>CM024756.1:40468035-40718676 GCA_014218235.1 Colocasia esculenta
CCTTCGCCACCCAAGACAGTCCTCCTTCTGGGCTAAAAACCCTAGATCCGCAGGTCTCCGATGGTGAGCACATCTTGGAGACGCCTTCAACCTAAAAAGTACACCTTCTTCAACTCTTAGAAGCTGGTCTTAGCCTCCACGAAGATCAAAATGCTGGTTTTTCTTCCTCCTTCTTAAGACTTGGAGAAACTCCCCAAACGGTTCCAAGAAGCAAACCTATCCTTTTTACAAAGGATTGCCTCTCCAAACCCTTCCCACGAGGTAAGATACGTAACCCTCACCAGTTTCCTAATTTCCAGTGCCCTTACCATAAGTCCACCAGAGCTGGACTGCGAGAATCTCGTTGTCAGTTCCGGAAGAAGTAGATGTCAAGGTTTACTGCCGTTTACACAGAGTAGACGTCAATCGATATGGACATTTACCTGAAGTTGACAGCAAGAGATGTTGCCATTAACCTACTGTTGACGGCAGTCGATGTTGCCATCAGAAACACAGGTCAACCTGCATCAACCCGAGAACATACTATTCCACCTTACAACATACTAAACCATACACATATATGCACAAAAATTTTTAAAACACAATAAAATAAACATCATTTGAAATTTAAAAACTACAAGGAAAATTTTATGAGCAACTATCCCCTAAGAAAATTATTACCTTTAATATTTTAACATTGTGATTTTCTATGACAAAACCTTTTAACGAATTTCTACAAATTAATCTACTGGAATATATCACATAAAACATATTTTGAACAATACTGTATCAACACAATCTTGAAAAATTTGGAAGTCCACAGATACACTATGTATCATGCTAACTCCGACTGTGGACTCCGACTCTGAAAAATCGAAGAGGGATATCATTGGAAATCAAAATATGGGACTCTATCTCCTAAGAAGTCGATCCTAGACTCCGACTATGAAATGTCAAAGTAGTGTATAATTCGAAGTCCTCACTCCGACTTCCAAAATCGAAGTCTACTCTCCGACTCCAGGAAGTCAAAATCTCTGCGTTCATATCCAACTCCAGGAAGTCGAATGTGTTCACCCCAATTATGAAGTCGAATTCCTTCTGGGACTACTATAGAGTCGAATGTTAATCTATTTCTCATGTCTTAGACTCCGACTCCAGAGAGTCGAATTACATCTCTTTTTGTCTCCGACAACCATGACAACTTCTGTACTTCAACTTTTCCATGCAAATACTATTAATAGTTTCATGAAATGTTGATTGTTTGGTATTACATTTGCTTAATGATATCTTCTATAGAACACATAGCACCTGTATAATCATTCAAAATTATATCCTATCATGCTATTATTATTTAATATATCTGACAATAGGATAATTGTACTCAAAACAACCACAAAAAGTATCTATAAAAATTTCTAAAACATTTATTCAAATTGGTTTCTTGCTTATGTCACAAGTTAAGGTTTCTTTTCGTTCAACAAATGTCTTGTACTTAATGCCATCAGGCGCATGGGGTATCTGACAGAGGCTCACCTTCCACTGTCAGAACCTCACCTTATCTTCTTGTGCAAATGTCTGTCTGTATTTATTTTGCACTGAACTTGTGTATGTCCGAGGTTTCCATACTTTTATACATATCTCTGACTCACCTACCTAAGAAGGTATGGAGGTATATTTTTCTTTTGTCTTGTTCTTGTTGCAGATCATTTATTATGCACGTTTTCAGCATAGATGTGACGGCCCTCAATATTAATGCCCAATAAGGCTCCATATCCAGATCCGTCTCTCGCAAATGGACCGAAGTCTCACAAGGGATAGCTCGTACATGTATCCAGTAAGAATATAAAAGACAATCACAACAGTATAAGACACAAGAAAGTACATATGCTCATAATATATATAACAGTTTACAACTTCCCAATACATTATTACATGTCCAATTGAAAAGTACAACTACTGTTGGTGGGACAAGTCTGCCACAACACCTCCGTAAGACACACAACGGCATGTCTTGAAAAGAACTGTAGGGGAGTGAGCTCAACTAGTCATAGGCTCAGTAGGGCCACCCAAAAAACAACACACCAAACTGAAGAGACCTCAACCCCAGAGGGTTCACTGGAAACACCGATAGCCAAACCATATCATGCTCTCATCAAATTATAATTAATAACAACTAAACACAATTACATCAGCTAACCCAATCCTGGAAAGAAGAGGGGCAACAGGACTAGCACAACACTACTAGTCCACTAAACAACTGTAATGCCTAGGCCACAAGCCTCATAGGCAAATCATTACAACGACTGGTTGCGGAAGCTACAAGCTTCACAAGTAACCTACCCACATAGGGTAATAGGACTAGATTCAGGTAGCCAATCCACCTCATACCAAAACATAATCCGAAACTTACCCAGAAATGAGTAAAAGCAAAACACGTGGAAGGTCACTTCACAGACCTCCACAGAACACAAGTCCACCTCAACACTTGAAAGGACTGGTACACAACGTACCACAACACAAAACTACCCGCAAATGGTACAGGTACCTACTACCACGAGGTACCACCCCGGATCCACAACCAGTATCGTGCCACCACCAGGGCACACAACAACGGGTCGAACCACAACAAGTGAGTCATTATACACAAGCGACGACCACTGGAAAAGCACAAGTCAGGAAGAAGAACACGCCACCACACAGGAATGGACTACTGGGTCATGACGCCAGCATCCAACCGGACAACAAACACAAGAACTACCTCTCAGTCTCGCAGGTCATGGACGAAAAGATCCAACTGCTGCTCCACAACCACACAGTAAGGCCAAAGAACAGTGGAGACCAACCAACACCACACCTGCAGACCACACAGTTGTAGGCCCATGCTTGGCACCTTTAGGCACTCTGGCCGAGCCCTAAAGTGAGACACGGGAAACACAAGACTAGCTGGGGCCCAGTACATCTACTGGTGTTTGTACCTACAACCACGAGCACGCTACAAGTGACCAAACACAAACTCTCACAAGTTTCTCTCCCACTGTAGTCTTTCCCTCAGCCGGACGTCAAACTCACACGGGAGTGAGTTTGTCCAGGACATACGACATAAACCTCGATGGTACACCGTACCAGGACAAACCCGAGCACTGACGTGCCTGGCTCACACAAAACCTGGGGCACCCAACTGAAGAGGCATTCTGGAATAGGCCTCCGAACCACCAACTCAGCAACGCACAAACAACGATATATATATACTTGTATATTCTTTATTACAAACCACAGTTCAAATATGGAATAGCTTGTCCTAGTCACACTGTGACCTACAAGCTAACCTACAGAGAATACATAAATCTCAGTAACCAGTCATACCTGGCCTATCATTGGTCATTTTGTGACCTCCATTGCCTCAAAAACAAACATAGGATAACCATATGTTAACTCTTAACTCTACTCAAATTATAATATCTTAAATAGCCCATAAACGACGTCAAATGACTGAGGCTAGGCTCACGCTGGAACCTCACTGCCTAACCACCACGACCAACAAGATAAACCACGATAGATTATGTGCCACGCACACACTCAATCCACGTAAACACCACGTCAACTACTTAAACAACACGCTAACTATGCAAACGACATGCTCATGGAGCACTACAGGTGCCAATGCACCTCTCACCACTGCCATGCACAACGAACCACGATAATCGGATAATCACGCCAACATGCACCACATAAAGCCCCTCGGACCTGTTAACGCGACAGGGTTCAACATCGCCATCAGAATGCGGCCCTTCGACATGTCGCATTCAAAAGCTGAACGCGACGGGTCAGGCTGTCGCATTTAGAACGCGACACCCCAGGCCGTCGCATTCACAGGCGAAAACCTAATCCGGAAACCCTTCTCCAGACCTCGACGCAATCCACCCCAAACAGCATTCTAACCCATTGTCATGCTCATTTCATTACCCTAACATGATATCTATCATTATAAAGCGCTAAACAAACCAAACATGCACCACACACGTTCCACACAATGAAACAGGTTGGAATCTCACTACCTTCATGAAGAACGCGCAACCAACCACGATACGGCATCTCCCCACTCCACGCGATGTCCTCGCGGTGAGACCACGCCGAAAACTGTTCCAAAACACCGAATCACCCGAAATCCCCCGTAGCAACTCCTCCCCTGGCCGAGCAGAGCTTGTGAAAGCTTTGTTTGGCCAAACCTGCTTAAAACACACTGTGGTTGACAAAGCGACGTAGTCCTACGTTGCGACCTGAATGCGACGTCGGTGGTCATCGTCGTCTCAAGGTCGACATCAGCATGCCGCCTAGCGCACGACATGCGGCACACATGCAGACGAAGGCCACATCTCGGTGGCAATTGGAACGCGACCACCAAGGGCCGTCGTGTTCAGAACGCGACGCATACCCTGTCGCATTCACAGGTAGAAAATTGTGAGCGCTTCGGGCCCACACCAACCAGCCCACCAAAGCCTCACAACCAACGGACACACCTGAAACACGACGAATGGGCCACCACAATGGCCACCAAAACCGCTAAGCAAGGATCTAGGAAGATCCGAAAAATGCGCGACGTTACATTACTATCACCTAAAACGGAATGTCGTCCTCGACATTCAAAACAAACCATAGTAAAGCGGACTATCACCTAAAAAGAAATAAAACCATATCCAGAGCAAGTAGGATACACTTTCTATGTATCTGCCTTTCAAATTATCTGTGTTAACTGAATCGGCTCATTTTCGCTCATGTTCTGCTTTCCATTCTCTTTAATTCATTTCATAACTGCACTGCCTGATTGCTACATTCTACCCTTTCTATACTTTTCGGCTGTAGGCGATTCTACCCTGCTGTTGGCGCTTTATCTCCTTGTACTCAAGCTATTTCCACATTTTTCCTGGCTGTGTTTGCAATATCTCTTTTTGGGCCACTTCACAAGCTTAGAACCCTTTCACTTTACTCTACTACTTTTAGGTATTCTGCCGTGCTAAACCCTGCTTAATATCTCGAATTCCTCGATGTCGTTCCATTATTTACTTATCACGACCAACCGCTACTCCGCTTTATCTATGTTTACATTCTCAACTGGCAGCTTCTCAAGAAATAACATTACCATAACTGAATTTCCTCCCTCTTCATACCATTCTACTCATGCTGCCATAATTCATATCTGGTCAAAATCACTGTCTCTTTGCCCAACTATGCAAAAATCTTAAATTTTTTCTTTAAACATTCATCTCGGATAACATGTGAATATTAAACCTTCCATGCTTCCGCTAGGCCACTCTGATTATTATGGATATTAGTAAAATATCCATAAATTCTGCTTCCAATTACTTTCTACTTTTACTATTACTCTGACTGTAGCTGGATTAAATTCTAAACTTTACTTACTTCTCAAATCACTTTACTTAATCAATTAACATAGGAAGGAAATACAAATATTTTTGAACTGCTTTCTTTAATACTTCAATTCTGCATATGCTTAAATTTTGAATCCTGCCATATTGCTACTGATTTATCTAGCTCTTTTCATTCTTTTCTTGCTTGCATAACATACTCTGGCTGATCTAATCAATCTATTACATAATCTTGAAAATATTTACTCTCATGCTGTGACACTGCACTCTCTTATCACATAATAACACTGCAACTAACTTGTCTTTCTACTTTCAACTTTCACCGAACTCTTTCTAATCAGGTACCACCTGTTTCTAAACTGTTCATGTTTATCTGATCTTGCTTTTCCTATCTGTACTTATCAACTCCAATTTCATACTTTTCTTGCTCTCTCTATTCTATTCTGCCATACTCTAATCTACTCATTATTCTTTAATTATTCTGTCTTTATTCTTACATCAACTCTGAAATACTCTTATAGAGGATACTTTTCCAACTAAATCACTTTCTCCACACTAATAGGCCAACTCTTACTTAGCATTTTCTGAACCCTCTAATTATATCGTTTATAATCTACTATACCCCTCTTCTCTGATCAATAACTCTAACCGGATCTGTTGCCGCTTACACTATTCATGATATAATTTCTACAAAATATTTCTCTTATCTATTCCACTATCTGGTATCTACATTGTACCATTTATAGTGCAATCCTGCTAATGCATAATCATCTTTCATTGAAATATTGCCAAAGCTAAAATCTGAAACTGATTTCTTTAAATACTATAACTTGCTTTGCCCGATTTCTTTATTCATTTTGTTGTTGTATTCTCAAATGCTGAAACCATTACTGCTACATACTTACCGTGATCCTTTTCATTCAAACCTTCACTTTAATTCCTCTCAATCTGCCTTGCATTCCACATACCTGATATTCTCAACTGCTTTGCATCTAATCTATTCTTTCTATATGTCCGACATAACTCTACCTTATTTCAAACATTCTTAATCTTAACCTCAATCTTTAACACTATATTCTTTAATAAACCATTCTGTACAATCGTACAAACTACCACTTACCAAATAATATATTTATTGTGAAATTCTCAGAAAAATCTAACTGAACACTGATCTTCCTTTACTCTCTCTCTACTTAACTGATCACCTCTGCACATACTTACATGGATTTCTATATCAAATTCCCCATTATTATCATTATTTACAAGAATCACAACAACACTATTTCCAAGCTCTTTACTGTACTTATCTTTAATCACCAAATACACTTACTGCCACAAATCCTTGCTTCTCTATTTACCAGTACCTCATCTGAATCTAATCTGCCTCTCGCAATTATTCCAAACTTCCTATAACACTAATCAAATTATCACTCAGGCTGTTTCGTTACTATTTACAAACACAAATCTTGAGCACTACAATACCTTTGCCAAGGTCCTCAACCACAATTCTTAACACATACCATTCCTCATTAATAATACTACTCCTATTGCTGTCCCATCACACTAACACCTTATATCTGTCTCTGTCAACACTGTACCTTATCAACTCTATACCTTGCTAACACATATCAGACATATCCTTCTCAGAACACTACTATAATTTCTGATTATCATAGCCAAATTCACTAATCTCTTTTCAATTTCTATAATTGAAAACCTTTAAACAACTAGACTTTAACTGCAACTGGCACACCATGTAACCACTCAACCTATACCACTAACCACACCATTCCTCTGCCATTACTAACAGCGGCTAGGTGTGCAAACAATCATACCCATTTCACAAATTGGGTTTCTTCTAACCGCATCTTCTCTCAGCCATTACAAATAACTGCCAAACTTGTAAAAATAAAACACAATAAACATGACAAAACTCACGTGAAAAACCACTTTAAACCACATAAAACCGCGGACTTACTACCAGCAGTGGACATTAAACCATGTCTTGCGACATTGTAACTTCAATGTCTTTTCATATTATAACTGGACCATTGCTCTGATACCAACTGTGACGGCCCTGGATATTAATGCCAATAAGGCTCCATATCCAGACCCGTCTCTTGCGAACGGACCCGAAGTCTCGTAAGCGATAGCTCGTACACGTATCCAGTAAGAATATAAAAGACATCACAACAGTCTAAGACATAAGTAAGTACATGTGCTCATTCCTATAACAATTTACACATCCCAATACATTATTACATGTCCAATTAAAAAGTACAACTACCTGGGGCATACCACGAGGGAGCGCAAGGTCACATAACACAACTAACTCTACTGTTGGTGGTACAAGTCTGCCACAACACCTCCGCAAGCCACACAAATGGCAAGTCCTGAAAAGAACTATAGGGGAGTGAGCCTCAACTAGTCACAGGCTCAGTAGGGGTCACCCAAAAACAACACATCAAACTGAAGAGACGTCAACCCCAGAGCATCTCACTGGCAACACCGATATCAAACCATATCATGCTCACATCAAACTATAATTAATAATAACTAAACACAATTACATCAGCTAATACCAATCCCGGAAAGGAAGAGGGACAGCAGGACTAGCACAGCACCACTAGTCCGCTAAACAACTGTAATGCCTAGGCCACAACCCTCACAGGCAAATCATTACAACAACTGGTCGCTGTAGCTACAAGCTTCACAGGCAACCTACCCACGTAGGGTAATAGGACTAGCTTCAGGTAGCCAATCCACTTCATAACAAAACATAATCGGAAACTTACCCAGAACGAGTAAAAGCACAACACGTGGAATGCCACTTCACAGACATCCACAGAACACAAGTCCACCTCAACACTTGAAAGACTTGTACACAATGTACCACAACACAAAACTACCAGCAAAGGGTACATGTACCTACTACCATGAGGTACCACCACGGATCCACAACCAGTATCGTGCCACCACTTGGGCACACCACAACGGGTCGAACCACAACCAGCGAGTCATTATACACAAGCCACGACCACTGGCAAAACACGAGTCGGAAAGAACGACGCCACCACACGAGAACGGACTACTAGTTCATGACGCCAGCATCCAACCTGGACAACACAACACGAGAACTACCTCTCAGTCTTGCAGTCATGGACGAAAGGTTCAACTACCACTCCACAACCACATAGTAAGGCCAAAGAACAGTGGAGACCAACCAACACCACACCTGTAGACCACACAGCTACAGGCCCATGCCTGGCACCTTTAGGGACTCTGGCCCGAGCTCCCTAAAGTGAGACACTAGAAACACAGGACTAGTTGGGGCCCAGTATGTCTACTGGTGTCCGTACCCCAACCACGAGCGTACTACAAGTGACCAAACACAAACTCTCACAAGTCGTTGTCCCACTGTCGTCTTTCCCTTATCCGGAGTACAACTCAAACACTGGAGTGACGGTGTCTATGATAGACGACATAGACCTCGACAGTACACACAATATCGGGACAAACCCCAAGCACTGACATGCCTGTCTCACACAAAAAACCTGGGGCACCCAACTGAAGAGGCATTCCAGAATAGGCGCCGGACCACCAAACTCAGCAACGCACAACCATGATAAATATATATATATATATATATATATATAATATATATATATATATATATATATATATTATATATATATATACACTTGTATATCTTTATTACAAACCACGGTTCAAGTATGAGGAATCGCTTGTCCTGGTCAACACTGTGACCTACAAGCTAACCTACACAGACACATACATAAATGTCAGTAACTAGTCATACCTGGCCTATCATTAGTCATTCATGACCTCCATTGCCTCATAATCACAACATATGATAACCATACGTAACTTTTAACTCTACTCAAATTTAATATCTTAAATAGCCCATAAATGACGTCAAAGGGACTGAGGCTAGGCTCACACTGGAACCTCACTGCCTAACCACACGACCAACAAGTTAAACCATGATAGAGTATGGCCACGTACACACTCAATCACGTAAACACCACGTCAACTACGTCAACAACACGCAAACTATGTAAATGACATGCTCAAGGAGCACTACAGGTGCCAATGCACCTCTCACCACTGCCATGCACAACGAACCACGATAACGGATAATCATGCCAACATGCACCACATAAAGCCCCTCAGACCTGTTAACACGACAGGACTCAACATCGCCATCAAAACGCGACCCTTCAACATGTCGCATTTAAAGCTGAACGTGATGGGTCGTGCTGTCACGTTCAGAACGCGACAACCCCAGGCCGTCGCCTTCACAGGCGAAACCCTTATCCGGATTTATCCAGCGACCACCCCAAACAGCATTCTAACCTATTTTTCATGCTCATTTCATTACCCTAACATGATATCTATCATTTATAAAGCATTAGACAAAACAAACATGCACCACACACGTTCCACACAACGAAACAGGGTGGAATCTCCCTACCTTCACGAAGAACGCGAAAACCAACCACGATACGGCATCTCCCCCGCTCCACGCGACGTCCTCTTGGCGAGACCACGTCGAAAACTGTTCCAAAACACTGAATAGCCCGAAATCCCCCACAGTAGCTCCTCCCCTGGCCGAGTAGAGCTTGTGAAAGCTCTGTTTGGCCAAACTTGCTTAAAAACGCACTGCGGTTGAGAACGCGACGTAGTCCTGCGTCGCGACCTGAACGCGATGTAGAGGGCCGTCGCCGTCTCAAGGTCGATGTCAGCATGCCGCCCAGCGCGTGACACGCGGCGCATATGCAGATGAAGACCGCATCTCGGCGGCAACTGGAACGTGACCACCAGGGCTGTCGCGTTTAGAATGCAACGCATACCCTTGTCATGTTCACAGGCAGAAAACCTGTGAGCACTTCGGGCCCAACCAACCAGCCCACAAAGCCTCACAACCAATGCACCCACCTGAAACACAGATGAATGGGCCACACTTGGCCACCAAACCCGCTAAGCAAGGATCCATGATGATCCGAAAAAATGTGCGACGTTACAATAGAGCTTTCACCAACATTAAATAGAAGTTGACCTCTAAGCTGAGAAGCTACAAGGTTGGTCTGAAGCCATTGGAAAGCTAAAAAAGCTGAAGAACTAATGGATAATGAAAATCTCATATGCACCCAAAGGATCAAAGACCACTCCTCAAACGGCTAGATCTTCAACGAATAGTTTCAAACAGACACATCCTCTGAAGCATATATAGAAGCCGAAGTTTGAACAAGATAGCACACCAACCAAGTGTGTGTGATCAGCTAGCATTTCATTCAACTCACTTCTGCCTTCTTCTAGCAAGAGCTTCTACAAGCCTTCTCCTGACCTACAACAATTGAGAGCCTCTTCAATCAGAAAATCTCCAAGCTCTCTTCCTCACAGAACTCTTGTTGAGTGTTGGGTGGAATTTGTAATTAGATATCATTTAGTCCACCCTTCCTGATTTTGAAAGGATCACAACTGCAGTCCTTATTTTACTCATTTCTAAATTTGCTGTGTTTGCTCATTCTTTGGAGTAGACCAACTAGTGATTTTCAATTCTATCTGTGTAAACCACAGGAGGTTTGTTCCTGCAGTACCCCTCTTGTGAAGGGAAGACCTTGTATAAGGTAGTTGTTGTACCCCTGTTGAGGGGAGACTTGCTTGGGAGCAAGGGGGCTTGTAATACGTCTCAAGGGTGAGAGAAGGCCAAGTCTTCTTGGCAGTTAGTGAAATCTCAAGAGGTTTGCTGAGGACTGGATGTAGGACTTCCATATGAGAAGGGCCGAACCAGGATAAAATTCCTTATGCATTTGTATGATTGTTTCCGCCAATTTACACAAATTCTAACAGTTCTATTTAGTGTTGTCTAATTTCAGATAAAATTTTAAAAGGTCAAGAAGTGCTATTCACCCCCCTCTAGGACATCATTAGTGCCATCTCGATCCAACAAGTGGTATCAGAGCGAGGTCTTCTCAGAAGAATAGAAAGATTGAGAAGAGATGGTGGCTCAAAGTCACAACTATGAAGGCCAGTCTGTTACAAGGCCACCGTTCTTTGATGGAGATGATTATCAATATTGGAAGATGCAGATGGAGTGCTTCATGAGAAGCACAGATTTTGATCTGTGGCAAGTAATAGAATAAGGTGATTTTGATATTCTTGGTGAATCTACCTCTACTCTCTCCATAGCTGATAAGAGGAATATGCCCTTGAATTATAAGGCTAAAAATTATCTATGTTGTGCTCTATCTAAAAGAGAATTCAATAGACTATCGGCTTGCAGAACTTCTAAAGAAATGTGGGATAAACTACAAGTTATATATGAAGGAACTGATAGAGTAAAACAAACTAGGATAGATATTCCTGTATCCTAATATGAACAATTTAAAATACTTCCAAATGATAACATAACTCAGATGTATAATTGTTTTCAAATATTATAGTTGGACTGAGTTCTCTAGGAAAAGTTCTTACAAATGAAGAAACTGTAAGAAAAATCCTAAGATCATTAACAAATGTTTGGACCCCCAAGTTCACTGCCATTGAGGAAGCACATAATGTAACTCAACTTTCCATTGACAAGCTAATCGGATCCTTAATGGCTCATGAAATTAACATGGAAAGATTTTCTAAAAGTTCATCGAAAAAGAAAATGCCAAATGCTTTGAAGGTTGCAGATTCTTCCTCCTCTGAAGATTCAAAGGAGAAATCAGATGATAGTGATGATGAAGCTATGCTGTCGAGGAAACTGCAAAGGATCCTTGTAAAGAAGAAGAAGTTTGGTTAAAAGAGATTCTTCAAGAAGGACAAGAAGAAGGAACCAGCATGCTACGAGTGCAATCAACTAGGACAATACATGTCTGAATGTCCTAAGCTGAAGAAGAAGGATCAAGTAGAAAGATCTGAGAAGAAGAAAGGCAAAGAAAAGAAATTTAGAATGTACAAGAAAGAGGCAATGGCAGCAGCATGGGATAATGAAGAAGCCACCAGTTCAGACTCTTCAAGTTCAGCACTTGAAGAAGAAGAAATGACAAATCTAGCCCTCATGGCAGGACTAGATCAGGTAAATTCTGAAACTTCTTTCACATCATGTTCTGAATATTATTTTGATAGTCTTGAAGATGCCTTCAACGAATTATATGAAAAATATAAAACATTTGTTAAGCAAATAAAAATAGTTAAGCTAAATTTTCTAAATGAAGAAAAGGCCAACACCTTCTCGAAAAATGAAGCAGAAAGGTTAGGACAAAGTTTAAATGAAACTAAAAGAGTAAATGAATTATTGTGTGAAGACTTCAAAAATAAAAATAGTAAAATCATGGAATTAGAATCAAATTTAAAAGAACTTAATGATGAAGAAAAATTAAAAGAAGAAAACAACTATCTAAGAGCTACCATAGAGAAAAATATCAAACTGTAAAACATCTTTGTTTATTAGACTAAAGGTTCTAGGACAGGTAAGAAGAAATATGTAGTAGGATATACACCTCCACATAATGTAGAAGATATTGTGTATCTTGAAAAGTATCTAACACCACAATTTGTAAAGGAAAAAGGAATTAAAAATCCAAGAAAGGTTAATCAATATGCTTACAAACAAAAAACAGAAAATTAACAACACTACACACATCAAGAATGCTTTTGATTTATGCTGTAATCACTATAACCAGCTAGGAGACACTGTCAGCACGTGCACAACTAGACATTTGCGCTGGATCCCTAAGACTAACCATCAAGGACCCAAGAAAATTTGGGCACCAAAAGTTACAACTTACGTTTTTTTGCAGGGTCGCCTGAGAACATGCAAATGGTATTTAGATAGTAGGTGCTCAAGGCATATGACAAGTGACAGGAAATTATTTACAAGCTTTAGAGATGAAAGTGGTCAGGTCACTTATGGAGATAATGGAAAGGAAAGGTCTTAGGATGTGGAACAGTAGGAACAAAATAAAATAATCTGATAGAAGATGTCATGTATGTAGAAGGATCAAAGCACAACCTTATTAGCATCAGTCAACTGTGATACAAAGGTCACCTAGTAAAATTTTAGAATGACAAATACATTATTCAAAAGGATGGAAAAATAGTATTTGAAGTTCAAAGAGTCAAAAATATGTACACCTTACGATTAGCAGAACTAAATGAAGTAAATTTATGTCTTGTAACCACCAAGAGTGAAGAAATTGACTTGTGGCACAGAAGACTAGGACATGCATGTACTTCAGTAATCAAGAAATTAATCAAGCATGATCTAGTTGACGGTCTTTCGAAGATGAAATTGAAGAAGTCTGGAATCTGTACAACTTGTGCAAAGGGAAAGCAAACCAAGGCATCATTTCAGTCCAAAACAGTGGTTACAACTTACAACATCCAAGCCATTAGAGCTCATTCACAGGGACTTATTTAGACCTATAAGAATAGCTAGTCTCGGAGGAAAATTGTATGGCTATGTAATTGTAGATGACTACTCAAGGTACACTTGGGTATCCTTTTTGGAAACCAAATCAGAAACATTTTCAGCATTTCTGAAGTTTAGCAAATTAGTACAGAAGAACCAGAAGTTTCAAATAATCAGTATCAGATTTGATCATGGTGGGGAATTCAAGAATGATGATTTTGTGAAGTTCTGTGAAGAAAATGGAATAGAACACAATTTCTCTGCACCAGGAACACCTCAACAAAATGGAGTAGAAGAAAGGAAGAACAGAACACTGCTAGATATGGCAAGAACTATGCTTACAGACTACAATTTACAAAGATACTTCTGGGTAGAAGTAGTCAACACAACCTGCTACATCATCAACAGGTGCATGATCAGACCAATCCTAAAGAAGACACCTAATGAGCTATACAAGGAGGAAAAGCCCAACATCAGTCATCTTCGACCATTTGGTTATAAGTGTTTTATTTTAAATAATGGTGAAAATAAATTAGGAAAATTAGATGCTAAAAGTGATGAAGGTTTTCTGTTAGGATATATTTCAAAACATAGAGGATATAAAGTGTTTAATAGGAGAACATTAATATAGAGCAAACAGTGCATATTATATTTGATGAGACTAACCCTTCTATTAAGAGAATAGAAGAAGAAGAAGATTGCGTTGAAGATCTGTGCAGGGATCTAGAATAGACATCTCTTGAAGAAAGAGAGAAAGAAGAAGAAAAGGAAGATCCACCACTAGAGGAACTTCAATAAGAAGAAGAAGCACAAGAAGGACTCCCTAGAGAATTGAGATATCATAGAGAACATCCAAGAGAAAACATTATAGGTGATCCTCAAGATAGGGTAGAACAAGAGGTATGAACATTCCTTGTGATTTTTGTACATTTGTGTCACAAATTGAGCCTAGGACAATCAATGATGCACTGACCGATGAATCTTGGATCTTTGCTATGCAAGAGAAACTTAATCAGTTCCAACGCAGTAAGGTTGGACTCTTGTCCCTAGACCTTCTGACCACCCAGTTATTGGGACCAGATGGGTCTTCAGTAACAAAATGGAAGAATCAGGAGTGATCACCAGGAACAAGGCTAGACTTGTAGCACAATGGTTTTCCCAAGAGGAAGGCATTGATTTTGATGAAACTTATGCCCTAGTAGCTAGATTAGAGGCAATTAGAATTTTATTAGCATATGCATGCCCCCTCAACATCAATTTATTTCAAATGGATGTTAAAAGTGTCATTCTGAACGGTTTCATAAACGAAGAAGTTTATGTGGAGCAACCACCTGGTTTGAAGATACTAAATATCCAAATCATGTTTTTCGTTTAAAGAAAGTATTGTATGGTCTAAAACAAGCTCCAAGAGCTTGGTATGAAAGGCTAAGTATTTATCTTATATCACATGATTTCATAAGAGGTAAAGTAGATAGCACAATATTTATTAAGAAATTTTCAAAAGGAATATTGATAGTGCAATATATGTTGATGATATTATTTTTTGTTTTACTTATGAATCACTTTGTAAATTTTTTGAAAATCTTACACAAAGTGAGTTTGAGATGAGTATGATGGGTGAGCTTAATTACTTTCTTGGGTTGCAAATCCAGCAGAGCATGGAAGGCACTCACATTTGTCAAACCAAATATATTTCTGATTTACTCTCAAAAGATGGTTTTGACAAGTATAAGCCCTTAGGAACACCCATGAGCTCAGGAATTAAGTTAGATAATGATCCTCTTGGCAAGAAAGTAGATCAAAAGATCTATAGAGGTATGATTGGATCATTACTCTATCTTACTGCCAGTAGACTAGATATATTGTCCAGTGTATGTTTGTGTGCAAGATTTCAAGATGATCCTGAAGAATCTCATGTTAATGATGATAAAAGAATTTTTAGATATCCTATAAACACAAGTAAATTGGGTTTATGGTATCCCAGATGTTCTGATTTCAAATTAATTTGATATAGTGATGCTGACTATGCTGGATGCAAAATAGATTGAAAAAGCACCAGTTGTAAATGTCAAATTCTTGTAGGTTGCTTGATTTCTTGGTCTTCTAGAAAGTAGAATTTAGTTGCATTGTCCACAACAGAAGCAGAGTACATTGCAGCTGGAAGTTGCTGCACTCAATTTTTGTGGTTTAAACATCAATTGAAAGACTATGGTCAAACACCTCAAAAGATTCCAATGCTGTGTGACAACACAAGCGCAATCAACTTGACCAAAAATCTTATTCAACATTCAAGAACAAAACATATTGAGGTCAGACATCATTTCATCAGGGACCATGTAAGTAATGGTGACATTTTACTTGATTTTGTCTCTACAGAAAATCAATTAGTTGATATTTCTACTAAACCTCTACTTGAAGATAGATTTACATCTATTAGAAGAGAAATAGATATGTGTAACCCTGATTGAATCACTATGATAAATCCATGTTTGAACTTCTGCAAGTGTATGTTGAAAACTCATTGCAAATTTCTCTAAGTCCGAGTACTGCGACTGTTGGAAGTCGGAGTTCAGACTACGACCTCTCCAAGTCAGAGTCTTCTACGACTCATGAAGTAGGAAGTGTTCACTGCGACTCCTGGAAGTCGAAGAAGGCACTTCGACTCCTTAAAGTCAGAGTCTGTGGAGAAGGAATTCACAGTAATTTAAAATAATAAATGTTAATAATTTTTCAATTTAAAGAGGTATTTATTACAATAACGGTTCATTCTTTTAATCAAAGCACCTGTTTGAACTCTCTCTCCGACTCTCCTATCATCTTCTTCCTCTTCCCGCGCGTACTATTCACCTCCTCCGGAACTACTTTCTGAGAAACTGCAAACCTCTCATCTCCTCTCAAGAAAGGTAGGTTTCTTGATCTCTAAACTACATTTCTTTGACTCCTTTGATAGTTCTCTGAATCTTCTCTGTCCCTTTCTATCTAGATGGCCTCCTCTAGGGCTCCTGAAGGAACTATGCTCACCCCTGAACAACTCCAACGCATTTCCTCTGCTAAGGTTTCTATCTGTTCAGGAAAAGTTGTAGATTTCAACCAGTTGCATGGTAGTCTAGGTTGGGTAGAAGAAACCCTAGCAGCTATGGGTGTAGGATCGAAAAAGGGATGGGCCAGATCTAGAAGGGGGGGGGGGGGGGGGGGGTTGAATAGATCTAGGCCAAATACTGCGGAAGCTTAGCCAATTTTAAAGATGCTTTGAATCAGAGTCAACTTAGAAAAGCAATTCACAGATCTGATGAGTGATTGTGTGAATTAAGTGATTAAAGTGAGTGATCAAGTTGATTGGAAGAGTAATCAAAAAATCCTATGCATACATCTAACGCAAGGTGAAGTTAAATCATAGATCAAACCACTGCACAGAGATTTTTAGGTGGTTCGGAAATCACACCATGAGATTCCTACATCCACCCCTCACACAGTGAGGATCCACTATTCAACTTGAATATACCACACACTGGAGCTTGACAACTCCAACACACTGAGTTCAACAACTCACACACAACCTCTAGAGCAAGACTACTCTAGAAACCTGAGCACAACTGCTCAACCACAACCTGAGTGTGACGACTAAACACAATTGAGCAGAAAGGCTTACAACCAACTTGGTAGATCAAAAACAACAAGATCCAGATCCTCTAGCAATGATCTGATCCATAAAGAGTTCATTCAAGGAGACTAGTGCAACAAATCATGCACAATCTCAAGAATGACTCAGAAGAACTAAGGGGAATTAAGGAGATGTATGTAGAATCCTTGTTCTTCAGATGAAGTCCCTTGTAGAAGGCTAAATTTAGAAGATGCTTGAACGCTTGAAGTCCCTGGGCGATGCTCTGCAATTTGTGCATCTCTGGATCTTCCTTGAACTCTTCTCAATTGGCTGCTTCTACTTGATCTGCTCCCTTGGAAGTGATCTCACTTCATCTTCATGGATCAATCTTCACTTCTTGTGCTTGCAAGGATGGGAATTGGCTTGAAGCAGCACAAGGAGAGCAAGAACGGGAGGAGAGCTCTGTCTTGTCGCCAAAGGGCGCTTTCTAGAAGGATCTTCAGGAGTTCTACTTCTTGGGGGCCGATTAGATAGGTATTTATACCCTATCATGGCCAAAAGAACCCTTAGGGTACGTGGGCACATGATCCAAGTCCGATCCAAGTGATCCCTAGAGTGCCACGTGTCTAGGTGGGACTTAAAGTGAAAAAGGTTGTCGGAGTGTGTCGACACAGTCATTGGGTGTGTCGACACACTATCCCAATTCTGCAAAATAGGTCTTCTAGGAGATGGCTCTAGTGTCAACACACTCACTGGCTGTGTCGACACACTGTCCCAGTCTGGGAAAACTGGCCCTCTGGGAGAGGTCACTAGTGTCGACGCTGCCTGGGATTGTGTCGACACACTGTCCTAATATGTCAACTAGGTTCTCTGGGAGCTGGGTCTAGTGTCGACACCACTTGGGACTGTGTTGACACACTTGACCATTTCTTCATGACTTTGCCTTAGGGTTTGATACCCTGTGTCGACACCAGTAGTGGGTGTCGACAATACCCTTGCAAGAAATGTATGTCCCTGAGAAATAAACATATAAATCATTAGTCCAATGTATTATCATGAATATATATGATAAAATGTGTTTGGAAACAAGCTTTTTGAATATTGTTATTACATGTGTGATGTATTTAACATGTTCCATTTATTGTGTATTAAAATCACAACTTGTCATCATCAAAATTATGAGGGGAAATATATTAAATTCACACTCAACCCAACAATCTCCCCATTTTTGATGATGGCAACATTAAGTGCACATGAAGATTTGAATTTACAATGAAATGTGATTTTAAGCCATTTATTCACACAACATTCAATCACATACATGCTGAATGACAATGAACCCATGTTTCAATATTTTCATTCACATTCATCAAAGGCCATTGAGCACAATTTAGCAACATTTGACAATTTGCACAATGAAGTACACCGGGTTTGACATTTACAATCATCCATTCATTGACATGTCATCCATTCATTACAAAGATTTTCAATCACATTCAAATAAGTACTCCTCTCATTCAACAAAGATATTCATTACATAGATATTTAATTACATTCCAAAACAAGTTCTTTCTCATTCAACAAAAGTATTCATTACAAGGATATTCCTTCTCCCCCTTTGACATCATCAAAAGATAAGATCCATCAAGAGGATGGAGGTGGATGAGGAATAGGAAGAAGGAGAGACTCTATGGTCTTCAATCTTGACTCCATTGCTTGAAGGTTGGATCTCAACTGAGTTTGCATGGTAGAAAGTCTGGTATGCAGCAGTTCTTCCAATCTTTGACTGTTGTCATACATGTTGGACTGGAATGCAAATAAATTAGTTGAAATGGGTTGTGAACCTGAAGAAGAGCTTGCAAATCCATGTCTGTTGATATCTCTGAGCTCCTTCTTAAGGGTAGACATCTCATTGTCTATGTGAGCTGATAGGTTCTTCATGCCTTCCAAATCATCAACCATGTGTGCAAATGAAAGTCTAGTCTTCGAAATTTGAGTCACTGCTTCCTGACTGTTGAATAAATTCTTCTGAGAATTTACTAATATCCCTTCAAGGACCTTTTCCAGTGTGTCCTGATGTTCCTTTAACTGAAGGGATGCATCACCCAAAGTGCCAATTAGCCTGTTAAACCTTTGGGTGGCATGATCAGCTGCTTCTTGCTGCTTAATGAACTGAGCATTCACAGAATTCTCCAACCATTGAATTCTGAGCTCAAAACTCTCTGACATCTGGAGGATTGAAGAGGTGATGGTATCAAACTTGTCATTCAAAAAAGAATATAGCTCTGGTGGAATAGAAGGTCCACTAGTGGAAGCAAAGGCAGATGCTTGGTAATGTGGAGTGAAAGAAGGAATTTCCACATGAGGGAGATGTGGTGAAGAGGCTTGAAATGGAGGTGTGTAAGGAACATCCTGAGGTATAGGTGCTCCAATTTCATTGGGAGGCTGGTCCTCTTGATCATGTGGAGGAGATTGGGCAACCTCAGAAGATGGTTCTACAACCTCAGGAACCACTGGGGCCTCAACAACTACAGGACCTCTTCTTACTTGATCACCTTCAAGTCTGAATCCCATGAACTTTTGAAAATGCTTGACAATAAATATTGGACTTTGGGATTGACTGGGCTTGCTCATTCTCAAAAGATACTCCAAAATGCTGAAAAACTGTTGTGAGATGAGCTGCATAAGGAAGGGATCTATGTAGATCTTTCCTTGTAGTTTCTGACATAATCTGATACATGATGACATGCAAATTGATTTTTATCTCTTTCTTCATGCAGTAGAGAATAAATATCTGAATGTCAGTAAGCCCATCTCTTCCACCACCTTGAAGCGTGATTATGGTGGTGAGAATGTGATGTATCAATCTCAAAATAGGTGGGAATGTGTTTGTGTTAAACCTAGTGACATATGTTTGCTGTGAATATGACTCATCAGCAGGGAGTCCAGTAAGCAGTGAAAAGGCTTCATGCAAGTCAAATTCAAAATCATGATAATCCTCACCCGCATCTGGAGCCTTGAACAATGTAGCAGCCAATTCAGTGGACAAGTCAATCAGAACACCCTTGACTTCTGATTGGTAGCCGTCAGGTGTGCACTCTAAGTTCAGATAGAACTCTTGGACTAACCTTGGATATATGGTTCTGAACTCAGATATGAAGAGCAACGAAGATTGAAATTTGAAGAACTGACGCACTTCTGGGAAGGTAGTTGCAAGGTCAGTGTCTTCAAGGTCAACAACTCTAGGTTTCAAGATGGATTTCCCTTCACTAGCCAGTTTAGAAGGGGTTGCCTCAGAGGGATGAGATGAACCAGATGAATTTGAGGAAGATTCCACAGAGACTTTAGGAGAGGAGACCAATATCTTCCTCCTAGGGTGTGCAGATGTCCTCTGAGAAGGACCTCGACTGGAAGAGGGTACCCTACCTCTCTTGGATGTTGTAGGAGATGCAGATGAAGCACCTGGCTGCGCTGCAGGGTCATGCCTACGCTTGCTTCTCCTCTCAGTTAGAGGTACCTCAACGACAATGGGCCTGGAAGTTGCCCTAGAACGAGCACCATGGCGAGACATTTGCTTACGAGGCATGGTTGCAGGATAACAAGGAAGAACAGGGGATGGTGGAGATGGTGTGAAGAGGATGGAGACAGAGATTGGTGAAGAGGGAAGAAGATGAAAACTGCTGCCTTTTTCAAAGGTAAAGGACGGCCATGGGGTCGACTTGGGAAGAAGAAGGGGTTTTGGGGTATAATAGTCCGCAGGAACAACAAGTCCTAAACCGGCACTCCAAAAGATAAACCGCCTGGAGTGCCTATGTGTCGATACAAGACATGGGTGTGTCGACCTGTGCTTGAACTGTGTCGACACAGGAGTGTGGATGTGTCGACCTGGCCTAAAGAAGTTTTGAAGTTTTGAGCATGAGGAAAATTTGTAAATTTTGGGAAATTTTTAACATGATGAAATATGGATGGAATCAACGTGAGAAGGATTTTTAAGAGAAAAAAAAATTCATTTGTCATATTTTTACAAAAATCCAACAAACTTCAAGTTTTACACAACAACCTACATGATATTTTCATTAATTGTCTTGAGCCATTAAAATGATAGTTTGAGTGATATAGAACATTCAATAGCCAATGACAAACTACCATATTCCCCAAATCCAAAGAAATAGAAATGTCTTTTAGATTGAAATCACTTGTGATGAAGTTAAACAACTTTGAGCACACTGATGGAAGACAAGGATGTTGATTTTAAGTAATTCTCCTTTGACACATTATTATTATTTTAATCTTAATCAAACTATCAAATGTAGTAAATCATTTTCACTCAAGAACTAATGCTTTTTACACACCATAGTCCCTAGTTACTAAAGATTTACCCATTATCCAGTTTCAAGGGGTAAATGACAACCTTTTGACATGAAAATATATGTTTATCAGACGCTAATATTTCCAGTTACTCAGTCATCATCAAAATGTATAGATCAATTTTTTTTATTTTTGAACCCCTTTGAACAGAGATAGCAATAATACCTCATGACATACATGGCACTTCATTCATTGTGAAGGTTTGTAGTTTCTCAGCATTTGTGCCATTGCTCTGTTGAATAATAAATGGAAGGAGAATTTTATAAAATTGAGATCATTTATATCTCACATCAGTTGCAAAGAAGGTGTTTAAATTCAAAGCACACATGATTTTTCAGTCTTTGAAAGAGATTTAAATTTCTGTAGTCCTGAATAGTATAGTTGAGAGTTGATTCCAAAAATGTAGTAGATCAATCAAAAAGTCATTTTGGCGTTCTAGCCAAACATAATGAGCACATCATGAGAGGAAGTTGATAGAACTCAAGAGGAATCTTGAATTTTGTAAAAGAATGAGTAGTGAATTCATTAGCTCCTCCTGAAATGATGATTCCAAAAATTTTCATCAGAACAAAGATATGCAGGAATTGGGAAAATTGAAATGTTTCTTTTTGAAGAACAACAACTCCCCCTCAACAATTGCATATTTAATTCTTGATACTTGGCGGAGACACATACTCTCTCATAGTGAAAGTCTCTAGACAAGCAGAACTTGTCTTTCTTCAAATCACCATTTGATATACCAAGAATTTCAACATAATGTGAGTTGAAGAATTTATTGACAAAAAGAAATGGAAGTTGATTCGTGAGAGATGTGAACAACATGAATCAAGGAAGCAAGGAAGAATGATGAAACAATTACTACCCCTTAGAACATGCCTAAACACTCAACCCAATGAGAGTTATCAAGAAGATGGAGATTTGCAAAGACCAAGCTCTCTCCTCAAGGATGAAAATCTGCTGTCAGGAAGAGGTTTAGTGAAGATATCAGCAATTTGTTTTTCAGTTTCAATAAATAGGAGTTCAAAAGATTTCTTTGCTACCTCATCTCTCAAGAAATGATGCATAATTTCAATGTGTTTTATTATAGAGTGCTGAATTGGGTTTTTAGACAGATTTATGGCACTTGTGTTATCACAAAGAATTGGAACACAACATAACTCTTGGTTATAATCAAGAAGCTGATGTTTCACCCAAAGAATTTGAGTGCCACATCGACCAGCTGCAACATACTCAGCCTCTGCAGTTGATAGAGCAACTGAGTGTTGCTTTTTGGAAGCCCAAGAGATTAGGCATCCACCTAAGTACAAACACAAGCCACTTGTGCTTTTTCTATCAAGTTTACACCCAGCATAATCAACATCACAATAGGCAATCAAATCTAATTTACAACCAGCAGGATACCAAATACCAAGATCACATGTTCCAATAAGATATTTGAAAATTCTTTTAATAGCTAACATGTGACTTTCTTTAGGATTTGCTTGAAATCTAGCACACAAGCATACACTAAATTAAATATCAGGTCTAGAAGTGGTGAGATAGAGTAGAGAACCAATCATACCTCTGTATGTCTTTGGGTCTACTGACTTACCAAGTGAATCTTCTACTAGTTTCACATTAATTGCAATGGGCGTGCTTGAGTGCTTGAGGTTCTGGAAGTCAAACCTTTTCAGAAGTTCTTTGACATATTTGGTTTTGCTTATGAAGATTCCCTCACTGGTTTGGTTAACCTGCAATCCCAAGAAAAATTGTAAGTCTCCCATGAAGCTCATTTCAAATTCAGTTTTCATTTGATTTGCAAATTCAGTGCACAGGCTCTTATTAGTGGATCCAAAGATTATGTTATCAACATAAATTTGGACTGCAATTATTTGTTTATTTACAGTTTTTGTGAACAAAGTTTGATCAACATTACCTCTAGAGTATCTTTTTTCAAGCAGAAAAGAGCTCAAACAGTCATACCAAGCTCTTGGAGCTTGCTTAAGACCATAAAGAGCCTTATGAAGCTTAAAAACATGATTAGGATATTTTTCATTTTCAAAGCCTGGAGGTTGTTCAACAAAAACATTTTCTTTTATGTATCCATTCAAAAATGCACTTTTGACATTCATTTGATAAACTTTAAATTTCAATGAAGATGCAAAAGCAATGAATATTCTTACAGCTTCTAGTCTAGCTACATGGGCATATGACTCTTCAAAATCAATTCCAAATTCTTGGTTGTACCCCTTGGCAACTAGTCTAGCTTTATTCCTTATGACTTGACCATTTTCATTCAATTTATTTCTGAATACTCATCTAGTGCCAATAACAATTGGTCACTAGGTCTAGGTACAAATTCCCACACTTGATTTCTTTCAAATTGATGAAGTTCATCATGCATTGCATTTATCCAGTCTGAATTCATTAGAGCTTCATCAATTGACTTTGGTTCAATTTGAGAAATTAGTGCTAGTGCGTCTTCATGAATTGCATTCAAGAATGATGATCTAGTTCTTACCCTATCATGTACATTGCCAACAACATTTTCTATTGGGTGATCTTTCAAAATTCTGTGTTCAGGAATTACCTATTGAGGTGCATTTAAATTTGGAACAACATTACCTGATCCACTTGGAGTAGGTGAGTGGTTGTTCAAATTTTCACCAATGTCTTCATTCTCCTCAATAGTTGGTGAAGAATCAACAATGAAGTCATCCTCTTCATCATCTTGACAGTCCCTGCAAGATTTAGAATAGTGAGTTGAAAAGGAATTTTCATCAAAAGTAACATGTGGAGATTCTTCAACATTTTTTTTTTGAGAGAATAAACTCTAAAAGCTGTTGAAATTACAGAATAGCCAAGAAAAATGGCTTCATGACTTTTAGCATCAAACTTGTCAAGGCTTTCTTTATTGTTGTTATGCACAAAACATTTACACCCAAAGACTTTGAAATAAGACAAGGTTGGCTTTTTGTTTTTCAACAACTCATAAGGGTTTTTTCTAATTTTTTGTCTGACCAATGCTCTATTGAGAATATGATTTGTTGTATTTACAGCTTCAGCCCAGAAGGATTTGGGCAATTTGCTTTCCAAGAGCATGGATCTTGCCATTTCCACAAGTGTTCTATTCTTTCTTTCCACAACTCCATTTTGTTCTGGAGTTCTTGGTGAAGAAAACTTGTGAAATATGTGAAGTTCAGCACATAAATCAGAGAAAGATTTGTTTTCAAATTCACCCCCATGATCAGTCAAAATATTTTGATTTTATAAGGAAAACTTGTTAAGATAGTGGTACAGAGATTCCTGAATTCAAGGCAAGCATCACGTTTGTGGGATAAAAAGATAACCCATGTGTATCTAGTAAAATCATCAATAATGACAAAACCATATCTTTTGCCACTGACTTAGAATACTTGTTGGGCCAAAAAGGTGAAGTAATTCTAGTGGCTTAGATGTGAGTACATCATTGAAGGTTTTAATAGATTTTCTGGTTTGTTTTCCTTGGGCACAAATCCCACAAACTTGATTTTCTACATTTGAAAAAGATTCAGAAAGACCTTTAACCAAGTTAAGCCTTAGCAGTTTGTTTATTGTTCGGAAACTTGCATAACCAAGTCTTTTGTGCCAAGTCCATGCAATTTCATTTTTATTTGCAACAAGACAAATGATTTCAGAAAACTTTTTATCAAGGTTGATCATGTAAACAATGTTTTCTCTTTACCAAAGAATTTTATTTTATCAGTTGAAGAGTCAATTATTCTGCAAAAATCTGATTCAAACACAACTTTGTGACCTTTGTCACATAGTTGGCTAATGCTCAGCAAATTATAATTCAGACCATTAACTAATAAAATATTATCAACAGAGTTTGAGGAAGATTGACCAACCATTCCAGATCCAATGATTTTTCCTTTATTTTTACCTCCAAAAGTGACAGAACATCCCTCCTTTTCAATCAGGAATGAGAACTTAGCTTTATCTCCTGTCATGTGTCGTGAACACCCACTATCAAGAAACCACACATTTGAGTTTGGTGCACGACCTTCCTGAAAATTAATCAGTGGAGAGAAGATTTTGGTACCTAAACATTGTTGGGACCATCAGATTGTTTGAACATTGACAACAAATCTTTTCTAATCCAAATCTGACTTATTTTCTGCTTTTGTTTTATTTCAGTGGTGTTTTTTGCCTTTTTCAATTTATCCTTCCCTTTTGGAATAAAAACACCAATGTTCTTTTTCTCAATAGGATGGGAGTTTTACATTTGGACATGATTGTTCATTTGTGGAGGTCCAAACCAAGGGTTTTGTTGGTACATTGAAAGGTTTGGATAGAAGAATTGAGGATGGTACCAAAAAGGATTGTGATACCATTGGTTCCAAGAATTGGTCCAATCAGCTTGATGTGCTGTCTTGGAAGTCCATGGTTTATCATGAATGTTTTCTTTTGTTTTTTCTTATTTTTCAAGTTTTTATTTGATTTTTTGGTTGACTGGTTGGTGGTTTTTGAGGTTGAGCAGGTCGACTTATCTTTGATTGGTGTCGGGTCAACAGTCATAGATTTCATCTTTTTGTTGACTGGTGTCGACCTGTCAGGTGAGTGTGTCGACCTGTTTGGTGTCTCTTTGTTCTGGTTTTTCAAAGTTTTTGTTGTGTTGTTTGACACTTGCTTGTTTTTGTTTTTCTCAGGACTAGGGCTTTTGACAAATTTTATTAAAGGTGATTTTTCCCTCATTTCACCAGATTTCTCTTTCTTGGATTTTTGTATGGAAAATCCTAGTCCATGTGTTACAGATTTCATTCTTGTTCCTAACAAGGCATCCAGATTATCTTTTCCTTTTGTAAAAGTTTCAATGACTTGTTCATTTTCTTTCAATTGGTTTTCTAAAGTTTTGATTTCATCATCACTTTTTTGTTTTTCTTTTTGTTGCAATTCCAGTTTTTCAGACAGTTTCGTAAAGTCATTGTTCGCCTTTTGGGATGCAAGCTTGAGCTCATCAATTACATTTAGAAGATTTTCTTTTTCTTCATGGAGCTCAGCCACTTCATTTTCCAATTCAGAGATTCATTTGTTTATTGATTGGTTATGCAGGATGTTTTCAATTTTCTTCTTTAGATGCTTATTTTCTTTCCTTGTTTCAGAATAGTTTTCAACTAATTCAGTATAAGCATCTTGCCAATCATCAATTGTATAATCTTCAAAGGATGTACTTACCTTTCCATCAGAACTGTTTGCCATAAAGCAGATTTCCTCACTTTCAGAGCTTGAGGACCTTTCTTCTTCATTTTCACTTGGATCTTCATCTGACCAAGTGGCAACCATTGCTTTAGGCTTCTTGAATTTATTGATCTTCTTGTATTTTTCCTTCTTGTTCTCAGGACATTCTCCTTTCATGTGTCCTGGTTTGTTGCACTTGTAACAAATAACAACTTCATCAGTTTTCTGATTTCTATTTGAATTAGCATTTGAAAAGGAAGTATTTCTTTTTCCAAATGAGAATTTCTTTTTTCAGTGAATTTTCCTTTTCTTGATTTTATGAATTTTCTGAATTGCCTGGTCATGAGGGCAAGTTCATCCTCATTGGACTCAGATTCAGCAAAACTTGTTTTCTCTTGATTCTTATCCTTGTTACTGGATGAAGCTTTAAGTGCCACTGGTTTGGTTTTGATTATGTGCTCTTCATTTCTCTTCAAGTTTATTTCATAAGTCATCAAAGATCCTATGAGTTCATCCAAAGAGATTTTAGATAAATCTTTAGAATCTTCAATAACTGTGGCCTTAGTGTGCCAAATTGAAGAAAGAAAGCGCAAGATTTTTCTTACCAAATCAGCATCTGTGTAGTCCTTATCTAGAGCCTTCAGTCCATTCACAATGATCATGTACCTAGCAAACATTTCAGAAATCGTTTAATCAGATTTCATCATGAATAATTCATACTCAGAAATAAGAATATTTGCTTTAGTTTCTTTTACTTGGGATGTTCCCTCATAGAGTAACTCAAGCTTATCCCACATCTCCTTGGCAGATTTGCACATAGAGATTCTTGAGTACACCTTTTGGTGGACTGCACATTGAACCATGTTTATGGCACTGTAGTTCAGGGTGGCCCTCCTAATTTGCTCTCTGGTCCAGGTTTCCTCTTCTCCCTGGTTTTCATAGGGACCTTCCTCAATTTTAAAGATGCTTTGAAAAAGGGATGGGCCAGATCTAGAAGGGGGGGGGGGTTGAATAGATCTAGGTCAAATACTGCGGAAGCTGAGACAATTTTAAAGATGCTTTGAATCAGAGTCAACATAGAAAAGCAATTCATAGATCTGATGAGTGATTGTGTGAATTAAGTGATTAAAGTGAGTGATCAAGTTGATTAGAATAGTAATAAAAAATCCTATGCATACATCTAACGCAAGGTGATGTTAAATCACAGATCAAACCACTGCACAGAGATTTTTAGGTGGTTCGGAAATCACACAATGTGATTCCTACATCCACCCCTCACACAATGAGGCTCCACTATTCAACTTGAATATACCACACACTGGAGCTTGACAACTCCAACACACTGAGTTCAACAACTCACACACAACCTCTAGAGCAAGACTACTCTAGAAACCTGAGCACAACTGCTCAACCACAACCTGAGTGCAATGACTCAACACAATTGAGCACAAAAGCTCACAACCAACTTGCTAGATCAAAAACAATAGGATCCAGATTCTCGAGCAATGATCTAATCCATAAAGAGTTCATTCAAGGAGACTAGTGCAACAAATCATGCACAATCTCAAGAATGACTCAGAAGAACTAAGGGGAATTAAGGAGTTGTATGTAGAATCCTTGTTCTTCAGATGAACTCCCTTGTAGAAGGCTGAATTTAGAGGATGCTTGAACTCTTGAAGTCCCTGGGCGATGCTCTGCAATTTGTGCCTCTGGATCTTCCTTGAACTCTTCATAATTGGCTGCTTCTACTTGATCTGCTCCCTTGGAAGTGATCTCACTTCATCTTCATGGATCAATCTTCACTTCTTATGCTTGCAAGGATGGGAATTGGCTTGAAGCAGCACAAGGAGAGCAAGAACGGGAGGAGAGCTCTGTCTTGCCACCAAAGGGCGCTTTCTGGAAGGCTCTTCAGGAGTTCTACTTCTTGGGGGCCGATTAGATAGGTATTTATACCCCATCATGGCCAAAAGAACCCTTGGGGTACGTGGGCACATGATCTAAGGCCGATCCAAGTGATCCCTAGAGTGCCACGTGTCCAGGTGGGACTTAAAGTGAAAAAGGTTGCTGGAGTGTGTCGACACAGTCATTGGGTATGTCGACACACTGTCCCAATTCCACAAAATAGGTCTTCTGGGAGATGGCTCTAGTGTCGACAAACTCACTGGCTGAGTCGACACATTGTCCCAGTTTGGCAAAATTGGCCCTCTGGGAGAGGTCACTTGTGTCGACACTGCCTGGGACTGTGTCGACACACTGTCCAAACCTGTCAACTGGGTTCTCTGGGAGCTAGGTCTAGTGTCGACACCACTTGGGACTGTGTCGACACACAACCATTTCTTCATGACTTTGCCTTAGGGTTTGATACCCTGTGTCGACACCAGTAGTGGGTGTGTCAACACTACCCTTGCAAGAAATGTATGTCCCTGAGAAATAAACACATAAATCATTAGTCCAATGTATTATCATGAATATATATGATAAAATGTGTTTGGAAACATACTTTTTGAATATTGTTATTACATGTGTGATGCATTTAACATGTTCCATTTATTGTGCATTAAAATCACAACATGTCATCATCAAAATTATGAGGGGAAATGTATTAAATTCACACTCAACCCAACAATGGGCTGGTCCAGACTGTGCCAGATCTCAGAACCAACCTTTGAAAGTGTCCTTAAGGCTTTCTTTGTGTCCCTTCAAGTTTCTGCGGAAGGTTCAGTCACAGGGTTTGTAAAAGGCACCAAGGTAATAGTTTCAGAAGATCTGTTGGTAGAACTGTTGGATTGTCCCAACTCCAGACATAGAATCAGCGAGATTGTGCCCCTAGATAAGTAGAAGATGTGTATCATTGGCAGCCTAGGGACAGTTAGCAAGAAGGGTTTGCTTGTGAATGAGTTATTTGTAGAAAAGAATATCATGCACCCAGTCATCACCAACATCATCACACCCAAGGCTGGGACCCATTCGTCCATAACTGCCAGAGATGGCCTGCTATTTTGGGCTATTCAAAGACATAGGGTTAACCTGCCCTGCATCATCTTGGAAAGGATGGTAGCATCTAGGAATCTGCAGGAGTCCCTCCGTTATGGACCTCTATTGACCCTGAGTTTAAAAAGATTCTCAGTAGATCTCAGTGGAGAAATTTCAGTGGGCGTTAAGGAAAAGATTGGCTTATCCACTTTGACAAGAAGCCACTACAGTTTGGAAAACAAAGCTCAGAACTTGTGGATTAAGGATTCTGTGCCCCACTGCTCTCATGAAATTTTTCTTGATGCGGCACAGAGTTCCTCCTCTATTCCAGTTATTCAGCATGAAGTCGTTAGAGAAGAAAGAGTAGAAGTCCCTGCTCAAGATCAACAAGAGCAATAACAAGAAGAAGAGCAACCAAGTATTCAGCAAGAGCAAAAGCCACTGCAGCAAGAACAATTTCCTGCCCCATCTCCTGAGCATAATGTACCAGAAGAGACTATCAGTTCAGTTTTCAGAGATTTGAGGGGCAAGGGAGTAGTACAAGAAGAAGACATTCGAAGGACTACTCCACTTGAAGAAAGATTTGGAGAACTAGAACATCACTCCTCCCCTCCTCATTTTGAGACCAGGCCAAGGACTCAGGGGGAGAGTAGCAGCAGTACCAGCATGATGTTGGATTTTTTGATGTAGCAGCAAGAGGGCTTGTTAGTTCTTCAGAAGCAAGTTTAGCAAGTGGATGTTAAGTTTGACTTTTTGGCTGAAGAGGTACGGTAGATGAAGGATCTTTTGCTTCAATTAGTGTGCCAACAGGGCACTAGTCACCCATATGCTCCTCCCTCTACTCTTCAACAAGAACAGCAGCCACAATAGCCGCAACATAAAGAGCAAGAAGAACATGTTCAGCAAGAAGAGCAGCATCAGCCAAAACAGCAACAGCCAGAGCCAGAGCAGTCTTCAGCAGTAGTTGAGGAAGAGTAGCAGAAGGAAGAACTGCAGTAACAGTCATCAGTGGCAATTGAGCCTGAGCAGCAGCAGCAGGAGCCCCCTCAGGAGTCTAGGCCTAAGTGACCTCTAGAGTCTCAGGATTTGGAGGTAGATATCAGGTCTAAGATCAAAATGTTTAAGAGGAATGTTAGAAGGAAGCTCTATAGGAATGGTCAGCCTGTTTTCCCTCCTCCTCCTTTGACTACTTCCTCTCCTCCCACTGGACAAACACCTCCTGCTCCTACTACTTCCACTGCTCCTGCCCCTCCTGAATTTGAACAACCTGCATCCTTATCTCATCCTACTGCCCCCACTGCTCCTACACCTCCTGCTCCCTCTGCTGATGAGCAACAACAACCACCTCCACCTCCTTCTTCTACCTCATCTAATCCTCCTCCCTCTATGTAGTGCCCTATAATTTTTACTGAAATGTATGATGCATGTGTGTATGTGTTTCTGCATTTAATAGTGTACTGTAACTTGATGAACTTGGCGTCAACATCGACTGACGTTGACTACAGTTAGCGGCATGATCGATTGTCGTCTACTAACTGTTAACGACAGGGGATTTTGTCATTTATTATTTCTAAAATATTTGGTTTTTCGGGCAAGTAAGTTGATGACATGATCGATGGACGTCTATTTCATGGTCGACAGCAGCATGGGTTGACGTTAACCCGAATTGCCTGTTTTTATGTTACCGTTCTGGGAGAGAATAAATCGGCAATTTCCAAAAGCGTTTAATGAAAGATTTGGTGCGTTTCTGATCCAAGGGTTAGGATTAAGGCTAAGGCAATCCATGGGGATCTTTATAAGACTCGGATTTAGCATTTGGGAGAGGTTTTTTGCACTATTCCAGAAGAGGGAAAAGAGGGCCGAGAGAAAGGGTTGCAGAGCTTCATTTGGACGATCTGAAGTGTGTTGGACCAAGGAGGAACATCAAGGATCGTTGATGGATGGATCTCCAACCGTGGGAGTTGTGCTAGTGGCTGGATTTGGGCATTGAAGGCGGAGTGCAAGACTGCCTTGTTGCCAAGGCGAGCATCTTCGAATCTCTTTTCGTCACTCCAAAAGGAGGGTTAGAGGCAAGTAGCATGGGGGATCGGTTTAGGATAGTACATTCTCACGATTTGTTATTTTTATAGATTTTTAAACCTTTGAAATAACATGTGCTAAGGGGTTTAAGTTCTGTCATTTTATGTGCAAGTTTCTGTGTTTTCTAAACGAATGAACTCAACGTCCACATCGACCGCCATTTAGTTTATGTAAACGATAACATCTACCGCCGTTAATTTCTTGTAAATGACAAGTTTCTGGACGCCTACTATGTATTAAGGGCGCTATGTGCCGCCGTCAACTGATGTTAACGATAGGATATGTGGACGTTGACTATGTGTAAACGTCGCATACTCTGCCGTTAAGTTTATCAGTGTTGTTTTCTACAAATCTAATGATTATTCTTCAACTATGATCTATGCATGTGTTGGATTTTTGGTAAGGTTATGTTTTGTGCAATCAGTATTGTTATACAGTAGGCATGTCATTTCAATAATATATGGACTATGTATAGTTGTTTTAAAAGAATTCTATTTGATTTAATAAATGTAAAATGAAATAGATGCTAGTTTGATCTATGTTGTAATGTTTTAATTAGAAATTGTACTACTATTATATGGAACTATAGACCTGTTGCACAGAGTTTTTGTGCAGAAACTACATGATCTTTTCACTGTTATGTCATGCTAAATGGTTTAAATTTATGAGAATCAATTATGGAAAATGATATGGAGTTCATAAAATTATGAAAATTTACAAGTGTGAAGTATGATTTGAAATAGATTTACTGTTAAAATTTCAGAATTTTTAGAGCACTATACATATTGTTATGATTTTCTGAATGATAAAATGTATCTAGAAATCAATAGATATAAGAATGTATATGCATGTTGGATGTTGATAAAAGTTGTACCATGATAGGTTGTTGTGTTACAGAAGAGTTTTGATTTCAGAACTAAGAAAATGTGTTGTGTAATTTTGCATTGTCATCTTATTAATTATGCATGATTTTATGAAAAAACATTATAGAAATATATGTAAATGTTAATTGCATGAATGTACATTATTGCATTTTTGAAATAAATGGGCCAATAAGAGATTGCTATTGTAGAGATACCAACAAGGAACTACACCATGGAATGCCCCTATGGTAATGGTTCACCTACATGAAATGACCTACATGAATCCGTGGGCAACGGATTGAAATCCTGAAGGTAGACATATTCTACTAGTTAAGGTGGGAAGAACTTTCCCCGATATTGCGCAATAACCATGACTTCATCACTGTTTTGCCTAGGTGATAAGTGAATGACCTACATGCTACATGATCTCTATTAAATAGTGGGGCTATGTCTTGGCAACTACATGACAAATGAACTACATGTTACATGTTAATTGACTACATGCTATATGATGATTGACTACATGCCATATGAACTAGATGTTACATGATATGGATTACATGCCATATCATGTTATATGATATTAAACACATGTTATAAAATTTTGATTATATGCCACGCCACATGCAATTGTTGAATGCATTTTTCATAATGATATCTACATGCTATGTGAATTGTTTTACTCCACATGATAAGTAACCATCTTATATGATAAATGATTGAGAAATGTTTTAGAATATGCTAATAGGAAGAGCTATATGGTATCAAGGATGTGAAAAAGAATATGCTACCATGTTTTTAAACTTAGTATATGATATATCTTGAACTGACTTTCATGTGACTTGCTGGGTCTTTTAGACTCACACTTGATTAACATTTCAGGAGAGACAGAGGATACCCAAGAGTTAGTGCACTTGGATTTGGAGCGTGAGGACGTGGAGGCTTAGTACTTTCCTTTGAGTGTGTTGAGACTTCATGTATGTGAGAATAAAATGTACTTTGACTTTTATGCATTTGGACTTATGAATTGTAATAATTTGGACCATTGCTATCTTTCTTTTATGCTTTAGACTTAGTATTTGGATATGATGTTGATTGAAAATTTTGGTTCAATATTCCGTTGCAACTTGTTGGAATTTAAATTGTCATTTATGTATATCTCAATCTGTACCAACTATTGTTGGATCTTTTCCAATGTAATACCTCTGTTGGATTCAATGTGAGTTGGAATAACTGTATTGGGTCCAAGAGGGGCATTACAATGATTGGTATCAGAGAGTTCCAGGTTCATCATGTACTTAAATGGAATATCAACACTGTGTTCATATCATTAAGTCTACATAAGGAATAAGTCCAAGATTTATGTAGAATAACAGGTTATTATAATAAATGCTTGTTTTGCAGACTATGGCTACCCCTGGTCGTAGAGGAGTAGGCTCGACCCGAAGCGATGAGTCAGCAGGAGGTTCACAGGCTCTAGCTTAGCAGGCGCCAGATCAGACAGGCATACCTTTACCACCCCCACCACCACCTGTGGATTATGGAGCGTTGATGCAAGGGCTTATGCACGCAATGCAGACCCAGGCGTAGACGGCAGCTGCTTTGCAAGCACAAGTCCAGGCTCAGGTTAGTACTTAGGAAGTGTTATTAAGGTGTTGAATGGAAGAATCCATATAAGAGCTCGACTTGGATAGCGCAGGCACCTGTTCATGAGGCAGGCTTTGGATGTGTTTCGATAATGGAGTGGTTCAGGTGTATGACCCCACCTTTCTTTAATGGGGAGAGTGATCCCATCATGGCAGAGAGTTGGCTGCAGGAGACGGAGAAGATCTTTCATGCTATCTGATGTGCGAAAGAGGAGCGAGTGACCTTAGCCACCTATATGTTGCAGGTAATGAATAGTTTCTAGAATGGTTATGTATGTTGTTTTTAGTACACCCTTAGATGTATCTACCTTCTTTTGCAGGAGCACGCCGATGTATGGTGGTCGTTAGTGCTACACACACAGTTTGAGGATAGAGTTGATGAGGTTGCATGGACTGAGTTTGTCCGTCTATTCAAGGCAAAGTGTATTCAAGAGCATGTGCAGGGTCACATGGAGTAGGAGTTCTTGACGTTGAACCAAGGGTCAATGAGTGTGCTTGAGTATGAGGCTAGATTTGCGGAGCTGTCCAAGTATGCACCTCACATTGTGGCCGATGAGCAAAGGAAAGTGAAGAAGTTTATCATGGGTTTGAAGTCATCCTTGTGGACTACACTGGTTGCATTTGGGCATTGATCGATGGAGGAGGCACTGTCAGTGGCATGCATGCAGTAAGCCGAGATGGAGGTATACCTGGAGGAGAAGTGGGCTTCTTTTAAGAGGCTTGGATCAACATTTCAGAAATAGGACAAGAAGAAGAAGACACCAGCATTTCAGCCTAGGGCAGTGGTACCATCAAGAGTGGCTGCACTGGCTACGAGCGGAGGTACAGTTGCAGAGAAGCCTTTGTGTTCTCAGTGTGTGAAGCGTTACGGAGGAGAAGTTTCTTGGGTGACTTCTGGTAGATGCTTGAGGTGTGGTGACAAGAACCACAAGATTCGAGATAGTCTGAAGATGGCACAGCAGACTGCAACGGCAGCAGCACCAGCAGCAGCTGGACCAGCACCGAGAGAAGTAGGGAGACCAAGGGCTCAGGCTTGAGTGTTAGCTTTGGTGAGAGATGAGGCAGAGTTGGCAGAGCATGTCACAGAAGGTACGATTTTGATTATTGGTGTGCATGCTCGAGTTTTATTTGATACCAGTGCTACGCATAGCTTTATCTCTGAGAAGTTTGCTAAGGTTTTGATGAAGGAGAGTGGTTTGGTTCAGGAAGTGTTGGAGGTTCCCTTGTCTATTCATACTCCAGCTGGGACTATGTTAACTGGGTAGTGTTTTTCATCTCTTCATGTGAATATTGAAGAGCGAAATTTGTCTGGTAGCTTTTATCTGTTGAAGATGAAGGACTACGATGCTATTTTGGGCTTAGACTGGCTCGAGGAGCATTATGCCCTTATAGATTGCAGGAGGAAGATTATTATATTCCAGATTCCTGGTGAAGAGGAATTTGTTCATCCTTTACCCAAGAACATGTCGGGTAAGTTTGTGAATTCAACCTTGAAGGCAACCCGGATGTTGAGCAAGGATTGTAGCAGTTTTCTTGCTAGTGTGGTTATATCCGAGGATTCGATGAAGGTTTTGTCAGTCGAAGATATTGAGATTGTCCGAGATTTCAGTAATGTATTTCTTGAGGACTTGTCTGGTTTGCCCCCTGCAAGGGAGATTGAGTTTGGTATTGCTATTGCTCCTTATCGTATGGCACCAACAGAATTGGCGGAATTGAAGAAGTAACTGCAAGAATTGCTAGATAAGGGTTTTATTCGGCCGAGTGTAACACCTTGGGGAGCACCTGTCCTTTTTGTGAAGAAGAAGGACGGGTCGATGAGGCTGTGCATTGAATATCGCAAGCTTAATGAGGTGACTATTAAGAACAAGTATCATTTTCCTCGCATTGATGACTTGTTTGACCAGTTGTGTGGAGCTTCTCTATTTTCAAAGTTTGATCTTCGTTCTGGCTATCATCAACTCCAAATCAAGCCGAAGGATTCTTCTAAAACGGCTTTTAGGACGAGAAATGGCCATTATGAGTTTCTAGTCTTACCATTTGGTTCGATAAATGCTCCAGCGGTTTCCATGGATTTGATGAACAGGGTTTTCTGGCAGTATCTTGACTCTTTTGTGGTGGTTTTTATTGATGATGTGCTGATCTACTCACCTAATGAGGAGACTCATAAGGAACATTTGAGAATTGTGCTTGAAGTCTTGAGAGCACACAAACTGTATGCCAAATTCAGTAAGTGCAATTTCTGGATGAAGGAGGTTCACTTCTTGGGGCATGTTATTTCTGGATATGGAGTTTCTGTGGATTCGACAATGGTGGAAGCTGTTCTGGACTGGGAGACACCGAGATCATCTGCTGACATTAGGAGTTTCCTTGGCTTAGCCGGTTATTATAGAGGGTTCATTGAGGGTTTCTCTTCTATTGCGGCTACTTTTACAAGGCTGACTAGGAAGGGAGTTAGGATTGAGTGGATGGAAGCTTGTGAAAGAAGTTTCCAAGAGCTAAAGACTTGATTGACTACAGCGTCAGTGCTTGTGTTGCCCAATGGTGTGGATTCTTTCTCTATCTACACAAAAGCTTCGATGATTGGTCTTGGCTTTGTTTTGATGCAGGGAGGTGGAGTTGTTGCTTATGCTTCTAGGCAACATAAGGAGCATGAGCGCAATTACCCAACTCATGATTTGGAGCTAGCGACAGTAGTCTTTGCATTAAAAATTTGTAGGCACTATTTGTATGGTGTGAGATTTGAGCTTTTCTCCGACCATAAGAGTTTAAAATATTTGTTCTCTCAGAAGGAGCTGAATTTGAGGCAACGAAGGTGGATTGAGTTTCTAAAAGATTATGACCTTGAGCTTACTTACCACCCAAGGAATGCTAATGTGCTGGCGGATGCACTAAGCAGGAAGAGGCAAATGATGCGACAAGACTGGAAAATGTTGGAAAATGCAATAAGATCATTGGCCGTTCTGGAGCCGCAGTTGTGCAGCATGTTCCTAGCTCAGTTGACCCTTAGATCTTCAGTGCATGATAGGTTTATTACATTGCAAAAAGATGACCCACTATTGCAGGAGTTGGTCGGGAAGTCTGGAATAGTTAGAGATGAAGATGTTGTGATTCGTTTGAAACATCGGGTGTGTGTCCCTAATGATGCGGATCTGCGAAAGGAGATTTTGGAGGAAGCGCATAGATCGCAGTTTTCCATTCACCTAGGCAGTGGAAAAATGTATAAGAATCTGAAGTGTTCTTTTTGGTGGTCCAGCATGAAGCGTGATGTTGAAGATGTAGTGGCGAAATATTTGATATGTCAGCAAGTGAAGGCAGAACATCAGCGACCTTCAGGTTTGATGCAAAAGCTGGATATTCCTCAGTGGAAATGTGAGCAGGTAACTATGAACTTTGTGACTGGATTGCCAAGATCAACCAGAGGGAATGACTATATATGGGTAATTGTTGATAGATTCTTGAAGAGTGCTGATTTTCTTGCTATGAAGAAGAAGTTGTCCATAGAGAGCTTGGCTAGATTGTACATTGATGGCATTGTGAAGTTGCATGGGATTCTGAAGTCGATTATCTCAAATCGTGATCCAAGATTTACTTCTAGATTTTTGCAGAGTTTACAGCAAGCTTCTGGCAGCCAATTGAAGTTGAGTTTGGCATTTCATCCACAAACAGATGGACAGTCCGAAAGGACTATTCAGACGTTGGAGGATATGCTTAGGACTTGTGTTCTTGATTGGAGAGGAGATTGGGAACACCACCTAGCTCTTGTGGAAATTGCATACAATAATAGTTTCCATTCGAGTATAGGTATGGCGCCATTTGAGGCTTTGTATGGGAGACCTTGTAGATCCCCATTGTGTTGGGAAGAAGCAAATGATCGGCATATGGTTGGACTAGAAGTGGTGCAGGAAACATCAGCGAATATCTAGTTGATTGTGCAAAGATTAAAGGCAGCTCAAGATTGTCAAAAAAGTTATGCGGATTCGAGGAGGAAAGACTTGGCTTTTGAGGTGGGAGACCATGTATTTCTCAAGGTGTCACGAACCAAGGGTATAGTGAGATTTGGAAAGGGAGGCAATTTGAATCCAAGATTCATTGGTCCCTTTGAAGTATTGAGGAAGAGGGGAAATGTGGCATATTAGCTTTGCCACCAACCTTGGCAGGAGTACACCCGGTCTTTCATGTGTCCATGCTGAGAAGATATGTTCGGGACCCGGCTCATGTGATTAGTTATGAGCCAATGCAGTTTCAGCCAGATTTGTCCTATGCATAGCAACCTATTGAGATTTTGGATCGAAAGGTGCAAGAGTTAAGATCGAAGTCCATTCCTTTGTGAATGTTTTATGAAGGAACTTCTCGCGTGAAGAAGCAACATGGGAGCTTGAAGAGATGATGAAGAAGCAATATTCGTCGTTGTTTGGTAAGTGTCCTAGAATTTTTACTGAAATGTATGATGCATGTGTGTATATGTTTCTGCGTTTAATAGTGTACTGTAACTTGATGAACTTGGCGTCAACATCAACTGATGTTGACTACAGTTAGCGGCATGATCGATTGTCGTCTACTGTCTTTTAACGGAAGGGGATTATGTCATTTATTATTGCTAAAATATTTGGTTTTTCGGGCAAGTAAGTTGACGACATGATCGATGGACGTCTACTTCATGGTCGACAACAGCATGGATTGACGTTAACTTGACTTGCCTATTTTTGTTGTTACTGTTCCGGGGGAGAATAAATTGGTCATTTCCATAAGCGTTTAATGTAAGATTTAGGGTGTTTCTAATCCAAGGGTTAGGTTTAAGGCTAAGGCAATCTCTGGGGATCTTTATAAGACCCGAATTTGGCATTTGGGAGAGGTGTTTTGCACGATTTCGGAAAGAAAAGAGGGCCGAGAGAAAGGGTTGCAGAGCTTTGTTCGGACGATCTGAAGCGTGTTGGACCAAGGAGGAACATCAAGGATCATGGACGGACGGATCTCCAATCGTGGGAGCTGTGCTAGCGGCCGAATTTGGGCATTGAAGGCAGAGTGTAGGACCGCCTTGCTGCCAAGGCAGGCATCTTTGAATCTCCTTTCGTCACTCCAGAAGGAGGGTTAGAGGAAAGTAGCATAGGGGATTGGTTTAGGATAGTACATTCTATAGATTTGTTATTTTTACAGATTTTTAAACCTTTGAAATAACATGTGGGAAGGGGTTTAAATTTTGTCATTTTATGTTCGGGTTTCTATGTTTTCTGAACGAATGAACTCAACGTCCACATCAACCGCAGTTTAGTTTATGTAAACGACAACATTGATCGCCGTTAATTTATTGTAAATGACAAGTTTCTGGACACCTATTGTATATTAAAGGCGCTATGTGCCACCGTGAACTGATGTTAACGACAGGATATGTGGACGTTGACTCTGTGTTAACGTCACATACTCTGTCGTTAAGTTTATCAGTGTTGTTTTCTACAAATCTGATGACTGTTCCTCAACTATGATCTATGCATGTGTTGGTTTTTTGGTCAGGTTATGTTTTGTGTAATCAGTACTGTTAAACATTAGGCATGTCATTTCAATAATGTATGGACTATGTATAGTTGTTTTAAAAGAATTCTTTTTAATTTATTAAATGAAAAATGAAATAGATGCAAGTTTGATCTATGTTGTAATGTTTTCATTAGAAATTGTACTGCAGTTGTATGGAACTACGGACCTATTGCACTCAGTTTTTATACAGAAACTGCATGATTTTTTCACTGTTATGTCATGCTAAATGGTTTAAATTTATGAGAATCAATTATGGAAAATGATAAGGATTTAAGAAAATTATGAAATTTACAAGTGTGAAGTATGATTTGAAATAGATTTACTGTTAAAATTTTGGAATTTTTAGAGCACCGTACATACTGTTATGATTTTCTGATTGATAAAATGTATATAGAAATCAATAGATATAAGAATGTATATGCATGTTGGATGTTGATAAAAGTAGTACCATGATAGGTTGCTATTGTACAGAAGAGTTTTGATTTCAAAACTGAGAAAATGTGTTGTGTAATTTTGCATTGTCATCTTATTAATTATGCATGATTTTATGAAAAAACATGACATAAATATATGTAAATGTTAATTTCATGAATGTATATTATTGCATTTCTAAAACAAATGGGCAATTAAGACATTGCTATTGTAGAGATACCTACAAGGAACTACACCATGGAATGCCCCTATGATAATGGTTCACCTACATGAATCCGTGGGCAACGGATTGAAATCCTGGAGGTAGACATGTTCTACTGGTTAAGGTGGGAAGGACTTTCCCGGTATTGTGCAATAACCATGACTTCATCACTGTTTTGCCTAGGTGATAAGTGAATGACCTACATGCTACATGATCTCTATTAAATAGTGGGGCTATGTCTTGTCAACTACATGACAAATGAACTACATGCTACATGCATGTTAATTGATTACATGCTATATGATGATTGACTACATGCCATATGAACTACATGTTACATGATATGGATTACATGCCATTAGAAATTGAATTTCATGTCATATGATATTAAACACATGTTATAAAATTGTGATTATATGCCATGCCACATGCAAATGTTGAATGCTTTGTTTCATAATGATATCTACATGCTATGTGAATTGTTTTACTCCACATGATAAGTAACCATCTTCTATGATAAATGATTGAGAAATGGTTTAGAATATGCTAATACGGAGAGATATATGGTATCAAAGATGTGAAAAAGAATATGCTACCATGTTTTTAAACTTAGTATATGATATATATTCAATTGACTTTCATGTGACTTGCTGGGTCTTTTAGACTCACACTTGAATAACATTTAAGGAGAGACTGAGGATACCCAGGAGTTAGTGCACTCTGATTCGGAGCGTGAGGATGTGGAGGCTTCGTACTTTCCTTTGAGTGTGTTGAGACTTTATATATGTGAGAATAAAATGTACTTTGAGTTTTATGCATTTAGACTTATGAATTGTAATAATTTAGACCATTGCTATCTTTCCTTTATGCTTTAGACATAGTATTTGGATATGATGTTGATTGAAAATTTTGTTTCCATATTCCATTGCAACATGTTGGAATTTAAATTGTCATTTATGTATATCTTAGTTTGTACTGACTATTGTTGGATCTTTTCCAATGTAATACCTTTATTGGATTCAATGTGAGTTGAAATAACTGTACTGGGTCCAAGAGGGGCGTTACACTCTACCTCTTTACCAGAGGATCGGCCCTTGCCTTTGACAATGTTAGCTTTTTCCATATATCCTTTGAAATACTATTTCAAACCCTCCAAGGCAATCATACCCGCTCTCCATACTTCAGCTCCTCATTTGTTTTCTTATCTTCCTATAGTCTCCACACCATTGGCTGGCGGATCCACTCTTTCCCTTCGAGAGATTGTATCTAGTGTGGTACTTTCATCTACTAGTGGGCTCCAATTAAAAGAGAATCAGGCCAAACTCCTCCCTCCTTTTTAATATACTTTTATCTACCATTCTCAACATCATATGGACTTGTTAAGGGAATTCTTGTCTATCAACGCATTCCTTGAAGTTCATGAAATGCCAGGTTTCACCTTTGAGGATTGGCTTCCCTCTCTCTTCCATACATCTTAAGTCCAGTTGGCTGATCTAAATCTAATTACTCAGAAAAGCCACAATATGTCTACCAAAGCTTTTCTTGAACTCTATCTAGGTAAAGTCACCAAATTCCAACAAACTCAGGCTAGAAAACAATTTATGGATATTACCCTTCACTTGAATCTTAGATTTTATGACCTGTTTGGTACCCTCCATAGAGAGTCGCAGGCTATGTACACAAAGATGAATGACATCAATGCAACTAGGTTTTGATTGGGGTTGTCTGATGTTAACAAGGGTTAATGGGAGAATATTATCAGAGGTCAGAGGAAGATTTCCCCTTCCATGTCCATTGGACTATCCTCTGGATTGTATCCTAGCCTGGTTGGTGCCATTTCTGCAAGAAAAGATTTTGCTCAGCTTGTGTTCAATAGGCACATCCGCATAGCCACCAGGTTTAGAATCAAGTATAACTTGAACTTATCATTTCATAGGTTTGCCTTTATGTAAGCACCTCAGAACTCCCAGCACATGTTTGATTTTCAGATCTGTTTTGCTGAGTCTGAGAAGTTCTCTAAAGATCAATGGGCAGCTTCATATCCCGAAGATCATACAAATTGTGAGAGGTTGAAGATCTCTGTTAATGAGTATCTCTGCAAAGGATATGAGACTCTTTGGAAGTCTATTGCTCATAAGTGGAAGCAGTGGTACATAGTCTACTACCAAGCCAAGCAAGCTGTAATTCATCAGGGTCTGCACTAGAACATTAATGTTCATGAATTTCTACATTTAGCAGCCTCTAAGAAGTTTGACCCTCTCAAGGTCCTTCTATGCCTTAGTAATTTTTAGAAGAAACTTACCTGGTTCCATAAGAGCCATGTAAAGTCCTATAGAAAAACTCCCCTCCATAGGTCCTACCTATAGGATAGAATATGGTAAGTTTATGAACTTCTTTCCTGAAAATGAGAAGAAGCTTTGGGCTCTTCTCCAGCCTTTCCTTGCTTAGATCCCTCCTTCTCTGTATTTACCAAGTTCATTATTAGCTTCATAGACTTGTTTTGTATTTGAACATTTCAATTATAAGAATGATAGTTCCGTTCATCATATCTATGGATCTCTCTCTCTCTCTCTTACTATCTTACCTTTTCTGTTAATGCCACAATGGGGGAGAAAGAAAGTAAGAAACAAATAACTCAATCTACAACAGAATATATTTGTGCAATCTTAAAATTTGTGTTTCCGCTGTCTATTTAAAAGTTTTTGTCATTAACAAAAAGGGGAAGAATTGTTGAGCAACTATCCCCTAAGGAAATTATTTAAGATTTTAAATTATTTTAATGTTGTGATTTTGCTATGAAAAAACCTTTTAATGACTTTCTACAAATTAATCTACTGGAATATATCACAGAAAACATATTTTGAACAATACTATATCAACACTATCTTGAAAATTTTCTAAGTCCACAGAATACACTATGTATCATACTAACTCTGACTGTGGACTCTGACTCTAGAAAATCGAAGAGGACTATCTTTGGAAATCGAAGTATGGACTCTATCTCCTGAGAAGTCGAATCCTAGACTCTGACTTTGAAAAGTCAAAGTAGGGTATATAATTCGAAGTCCTGACTCCGACTTTCAAAAATCGAAGTCTACTCTCCGACTCTAGGAAGTCGAAATCTCTGCGTTGATATCGAACTCTAGGAAGTCGAATGTGTTCACTCCAACTTTATGAAGTCGAATTCCTTCTGGGACTTCTATGGAGTCAAATGTTAATCTATTTCTCATGTCCTAGACTCTGACTCCAGAGAGTCGAATTACATCTCTTTTTGTCTCCGACTTCCCTGACAACTTCTTTACTTCAACGTTTTCCATGCAAATACTATTTTATAGTTTCATGAAATGTTGATTGTTTGGTATTACATTTGCTTAATGATATCTTGTACAGAACACATAGCACTTATATATCATTCAAAATTATATCCTGTCATGCTATTATTATTTAATATATTCTAACAGATTGGATATATTGTACTCAAAACAACCACAGGAAATTATCTATAAAATGTCTAAAACATTTATTCAAATTGGTCTCTTGCTTTATGTCACAAGTTTAGGTTTTCTTTTCATTCAGCAGATGTCTTGCAGTCAATGCCATCAAGCGCATGGGGTATCTGATAGAGGCTCACCTACCACTATCAGAACCTCACCTTATCTTCTGATGCAAATGTCTGTCTATATTTATTTTGCACTGAACTTGTGTCTGTCTGAGGTTTCCATACTTTTATATATATCTTTTAGTCACCTACCTCAAAAGATATGGAGGTATCTTTTTCTTTTGTCTTGTCCTTGTTGTAGTTCATTTATTATGCACGTTTTCAGCATGAACCTTTCATAGAACATTAATTAGAAGCTGACCTCTAAGCTGAGAAGCTACAAGCATGGTCTGAAGCCGTTGGAAAGCTAAAAAAGCTGAAGAACTAATGGATAATTAAAATCTCATCTGCACCCAAAGGATCAAAGACCACTCCTCAAACGGCTAGATCTTCAACGGATAGTTTCAAACGGACACATCCTTTGAAGCATATATAGAAGTCGAAGTTTGAACAAGATACCACACCAACCAATTGTGTGTGATCAGCTAGCAATTCATTGAACTCACTCCTACCTTCTACTAGCAAGAGCTTCTACAAGGCTTCTTCTGAGCTACAACAATTAAGAGCCTCTTCAATCAGAAAATCTCCAAGCTCTTTTCCTCACAGAAGTCTTGTTGAGTGTTGGGTGGAATTTTTTAATTAGATATCCTTTAATCCACAGCTGTAGTTCCTATTTTACAGCTGTAGTTCCTATTTTACTTCTTTCTGAATTTGTTGTGCTTGCACATTCTTTGGAGCAGACCAACTAGTGATCTTTCAATTCTGTCTGTGTAAACCTGCAGGAGGTTTGTTCCTATAGTACCCCTCTTGTGAATGGAAGACCTTGTATAAGGTAGTTGTTGTACCCCTATTGAGGGAAGACTTACTTGGGAGCAAGTGGGCTTGTGATACCTCTCAAGGGTGAGAGAAGGCCAAGTAATCTTGGCAGTTAGTGAAATCTCAAGTGGTTTGCTTGAGGACTGGATGAAGGACTTCCATGTGGGAAGGGCCAAACCAGGATAAAATTCCTTGTGCATTTGTGTGATTGTTTCCGCCAATTTACAATTTAATCACAGACTACACTAAATTCTAACAGTTCTATTTAGTGTTGTCTAATTTCAGATAAAATTTTAAATGGTCAAGAAGTCCTATTCACCCCCCTCCCAAACATCATTAGTGCCATCTTGATCCAACAAATTTTAGGATATCACACTCTCTCCCCCTTAAATAATCTTCGTCCTCGAAGATTGAGTCTAAGAAAACTCACAAAAAGATGTGGGTATTTCATCTTCATTCCTTCTTCTAACTCCCATGTTGCTTCTTCTTGTGCAAAATTTCTCCACAAAACCTTCACTAAGAGAATTATCTTGGACCTCAAATGCTGCACTTTACGGTCCAGAATCTTTATAGGCTGCTCCTCAAAGGATAAATCTTTATGCAAATCCGCTAGCTCATATGTAAACACGTAAGATAGATCGCGTATATACCTTCTTAGCATAGAAATGTGAAACATTGGATGAATGTTCGCCATAGATGGTGGTAATGCCAATTGATAAGCCACATTTCCAACCTTCTTCAAGATCTCAAATGGTCCAATATACCTTGGATTCAACATTCCATGCCGACCAAATCTAATCACCCCTTTCGCTGGAGAGACCTTAAGGAATACATGCTCTCCCACTTCAAACTCCAAATCCTTCATTCTATTATCTGCATAGCTTTTCTATCGGTCTTGAGCTGCCCTTAATCTTTGCTGAATTAGCTGAATCTTACTAGATGTTTCTTGCACAATTTCAGGTTCAACCAAGTATTTATCACTAGCTTCATCCCAACACAAAGGAGATCTACAAGGCCTACCATACAAAGCTCCAAATGGAGCCATGCCTATGCTTGCATGGAAACTATTATTATAGGCAAACTCCACAAAAGGTAAATGTTTTTCCCAATCACCCTTCCAATCTAGGGCACATGCTCTCAACATGTCTTCAAGAGTCTGGATTGTCCTTTCGGATTGTCCATCTGTCTGTAGGTGAAATGTTGAGCTAAGCTTCACTTGAGAACCAAGAGCAACGTGCAAACCTTGCCACATCCTTGAAGTAAATCTTGGGTCTCTATCCGACATAATGGATTTTGAAACCCTATGCAATGTAACAATATTATCTACATAAAGCTTCTCCAAACTCTCAACATATTGCTTCTTCTTCATAGGTAAGAAATGTGCAATCTTGGAGAATCTATCCACAATTACCCAAATGGAATCATTGCCCCTAAAAGACTTGGGCGAACCACAGACAAAATCCATAGTAACCTCTTCCCATTTCCATAACGGAATGTCAATCTTATGCATCAATCCTGATGGTCTCTACCGTTCGGCCTTCACCTGCTGACATGTCAAACATCTACCCATAAAATCAGCCACATCTCTTTTCATGCCATGCCACTAAAAAGTCCTTTTTAGATCTTGATACATTTTGCTACCACCTAGATGTATAGTGAACTTGGACCTGTGAGCCTCTTCCAAAATTTGCTTTCTAACATCAGCAATATCTGACACACATACTCTATACTGAAATCGGATAACACCTTCCTCATCACGAGTAATGTCTGCCTTTCCTATCATTTCTAGTAGTCTAGGATCATCCTTTTGACCTTCCACCACACTATCTAGAAGAGAAGACCTGATAGTCAACTGAGCCACAAAAGCTTGGCACAATTGTGACTCAATTTCTACAAAAGCACAAGCTGCATCTTCTATCATCTTTCAATCCTTCTGCATTGCTATCCTCTTTCTACTAAGTGTGTCGACTACCACATTAGCCTTTCCCGGGTGATAATGCAACTCAAAATCATAGTCCTTTAAGAACTCAATCCATCTCCTCTGCCTCAGATTTAGCTCCTTCTACGAGAATAAGTACTTAAGATTTTGGTGATCAGTGAATACCTCAAACATGACACTATACAGATAATGCCTCCAAATCTTCAAAGCACGCACTACCGCTGCCAACTCTAAATCATGGGTCGAGTAGTTACGCTCATGCTCCTTTAGATGGCAAGAAGCATAGGAAACCACTTTCCCATCCCACATAAGCACACAACAGAGACCAATATGAGAAGCATCAGTGTAGATCGTGAAGCCATCCACCAAACTAGGTAGAACTAGCACTGGCACAGAAGTCAATCTACTTCTCAACTCTCTAAAGCTCTGCTCACATTCTTCTGACCACACAAACTTAACTCCCTTCCTTGTAAGCTTGGTCAATGGTGCTGCAATAGATGCAAAACTCTCTATGAAACGGCGGTAGTAGCCAGCTAAGCCCAAGAAACTCCGTATCTCATATGGTGATCTTGGAGTCTCCCATTCCAACACTGCCTTTACCTTAGATGGATCCACAACTATACCATCTCCTAAAATCACATTCGCAAGGAAATGAACTTCCTTCATGTAGAAATCACACTCGCTAAACTTGGCAAACAACTTATTCTCCCTCAAAACTTCCAGCATAGTCTTCAACCGCTCCATGTGAGACGCGTCATCCGAAGAATAAATCAAAACATCATCTATGAAAACCACCACAAAACTATCCAGATACGGCCTGAAGACCCGATTCATCAAGTCCATAAATGTTGTTGGGGCATTTGTCAAGCCAAAAGGTAGAACCAGGAACTCATAATGACCATACCGCGTTCGAAAATCCATCGTAGATGTGTCATTGACCTTTATTCGGGGTTGGTGATAACCCGAATGAAGATCTATCTTAGAAAACACTGAAGCTCCCTACAATTGATCAAATAGGTCATCAATATGGGTTAAAGGATACCTATTCTTTATTGTTACTTGATTAAGCTTTCGGTAGTCTATACAAAGCCTCATCAAACCATCCTTCTTCTTAACAAAAGGAACTGAAGCTCCCAATGGTGAAGAACTTGGACGAATGAAACCCTTGTCCAACAAGTCCTGTAATTGCCTCCTGAGCTCTGCCGATTCTACTAGTGACATACGATAAGGTGCCTTTGAAATAGGAGTTGTACCTTGCATCAACTCGATAGCGAACTCAATACCCCTTTCCAGTGGCAAACCATAAAGATCCTCGGGAAAGATGTCCGCATAGTCACGGACAACCTCAACCTCCTCAATGAGTGGTGTATTAGCGTCCTTAGACACTACCACACTATCCAAATAAGCACTGCAACCACTGCTCAACATCTTGGCTACCTTCAATGTTGACACCACAAACTTCCCAGCCATATTCTTGGGTAAGGGATGTGAAAACTCATCCTCACCAGGAATGCGGAAAATAATCCTCTTCTTCTCACAATCTAGCAAAGCATAATGTTCCTCTAGCCAATCTAAACCCATAATAGCATCATAGTCCTTCATCATCAAAGAGATAGAAGCATCCAGCCAAATCCTGCTGCTCTATGCATACATAAAGTGAAGGAAAGCACTTATTAGTAATCATACCACCTACTGGGGTATGCACAGATAACAGAATCTCTAAATCCAAAACTTCTGCATCAGACTCCTAAAGCAACACCTTAGCAAACCTCTCAGACACAAATGTGTGTGTAGCACCAGTGTCAAAAAGAACTCTAGCATGAATACCCATAATTGGAACTGTACCTTCAGTCACATCTTCCTTAGCCAATGCATACACTCAGGCTTGGGCCGGGAGTCTTCTTGCTGGTTTTGCTGCTGTTGGCGCCATTGCTGCTGCTGTCTGCTGCACCATCTTTGGGCAATCCTTGATCTTATGGCCCTAATCTCCACAACGAAGACATCTCCCTGCACTCAGCCAACATACTTTCCCTCTGTGCCTTTTGCCGCAATGAGTACACAAAGGCTTGTCTTCCTACTGGAATCTCCCTTCCTGAGGTGTCCTCTTTCCATAATCTGGTACCTACTGAGGTACAAAAACAACCTTCTTCTTCTTGTCCTGTCTCAGAAATGGTGATGCTGGCCTCTTGGAAGAAGCTTTCTTCTCTTCAAAATACTGCACCATCTAAATTTCTTGCCTGCAAGCCGCGCTAAACGCTTCCTCCATGGTACGATGATCAAATGCCACAAGCTTGGTACGCAGTGATGGTCTGAACCCCATCATAAACTTCTTCACCTTCCTCCTCTCATCAGCTACAATATGATGCATACTATGATAGCTATACAAATCTGGCTTCATACTCCAGCACACTCATAGATCCCTGGATCAATGAAAGAAATTCCTACTTCATCTTATCCTACAAATTCTCAGGAATGAACTTAGCCTTGAATGGGCGAGTAAATTCATCCCAAGTCACCTCCTGGACTCCATCCTCAAACCTGGTACGCAGTGTGGATGTCCACCATACATCAGCCCTCTCCTACAAAGAGCACATCTATATTAAGAATAACCAACCACACTAATATACTTCATACATAGATATTGTTTTATGATTACTTGTAACATGTAAGTCACCAAACTGACTTTATCCTCCTCAGCACAATGAATAGCTCTAAAGATCTTCTCAGTCTCCCTAAGCCAACTCTCAACCAGAAGTGGTTGACTCTCCCCATTAAAAGAGGGTGGAGCCATCCTACTAAACCTCTCCATCACCGAAGGGCCTCTATGCTCCAGATGCACAGTAGGTGGAGCCTGAGCCTGAAATGACAAGATTCAACATAGGATAGATACACTAAAGAGAACCAAACCCAACCATTAAGCTACACCTAACCTGAGCTTGCACTTGGGCCTGCAATGCTGCCTGAGTTTGGGCTTGGGTCTGCATAGTCTGAACCAACCCTTGCATGAAAGTTCTGTAGTCTATCAAGGGTGGAGGACGTGCCACAGGTGGTCCATGAGGTGCTGGAACCTACTGTCCTGCATTAGCATTCTCCTAATGCTCCTCCCCACGAGACGGGACATTAGCATGACGTCCACGACTAGCCATGGTCTGGGCAAAACAATAGGCTAGTTAATCTCTATAACTCTATTTGTCTAATACTTCATTTTAGACTTATGAACATGGATCACTTAAGTTGATGTTTACTCATGAATATCCTCAACCTACAAATGGTGTGACGGACCAGGGTATTTATGCCCGATAAGGCTCCATATCCAGATCCGTCTCCTGCAAACAGATCGAAGTCTCAGAAGGGATATCTCACCCAAGCGTCCAGTAAGAATATAAAAGACAATTACATAGTATAAGACACAAGAAAGTACATGTGCTCATATCTGCATATAACAATTTACACCGTCTCATTACATAATTACATATCCAATTAAAAAGTACAACTACCTGGGGCATACCCCGAGGGAGCACAGCTCACAAAAACACTACTAACGCGACTCAGCTGCTGGTGGTACACTACTAATCTGACACAACGTCTGCACAAGCTGAACCAACGGTAAGCCCTGAAAAGAACTGTAGGGAAGTGAGCCTCAACAAGTCACAGGCTCAGCAGGGGCTACCCAAAACAACATCAAAACTACGGACACCTCAACCCCAGAGGGTCTCATTGGTAACACCAATAGCCAACCCATTTCATGCTCATAACAATTGAATTTAAACTGCAATTAAATATAAACACCTTAGTCAAACATAACCTCGGAAGGTAAGACGAAACAACAGGACTAGTTTCGCACCACTAGTCCACACAACAACTGAAACGCCTAAGCCTTAAGCCTCACAGGCAAATCATAATAACAACTGGTCGCCTACGCTTTATGCCACACAAGCAAATTATTGCCTAGGCTGCAAGCTTCCCAGGTGAACCTCACCTCGTGGATACTAGGACAGCCAACTAAGTGCTGGTCCATTAAACCCCAAACCACGATATATCAGAAGCTACACACACCAGGTAACATGATTGGCTACAGCGGGCCAATCCATCACACACTAAAACCATAATCGAAAGCTTATCTAGAGAATGGTAAAACACAACAAGTGGAAGGTCCCATCATACGACCTCCATGGAGCATAGCTCTACCAAACCACAGTACGCCTAGGTCACAAGCCTCATCGGAAAATTACCGACAAAGGTAACAAGATTGGCAACCATAAGCAAATCCATCACATAAACCATAAACGGAGACGTACTTAAAAAGAATAACATACAACAGGTGGCAGGTCAATCCATAAGACCTCCACAGAAACAAGAGTATTACCTTAATACCTAGAAAAGTTGTGTGCACTATAAAACCGCAAAGCAACCCACAAAGGGTACTGGTACCTACTACCCTAAGGTACATAACACAAACACCCACACGAAGGTACAAGTAGGTGGTAAACATCATACAGAACCACAACTTTACTATGCCATCACATAGCACAACATTACGGTGAAACCTCAACTGGTAAGTCACACAAGCCACAACCATAGCCAGCAAAGCACGAGTCGGAAAGAACGGCGCCACCACACAGGAACGAACTACTGGCTGATCAGGCCAGTATCCACCCGGACAACACAACACAAGAACAACCTCTCAGTCTCGCAGTCCGGACGAAAGGTCCAACTGCCGCTCCACGAGAACAAGTCAAACAACTGTGGAGACCAACCAACACCATACCTGCACACACACAGCTGCAGGTCCATGCCTAGCACCTCTAGGGTCTCTGGCCAGAGCACCCGAAATTGAGGCACTGGAAAACAGGACTAGCTGGGGACTAGTGACGTCTGCTGGTGTCCGCACCCCAACTACGAGCGCGCTACAAGCGACTAAAACAAATTTGGGGAAGTCGCTGTCCCACTGTCGTTTTTCCCTCAATCGGACGTACAACTCAACTCAGGAGTGAGGGTGTCAAGGAGACGACACATACCTCGACGGTACCACACTGTACTGGGACAAACCCCGAGCACAACGAACACAACGTGCCTGGCTCATAAAGAACCCGGGGTACCTGACTAGAGCGGCATTCCAGAATAGGCGCCGGACCACCACACTCGGCAAGCTCAAACCACGGTATGTACACACACTTTCTATTATATGTTAGGAATAGATCGTCCAGTCACCCTGTGACTTACAAGCTAACCAACATAATCACACACATAAACTATATTAATAATAACACCACGGCCTGTCATCGGTAACTTTGTGACCTCCAGTGCCACATTAATCACAGCACATGATAATCACGTAATAATCATACTTATACTTTACTAATTATCCATCTAGGATAATCTATAAAAGATCTTAAAGGATCAAAACTAGGTTCACACGTGTACCTCACCACCAGTATACCACAGACTAACCACAATGACTAAGATACAATAAACACGACGACGTACGATGTGCCACGCAAACACAAACCATATGCACGGCTTCCAAACAACATAAACACCATGCTAATTATATAAATAACACATTGGCCACGTAAACCACACACCTTGTGAGAAACACGCTTTGTGAGCGTGACAACTGCACTGGCTACACCTGTCATTGCCATGCACAACAAATACCACTAACCGGATATTCAAAGTACAAAAAGCATGCATAACGGGACCTCTCAGCTGAGGTCGCGACAAAGGGCAAGGTCGCCTTCAGAACGCGACGCCCCGACATGCCGCGTTCAAACCATGAACGCGACGGATCGAGCTGTCGCATTAACAATGCGACGCCCAGGGCTGCCGCCTTTGCTGGCGAAAACCGTAATCCAGGAGAACCTCCTCGGATCACCATTCTAGAACATTCAAACCACGATTAATTCACGTTTTCCATGCTTTAATGGATACCCTAGCATGGTATCTACTGTTTACAAAGCGGTAAACAAGCTAACATGCAATTCACAATACAATAGAGGTAGAACACCCTTCCTTCGCAAATAACGCAAAAATCGAAGATCCCTCGACGTTTCCCCCTCTCCATACGATGTCCTCGCGGCGAAAACACGCCCCACGCACCTCCAGAACCTCGAACCGCTTGGAGGAACCCTGCAGCAGCTCCCCCTAGTCCAGTAAAGCTTATGAGAGCACTGTTCGGCCAGGGTTCTTTAAAAACGCACTGCGGTTGGGAACGCGACGTAGCCCTACATCGCAACCTGAACGCGACGTAGGTGGCCGTCGCCTTATCAAGCCCGACATCAGCAGGCCGTCGAACGCGCGACGCATGGCGTGCATGCAGACGTCCACCCAAACAGCGGCAATAGGAATGCGACCACCAGGGCTGTCGCGTTCAGAACGTGATGCACACCCCTGTCGCGTTCACAGGCAGAAACCTGTGAGTGCTTTGGGCCCAATCTGGCGGCCCACCAAGCCTCACAATAGGCGTAAACACCTGAAACACGCACTAATGGGCCACACATTGGCTACCAAACCCACTAAGGAGGGATCCGCAAAGATTCGAAAAATGCGCGATGTTACATTATTATCACCTAAAAAAGAATGTCATCCTCGACATGCAAAGCAAATCACAACAAATCGGATTATCACCTAAAAAGAAACAAAACCGTATATAGAGCAAGTAGGATACGCTTCCTTTGTATCTTTCTCTTCAATCATCTGCAATGACTGATTCATCTGTTCATTCCCATGTTTGTTCTGCCTTTCCTTTCTTTTCAATTCATTCCACAACTGCCTTATTTGTAATTTCAATCTGCTATTTCCTTACCTTTTATCCATAGGCGATTCTACCTTGTTGGTGGCTCTTTATCTCCTGGGACTGAACCCACTTCCACATTTTTCCGACTGTGTTTGCAACATTTCTTTTGGGACTGCTTTACCTTTCTCGAGTATCTTACACTGTAATAGTTTACCATGCTATAATCTTTCCAAATTCTTGAATTTTCTGGTGCCATTTTCTTTTTCTATTTATCATTGCCTGTTGTTACCCTGCCTTATCTCCATTTACATTCGCAACTGTCACCTCTTCAAGAAAACCAATCACCATTTTTGAAAATCATTCTAATTAAAACCATAATAACCTCTGCTGAGGTTCTCATCTATATTTTGCATATTTAGTCACTTCTAACACACACACTGACCTGTTCCTCATCACCTTGTTACCATACACCTGTCTCTGCTAACTCTGTATTTCATTATAACTTACTTACTGAATTCCATATCCAAACTTGTTAATCTCATCAATTCCTTTAACTGTGAATCTTTAACAACCAAACTAATCTATCAAAACCAGCACGCTAGTATAATCACATAGATTATACCACCTCTAATCACATCAACTTTCAATAACTGCTAACAACTAAATTTCTCAAAACAAAAACATATTTTATAGAACAAAAACTCAGATAAATACCATCTTAACCAACACAAAACCGCAGACTTACTACCAGCAGTGGACATTAATTCATGTATTGGGACATTGTACTCTCAATGTCTTTTCATATTCTAACTGGACATTGCTCTGATACCAACTGTGATGGACCAGGGTATTTATGCCTGATAAGGCTTCATAACCAGATCCGCCTCCCGCGAACGGACCGAAGTCTCGCAAGGGATATCTCACCCAAGTGTCTAGTAAGAATATAAAAGACAACTACACAGTATAAGACACAAGAAAGTACATTTGCTCATATCTGCATATAACAATTTACAACCGTCCCATTACATAATTACATGTCCAATTTAAAAGTACAACCACCTGGGGCATACCTCGAGGGAGCACAAGCTCACAAAACACTACTAACTCAACTCAGCTATTGGTGGTACAAGTCTGACACAACGTCTCCGCAAGCCGAACCAACGGTAAGCCCTGAAAAGAACTGTAGGAGGTGAGCCTCAACAAGTCACAGGCTCTGCAGGGGCTACCCAAAACAACAACAAAACTACGGACACGTCAACCCCAGAGGGTCTCATTGGTAACACCAATAGCCAAACCATTTCATGCTCATAACAATTGAATTTAAACTGCAATTAAATATAAACACCTTAATCAAACATAACCTCGGAAGGTAAGAAGAATCCATAGGACTAGTTTCGCACCACTAGTCCACACAACAACTGAAACGCCTAAGCCTTAAGCCTCACAGGCAAATCATAATAACAACTGGTCGCCTATGCTTTATGCCACACAGGCAAGTCACTGCCTAGGCTGCAAGCTTCCCAGGCGAACCTCAACCTCGTGGGTACTAGGACAGCCAACTAAGTGTTGGTCCATTAAACCCCAACCACGATATATCAGAAGCTACACACACTAGGTAACATGATCGGCTACAACGGGTCAATCCATCACATACTAAAACCATAATCGAAAGCTTATCTAAAGAAAGGAAAAACACAACAAGTGGAAGGTCCCATTATACGACCTCCACAGAGCACAGCTCTACCAAACCACAGTACGCCTAGGCCACAAGCCTCATCGGCAAATTACCCACAAAGGGTAACAAGATTGGCAACCACAAGCCAATCCATCACAATAAACCATAAACGGAGACTTACTTAAATGAATAAAATACAACCGGTGGCAGGTCAATCCATAAGAGCTCCACAGAAACAAGAGTATTACCTCAATACCTAGAAAAATTGTGTACACTATAAAACCGCAAAGCAACCCACAAAGGGTACTGGTACCTACTACCCTGACGTACAACAACACAAACACTTGTACGAAGGGTACAAGTAGGTGGTAAACATCATACATAACCACATCTTTATTGTGCCATCACTTAGGCACAACATTACAGGTGAAACCTCAACCGGCATGTCACACAAGCCACAACCAGAGCCAGCAAAGCACGAGTCGGAAAGAACGACGCCACCACATGGGAATGAACTACTAGCTGATCAGGCCAGTATCCAACCTGGACAACACACACAAGAACAACCACTCAGTCTCTCAGTCACGAACAAAAGGTCCAACTACCGCTCGACGAGAACAATTCAAACAACTGTGGAGACCAACCAACACCACACCTGCAGACACACAGCTACAGGTCCATGCCTGGTGTAGCAACCTGAATTTTTAAGAAAAATAAAATTTAAAATGAATAATTTAACATAGGTAAATGGATATTTAAATGAAAAGAGCATTAAACAAAACCCATTAAATGGAAAAGAGTAATGGGCTTTGCTTAATGGATCCTCTAAAATTTATTGGGTCAAAAAATGAATTTACAAAGGAGAATAATAGGAAAATACCCTAAATTCGTAACTAAATTATTACCTAAATAGAAAAGGGGTGTTTAATGCATTAAATAGGAAGTTAGAGTTGGAATTGGATTCCTAACCTACCCCGTATGGTTTAGCACGAATTTAGATCTCTTCCTAGCCTAAATAGGGATTGGAAAGCAAGGAAGGAAGGTTAGATTAAGGAAATTTCGTAATTTAAGAGGAATTAGAGTAGTAGTAGGAATAGAAATACATACTAGCATGAATACACCTCTTAAACTCTCTTGGGCAACCCTAGCTCGTTGCCAAGAGTTGCTGGACATGGAGAGGAGGTTAAGGAGGAGAGGATTTCGTGGAGAGAAGAAGAGCTTGAAGCTTCTTCCCTTGTTCTTCAAGTTCTAGCCCTAGAAGACAAATCAAGTCAAAGGTAGGCATTATCACAAGCATAAACCATGAAACTTTTTCTGAAGGTTCTTCCTACCCTCTTGACGAAACCCCCAGTTTCATATTTTTCCATCCATCCTATCTTTTGTTCTTAATTTTTGAAGTTCTGCAAACATGATAACCCCGAGATGTCATGTTTAATTCAAATCTCTATGAATACTTGATCCCATGCTACGAAATTTTTACTGTATATACTTCATGTTGTTAGGGATCATTTGCCCCTAAAAAGCCTAAATTTCATTGGGCATGTTGCTCGAATTAAATTAGTCTTGCTCTCTATGTCATGTTCTGTGTTACCCGTTGTTGTTCATGTTCAAACCCTGCTCTCTCTCTAATTCCGATTTACTGGAAGTACCCTTACATGTCTAGTTTAATTTGCAACTGGTTTCATGATTTTTCATCGTGTATACAATTAGTTATGATTTCTAAATGACCCTGTATCAAAATTTGAATGTTCTGGTCCGCATCCAATGTCTGGTCTGACTCCTGTCAGAGTCAGGCGGAGACCACCAGAAAGTGACGGCCCGATATGTCGCCTTCTGGGGTAAAATTGCGACAGCCTACCCGTCGCATTCAGAAAGCGACAGGTGAGCCGTCGCTATCCCTCTGCCTGTCCTGTCGCGACCCTTTCCCGCCTCTGTCGCGTTCACAAGGCCGTCGCGACAGTACCTATGTCGCGATCTGCCTACACCTGTCGCGATCCTCATTGACCCATGTCGCGTTCACAGGTTTTTCATGAAAATTCATAAAAATTATTTCTGTCGCTTTCTAAATAATCCTTAGGCTTTTTACAGTTATACCCCCAGTAAAAACCTTGCTTAAAAATGGAGTAATATTGAATAATTTTAAATACATCTTTACGACTTATTCCTATCTATGATTTCTCTTGCACTTGCACACACATGAACCATCCATTTATGGCTGAAATCTTGCAGAAAATATCTCATAATGTATCTAGTAATTTATTACAATAAAGCATATTAATTACCCTATTTTAATAGGACTTGTATTTGTTTCTCGCATTGTTTATATACCGATATCGACGCTCCACTATCCTAGAATTCCTCTAGAACGTCGAGCACCTATTTTATATACACATTTTTCTTGGCTTGTGGTGAACTCTCCGTTGGATATTCCTTCTGACTGGACTAGTGAAATCTTGCACAAGGCCTCCGTAAGTCTCCTCTGATCATGGATTCCCACATGGTTGACGAGCCGGTTGTACCCTAACACCCATTACACCTTTAGGGATCGATATGATCTAAACGGTTATTAGAAGTTCGCTCTTACCTTGAATCACGTCGGACCTCTGGACTTGTGCATAACATGGCCAACGGAAAGACCGTGAGTTCCACCTGACTGCCAACACCACGTGCACGTATTGTGCAACTGTTACTATCGCCTATTTACTCGTCGCATTACGTGCAAAGTCCACTAGCTCTCATCTGTACTCTACTCGCTCGTCTATTCATATTCACTCTACTATCTCGTCTATTCATCTAGTGCTCTCATCTACTTCTTGGTACTCTATATTGGCCGTTGACTGATTGTCTAAAGATAACAATATAACCAATGCCTGGTAATAAATAAAGGGCCCGATCTGGTCCTGGATGTGCGCCCGAAAGTGCTAGTGCCCATGGGAGTTAAATGATCAGAGTGTTTGACATTACACTCAAGTGCTATCTATCTCGACTATCTATATGACAATCAAAACACAAAATGTGCTATACTTTCTCGATGTCTAGAATGACAAACAAGTGCTATACTCGTCGTGCTATTATACTTGTGCTAGTTGTGCTATGGCCATCCTGCTATTCGTGCTACACTCGATGCTTGTGCTATTTTTGGAAACTATACACGCTCTCATGCTATTGTGCTATCTCTTGCTATATTTTGACTTCTTCTACCTGCTATCTTTAGATACTCTGCCATTAAATGTGTTAATTATTTAAAGCCTGCTTGAGCCTGAGATTTAAGTCCTACTGGGCGTTATCGCTCACCCTACGTTATTTGATGTTGTGTTCTCAGGTGAGACCGAGGATGACACATACACTCACGAGGAAGGGAATGACCAGAGTGAAGCCAGGAGTACCCTCGAGTCGTTATGTTAGCTTAGAGTTGTAGTTAGTTATTTCCTTCTATTGCAATGTAATTGGGCCCTATAGAATGGCTCTGATATTAGTGGTTGTAACTAGACACTTGAAAAGTTATCAATGAGAAAGATTTGTTTTAGTATTATTCAATGTGCAATGGTTTGATGTCTAGTACTCGCTCTATACCCTTTTCTTGCAACTGCCTTCGCGCTCCGATATTCCGCGTCGGGGCGTGACACCTGGCACCTCTAGGGTCTCTGGCCGGAGCACCCTAAAGTGAGGCACTGGAAAACAGGACTAGCTGGGGAACAATGACGTCTGCTGGTGTCCGCACCCCTAACTACGAGTGCGCTACAAGCGACTAAAAACAAATTTTGGGAAGTCGCTATCCCACTACCGTGTTTCCCTCAGCCGGATGTACAACCCAACTCAGGAGTGAGGTGTCCAGGAAGACGACACAGACCTCGACGGTACCACACTGTACCAGGACAAACCCCGGGCACAACGAACACAATGTGCCTGGCTCACAAGGAACCTGGGGTACCGACTAGAGAGGCATTCCGGAATAGGCACCGGACCACCACACTCGGCAAGCTCAAACCACGGTATGTACAGAAACACTTTCTAGTACCAATCACGGTACATATGTTAGGAATAGCTCGTCCCAGTCACCCTGTGACTTACAAGCTAACCTACATAATCACACAATAAACTATATTAATAATAATACCACGGCCTATCATTGGTCACTTTATGACCTCCACTGCCACATTAATCACAGCACACGATAATCACGTAATAATCATACTTATACTTTACTAATTATCCATCTAGGATAATCTATAAATGATCTAAAAGGATCAAAACTAGGTTGACACGTGAACCTCACCACCACTATACCGCGGACTAACCACAATGATTAAGATACAATAAACACGACGACGTACAATGTGCCATGCACGCACAAACCATATGCACGGCTTCCAAACCACATAAACACCATGCTAATTATATAAATAACACATTGGACACATAAAACCAGCCCACCTTGTGAGCAACACGCTTCGTGAGCGTGACAAGTGTACTGGCTCCACTTGTCATTGCCATGCACAACAAATACCACTAACCGGATATTCAAAATACAAAAAGCATGCATAACGGGACCTCTCAGCTAAGGTCGCGACAAGGGGCAAGGTCGCCTTCAGAACGCGACGCCCCGACATGCCGCGTTCAAACCATGAATGCGACGGATCTAGCTGTCGTTTTAAGAACGCGACACCCAGGGCTGTCGCCTTCACAGGCGAAAACCCTAATCTGGGGAAACTCCTCGGATCACCATTCCAGAACATTCAAACCATGATTAATTCACGTTTTCCATGGTTTAATGGATACCCTAGCATGGTATCTACTGTTTACAAAGCAGTAAACAAGCTAACATGCATTCACAATACCAATCGAGGTAGAACACCCTACCTTTGCGAAGAACGCGAAAATCGGAGATCCCTCGATGTTTCCCCCCGCTCCACACGACGTCCTCGCGGCATGAACACGCCCCATGCACCTCCAGAACCTCGAACCGCTCGAAGGAACCCTACAGCAGCTCCCCCTGGTCGAGCAGAGCTTGTGAGATCACTGTTCGGCCAGGGTTCTTGAAAAACGCACTACAGTTGGGAAGGCGATGTAGCCCTACATCGCAACCTGAACACGACGTAGGCGGTCGTCGCCTTATCAAGCCCAACGTCAGTAGGCCTCCGAATGTGCGATGCATGGCATGCATGCAGACGTCGACCCAAACTGCGGCAACAGGAACGCGACCACCAGGGCTGTCGCGTTCAGAACGCGACGCACACCCCTATCGCGTTCACAGGCAGAAAAACTGTGAGCGCTTTGGGCCCAATCTGGCGGCCCACCAAGCCTCACAACGCACGTAAACACCTGAAACACGCACTAATGGGCCACACATTGGCCACCAGACCCACTAGCAGGGATCTGCAAAGATCCAAAAAATGCGCGATGTTACAAGTGGGCTCTAATACCATCTCCGTAACACCCCACTTAGACCCGGTCCAGTTATACCATCTCTCATCGATTCTAAGAGACGTGCTACATCGGGAACACATCCCAACATATAACAAATGTAGGTTGATTCATTCACAAATAAATAATAATGTAGTGGAAATAGAGCACAATCCATCAACGTTAATAATCAAGTTTATAGTCCATCTAATAAGTCCACAATGCTATAAATAGTTCAATTACAATGTTCATAACATAAGAAAATCCTCACATACAATTATCTCTCAAACACACAATCACAATCAATCCTCACGCTCTGAATCCGATCCCGCTATGAAAGCCTCGGGATCCGCTGCCTCACCTGAAATGTTAAGCAAGTATGAGTCTATAATGAAGACTCAGCAAGCGACACAAAAATGGATTACCAATCTAACATATACACAATGGTTTCAAAACATCTTATTGCATATAGAATTCAGCAACTATACTACTTGCAATATATAAATTTATCATCTACATCTTAAGTCAAAAGTGAGTACAATTCCTACTAGAATAAAGCATGGGTTTAAGACATGATCATAACTTCACAATGTTTATCTTTGAAAAAAGGTTTCAAATCTGATCATGATGATATGAGTTCATGTATTAACATGGTACATTTATCATACATGCTTCTAAGAGTTTGCATATTAAGCAAGATTTCAAAACATTCACCCGAACGGAAATAAGACAAGTATTACCTAAAATCTTTATAGAGCTGAAAACAAACTTTGTTTATAACATATACATATGTACAAATTTTTGCCAAGACACAGCCCAAACCACCCATTAGAAGTCAGATAGACATATGACATATACCCATCCCCTAGGCAATTAGTGATAGAGTTTTGGTTATTGCGCAATACCGGAGGAAGCCCTCCCCACCTTAACCAGTGGTGCTTGTCCACCTCCAGGATTTCTTCCCATGGCCTCAGGCATATATAACATATTGAACATTTCCATAGGGGCATTACTATGGTCCTGTTCCAGATTACTTCTATGGTGGCAGTGTCTTATCGGCCATATACACATTCATATACAAATTTCTCCAGATTCAAATACAATATAACATGCTGCCAAATCATATACATATATTCAGATGCTGACAGAGACATATTTCTGATTTATCACATGCTATATTTTTCTAAACATTTTCCCACAATTCATTTCAAAAGAACACAATTCTCATGATGATAATCAGACTTAAATAGTTACAATCATCTAACAATAAAAAAAAATATTCCAGAGCATGTCTCTACAGTCATAAATCAAATCAGGAACTTTTCATGATTTTCTGGCATATATTCTAATTTCCACAGTAAACAAATCAGTGATATAAAGAGAGAAAAATCCATCATAATGAAACCATCTGTCAACCTGGTTCAATATCTTTACTAAGCACATATCATAACCATACAAACCATTGTTCAAAATCTCATGACTTTTGGTATCCAGAAACTATTTTTCAAATTAAAATAGTACTATTGATTTATGTAGTTTAGTCATGAAAATTACAGAAAATTGTCAATTCCAGATTTCAGATTTAACACAGTATGAGAAAATCTCTGTCATATATTACTACAGAGAAATCACAATTTTAACACGAGCATGCTTCACATATAAAATTTTTCTATTAAATCTAAGCTTAATTTAAAAACTCAAAAATTGTCCTAAATCATAGTGATTACAGAAATTAACTAAGTTCAAAGTATGTCAAAAGTTGTTTTACTGAACACTGCACATTTCACAAAAAGCCCATTCGAAGTTTAAACACCAAAACATAAATCCAGATGTAGAAACAGGTCAAAATAGTCAACAGGAGAACTTGACGGCAACCTTGCTGCCGCTAACCTTAATCGACGGCAAGAAGGTTGACGTTAAGTTCATCCTTGACGGCAGTCAAGGTTGATGTTAACCTGACAGGAAATCTGAACTCATTCGAGACTCATATAAACCCCAAATCCGACTGTTTGTAAATTTTTAAAATCATGTAAAAATTGTAAAAAGGTAAAATGTATGGTTGGAAACCCGATCTCTAGGTTACTTGCCTCTAAAACACCAAGAAATCCATGGATTTAGGCGATGAAGCCCGCCTTGGCCACCCATGAAAGTCCTCCTTCCGGGCTAAAACCCTAGATATGTAGGTCCCCGATGGTGAGCACACCTTGGAGACGCCTTCATCCTTTAAAAGCACACCTTCTTCAACTCGTAGAAGCTTGGTCTTAGCCTCCACAAAGATCAAAACGCCGATTTTTATTCCACCTTCTTAGAGACTTGGAGAAAACTCCCCAAACCGGTTCCAAGAAGCAAACCTATCCTTTTTATAAGGGATTGGCCTCCCCAAACCCTTCCCATGAGGTAAGATACATAACCCTCACCCGTTTCCTAATTTTCAACCCCCTTACCATAAGTCCACAAGAGCTGGACTGCTAGAATCTCATTGTCAGTTCTGGAAGAAGTAGATGTCAAGGTTTACTGTCATTCACACAGAGTAGACGTCAATCGATATGGACATTTACTTGAAGTTGACGGCAAGGGATGTTGCAGTTAACCTGCTATTGACGGCAGTCGATGTTGCCGTCAGAACACAAGTCAACCTGCATCAACCGGAGAACATACTATTCCACCTTACAACATACTAAACTATACACATATATGCACAGAAATTTTTAAACACACAATAAAATAAACACCATTTGAAATTTAAAAACTAGAAGGAAATTTTAGGATATCACACCCTGAAGGTGCTAGGAATGGGCCTGTAGTTGTGTTGATCTGCAGGTGTGGTGTTGGTTGGTCTCCACTATTGGTTGGCTTACTCTATGTGTTTGTGGAGTAGTAGCTAGACTGGACTGTCCGTAGCTACGAGACTGAGAGGTGGTTCTTGTGTTGTATGTCCAGGTTGGATACTGGCGTCCTAAACCAGTAGTCCGTTCCCGTGTGGTGGCGTCGTTCCTTTCCGACTCGTGTTTTGCCACTGAGTGTGGCTTGTGTGTAGTGACTCGCTAGTTGAGGTTTTACCCATTGGGGTGCGCCTAGGTGGTGGCACAGTTGTGGTTGTGGTTCCGTGGTGGTACCTTGTGGTGGTAGGTACATGTACCCTTTGTGGGTAGCCATTTATTGTTGTACGTCTCATACCAGCCTTTCTAGATGTTATAGTGAACTTGTGTTCCGTGGAGGTCATGTGGTGTGACCTTCTACTTGTAGTATCTTACCCTTCTTCAGGTAAGCTTCCGATTGTGGTTTTAGTGTGTGGTGGATTGGTTGCTGATGCCAGTCTTCTTACCCTACATGGGTAGGTTGCCTGTGAGGCTTGTAGCCTAGGCAGTGGTTTGCCTGTGAGGTTTGTGGCCTAGGTAGTGGTTTGCCCGTGAGGCTTATGGCCTTAGGCATTTCAGTTGATGGGCGGACTAGTTGTGTTTTGCTAGTCCTGTTGTTTCTTCTTACTTTCCAAGGACCGTGTTAGCTGGTGAGATTATATTTTAATTGCAGTTTAATCACGTTTGTTGTAAGCATGTTGTGGATGGGCTCTCAGCGTAGCCTGTGAGACCCTTTGGGGTTGAGGTCTTATTTCCTTTTAGCTGTTGTTTTTGGGAGGTCCCTACTGAGCCAGTGACTTGTTGAGGCTCACTCCCTTACAGTTCATTTCAGGTTGTAGCTGTGTGTGTGGCTCGCAGTGGTGTTGTGGCAGACTTATACCACTAGAAGTAGAGTTAGTTGTGTTTGCGTGAGCTTGTGCTCCCTCGGGGTATGCCCTAGGTAGTTATACTTTTCTCTTGGACATGTAATAATGTATTGGGACAGTTGTACTTACTGGTATAAAGGTATGAGCACATGTACTTTCTTGTGTCTTGTACAATTGTGGTTGTCTTTTATATTCTTACTGGACACTCGTGCGTGTTATCCCTTGTGAGACTTCGGTCTGTTCGCCGGAGGCGGGTCTGGATATGGAGCCTTATTGGGCATAAATTTCCAGGGCCGTTATAGACTGTAAGTCCTTCACCAAGGCCTCCCTAAGTCTCTATGAGCCTAGAATTCCTCTAAGACACCGATCTGGTTGTTCTATCAACACCTATAGGGACCATGTTGGACCCATACGACATGATCCAACCAGCCTATAGATCTTATCTATGAATGTGCACTCCCTACTAACTGTGTTCTCAACATGACAAACAAAAGGACCATGTCTTCTCTGTCAACGCGCCCGACCTCCTTACTGCGTTATGGATGCGTTCAGGGGTAGACCACATTCTCTACCAGACTACCAAAACCTGAGTGTTCTATTTGCAGTGGTTACTATCAATGTTTTATGACCATTTGAATGTTTCTAGACAGTACAAAAACTCTCATCTAAGTACTCTCTCCCATCCAATCTCTTTCTCTCATGTTATTCTCATCTATTCATCTACTATCTCGTCTTTTCTTGGTACTCTATATGGTCGTGACTGATTGTCTAAGATAATAAACATGACTCATACTTGGCAATATATAAAGCGCTTGTTATGGTCCTAGGAGGTGCACCCGAAAGTGATATTTTCCCTCGGGAGTTAAATGACCAGGGTGTCTGGCATTACACCCAACTATTATACTATCTCGATTATCTATGACAATCATATTCGTGGAAGTGCTAGACTATACTTGTTACATGACTTGACTTTGTTGAACCACTCTTATATTTTATCCTTTATTTTGGTGAAAACAAAACTCATGATTAACTTAAATATCATGAATATATTTAATATCATATTTTGCTCATAAATACAACATACTATAGCACTATCGTTTCATGATTTGTACTGGAAATCTAAATTGATTGTTGTTCAATGCATATCGATTACTGACTAAGTGCCACATCGATTAGAGAATAGAAGTCCACATCAATTACTATTTTTAAAGTCCACATTGATTACTATTTTTAAAGTCCACATCGATTACGTTCACATCGATTACACTTAAATATCGATTACATTGAGACATGGATTACATTGAAACATCGATTCACTTAAACATCGATTACATACACTGTCAACATCGATTACTGTTTAAGTCAACATCGAATATGTTTTCACATAGATTACCTTAATCAACGATTACGGTTCATTTAAACATCAATTGCTCTTCACTAAAACATCGATTATATTTGAACATCAATTATCTTTCACATCGATTGCATTAGAACATCGATTGCTTCACTTAAACATCAATTACCTATATGAAACATTGATTGCCTCTGAAACATCGATTACTATTATACTTAAACATTGATTGCCTCTATATTTCAAATGTTTCAAAATGTCTTTGGCGCCCAAATGAAAGTTCAAATGTACTTCATACTTCTCCTGTCTCTTCTTGCTACTAATCGTCCTCCGGCCAGATTCATATTTCAATCTATGTGGTGCTCCCATAAATCCTTTAAGCAAACTGTTAAATCTGCCTGGGAGGCACCTATCGGATGGCACTACAATCCTTTTGTGGTCCTCCATCTGAAGGTAAAGGCGGTTAAAGTTGCTTTGCGTCCTGGAATAAATAGGTTTTGGTAACATTAATGATAATCTTATCCGGGATGAAAACCTGGCAAGGGCAGCCCAGCAAGCGTTTGACGTTCATCCCAACCTGGGTAACAGATCTGCTTTGGGGATAGCTAATGCGAATCTGAGAAAATCTATGAATACAATGGTGCTCTACTGGGCTCAAAAAGCTAGAATGCAATGGCTGGACGATGGTGATAAATATACTACTTTCTATCATGCAGTTGTTAAAGGGACTAGGAAGCGCAATCACATTCACAGGTTGAAGGTGGAAGGCTCTTGGTGTGAGGATCAAGAGGTTCTTAAGCAGGAGGTTGTTTCTTATTTCGGGAACTTACTCCATACTTCTGCTCATTCCATTGACGAATCCATCCTCCATGTCATTCCACATATGGTTATTGATGATCAAAATACAAGTCTCACTCCTGTGCCCACCAAAGAAAAGATTAAAGCGGCGGTCTGGAATCTTAATGCCAAAAGCGCCCCAGGTCCGGATGGCTTCACTGGCTTCTTTTACACTTCTTGCTGGGAGGTTATTCATAAGGAGGTATATGATGCGATTATTGGCTTCTTTAATGGGTTTCTTCTTGCCTAGAGGGGTTACCTCCTCCCTGATAGCTCTAATTCCTAAGACTGACAACCCTTTTTCTTTTGGAGATTATAGACCGATCAGCTTGTGTAACTTTTTCTATAAAATTATGTCCTGATTGTTTTGTGAAAGATTGGTCAACATTCTACCACAAATAATTTCTGATGAGCAAGGAGCTTTTGTTAAAGGCAGATCTATTCTTGATAATATTTCCATGGCTAGACAACTAGTGAAAGATATAGGCAGAAAAGTCAGAGGCCACAATGTCATATTCAAACTTGACATCAGGAAAGCTTATGATAGTGTGGAGAGGGATTTCCTCTTTGCGGTGTTGAAGAACTTTGGATTCTCTAGCAGATTTATTTCCTATATTGCATGTTGATTAGTAATTGCTAGTTTTCTATCTCATTCAATGGCTCGCAGGCAGGTTATTTCCATTCCACTAGGGGTCTGAGGCAAGGTGATCCTCTTGCCCCAGCCCTTTTCATTATTATGGAAGAAGCCCTCAGCAGAGGTATCAAGAATATAGTTCAAACAGGCTATTTGCACCGTTATGCGGGTCCCAAATGTTGCCCGCTGATTTCCAACCTTTTGTATGCTGATGACACTCTTGTCTTCACAAATGGGGGGATTTATAATGTGAAGAGACTAATTAATTTTCTTGAAAGGTACTCTTCTTCCTTGGGTCAGCATATAAACTCTGCCAAAAGCACTTTCTTCATATCAGACAAAGCTTCTACTTAAGTGGTTAATAGGATAAAAGTAGCTACTGGGTTTAGAAGGCAAATAGGTCCTCTGGTCTATCTTGGAGCTCCCTTGCATTCTGAAAGAGTTGTAGGTTCTGATTTTAATTTGTTAATTCAGAAAATTAACGGAAGAATGGCCTCTTGGAAACCCAAATTCATCTCTCAGACTGGGAGAGTGACTTTAATCAACTCGGTGTTGGCCTCTGCTCCAGTTTACTTGGCTTCCTCTTGCTCCATCCCTATTAGTGTTATCAACTACATTGAAAAATAATGTGTTGCTTTCTTTTGGAATGGAACTGATGGAATTGCAAGACGTCATTGGGTTGCTTGGTCTTCTATTCAACGGCATATAGTAGAAGGCGGGTTGGTTGTTCACAATCTCAAGCAGGTGCAAGTTGCTTTGGTGGTGAAATTTATATGGAATGTCTACCATGGCTCCTCCGTCTGGGCTTTGTATGCCAGACATCGGTTCCTCCCGGATGGGAAACATAAGTGCAAGCGCATTCCTGGTTTTTCTTCCAAAATGTGGACTACTGCTATAAAAGTAGTACAAGACAACACTAGATGGATACATGGGAATGGTCAATCCATTGATATTTTAACAGATATTTGGCTTGGCGATAGACCTCTCTCTGAGCTCCTGAGTCTCCCTTATGAAGGGAATAGCGTGACTCTTCAAGAGGTTATTGTTAATGTTCATCATCCTATTCGGTCCCTCCTTCATTCTGCTACTCTCCAGGGGGTGTCTCTCAATGAGGATACTGATAGATGTGTCTGGGGGAATTCTCAGGACGGTCAATTTTCTGTCAAATCTACTTACAAGTTGGTTCGACATGTTGGTGTTCCAAGATCTCCTCTCAAAAAAATTTGGCACAACTGTTTTTATAGAAGAGCTTCAATATTTTGCTGGAAGATCATTAACAGAGCTATTCCTATGGATCGAAGAATTGTAGAAACTGGAATTCAAATGGCCTCTTGCTGCTCCTGTTGCACATCCCCTAAAATTGAAGATTTGGACCATCTTTTAATCCATGGTGATCAGGCTGTCTCCCTGTGGAATTGGTTCCTCCCACTTACCAACTCCAAGGTCCATCTCCATAGTCACATTACGGTAAGGATATAGAGTTTCTTGACTGTCATGAATACCAATATTCCTTTTGGCTTTGTTTCCTTGCACTGTCTTCTTATAATGCTTTGGGAGATCTGGAAGGGAAGATGTGGAGCTAGATTTGAATAAAAAAAAAATTCTGCTGGGAATGCCATTACTAAAATTAAAGCAATAGTCACTCACTCTATTGCTAATCACCTTTTGAAAGTTGGCCCCTCCTTTGAAGAGCTTCAGATCCTTCAATGGTATAGTTTCTAGCCAAAGTCATCCAGCAAGCAACTTAAGCTAATCCGGTGGATCCCCCCCATTCTCCATTATTGCTTGAGTGTAGATGGAGCCCGTAAAGGAAATCTAGGTGAATGTGGAGGTGGTGGTTGCATCAGAGATAGGAATGGCACAATCTTGGTGGCTTTTGCACATTTCTATGGCTATGGAAATAGCATTATCGCTGAAATCAGAGCCCTTGCTGATGGTCTTCACCTTGCTGACTATCTTGGTCTTCGGATTTCCATAGTTCACTCAGACTCAATGGTACTGGTAAACTCCTTTCAATCGGGGAAGTGTGCTTCTTGGCAATCTTATTTGTGGTGGAGGGCTGCTGACGTTCTGATGCACAGAAAGAGGGATATTCTACATCATGTATACCGTGAATCAAATCAGGTGGCAGAATCTTTAGAAAACTTTGGTGTCTCATCTATGGTTAACCGGGTGTTTTAGGGTCCTGGCGACGTTCCCCACATATGTAAAGGCCCAATCCTTCTAGACAAAGCTGGTCTATTTCATATTAGAGTCCTGTGATGACTGGTTTGTCCTCATGTATTTTCTTCCATGCAATCATTATATATTTTCCAGCCCAGGACCTCTACTGGTGGAGTGGGTCCATTCTCCCCCCTGGAGGAGGGTGCACTCTCCCTTTACTAGAACCTGAGGACCGTTTTCATTAATATATATATATATATATATATGTTTAAATTATTATTTTTCTATCTGATTGAAGATCTTTTTGCTATCTACCTTCTATCTTATCAGGGTAGGTAAGAAAAGAAGTTAGCAGAAAATAAGAACTCATTCCTTATTCTCAAAACCGAAGGCCTTATCTAACAAATCTGGATGTCAGCGAAAATCATGGACTTGCACATAAGAAGGTATGAGCTATCTGTCAGAAGACTTCTCTAGTCTAACATGTTCCTATTTGCATTAAATGTCTACAGGACTATTTGTGACGGACCACGTTGTTTAAACCCGTTAACCTAATAACGAGCTTGATCTGACTCCGCCTCCCGCGAACAAGCCAAAGCCTCGCCAGGGATATCAACACACATGTTCGTGGAAATATAAAAGAACACACTGAATATATATAAGATTGAACATCTCACACATATTAACAGAAGGATTACATAGCCAAATTTCAACAAAAGTAAAACTCAAGTACATTATCCTGGGGCATACCCTGAGGAACAACAAAAAGAAAATTACACTACTAGAGGCGTGGACCCAACACTGCTATGATGCGGCTCAGGACTAGAAGATGGGTGTGAAACCTCTTGCTCTCCCTCATCTGAAAGGAGTACGGGGTGAGCCTCACAAGTCACTGGCTCAGTAGGAAAACTCCCTCAAAAGCCAATAAACACTAAACATGTGAGAAGTAGGAGTAAGGAATTAATATAATCAACTAACAAGACTACCTGAGCATGGAACTATAACCACAGTAAATAACCAAAAATCATGCTATCAACATGAATTCAACTTTCATAAAGAAACAACAAACCATGCTCAGGAGTACGAGCTAAAGAAGGGTAACGCCAAACACGAGTCACGAAGACTAGTTCGCAACACCAACTATAGACCCGGACAAGAAACACATGCATACCTCTCAGCCTCGTAGCCAAGGATGAAAGGTCCATCTACCACTCCACCTCAACAGAACCAACAAACGATGGAGGCCACACAACACCACAACTGCAGTCTACAATGCTGCAGCTCCATGCTTGGCACCTTTAAGGGCTCCAGCCCGAGCTCCCAAAAGTGAGGCACTAGAAACAGGACTAGCTAGGGACTAGTACATCTACTGGTGTCTGTCGCCCAACCAAGAGCTTGCTACATGCGACCAAGGACAACCACACCAAACAAATCGTTGTCCCACTATCGTCTTTCCCTCAGCTGGACGTACAACTCAAGCTATGGAGTGAGGGTGTCCAGGAAGACGACACAGACTTCGACGATACACAAGTACAGGGACAAACCTTGAGCACCACGTGCCTGGCTCACAGAGAACCTGGGGTACCTGACTCAAGAGGTAACCATGGGTGGAGTCGTACACCCGACTTGCCACGTACAATTAAACCATGCAAACTCGGTGTTTATGTTTACCACGTGTGCCAATGCACAGCTTACTATCCATTACACGCAAACCAACAATTATATAGACCCATAACTGAAAGCAACTCATAGCACCATGGAGACATGCCAGGGTTCGGGTAGCTGCCTTCTAAATCGCGACGGACACAGAGGTCGCTATTTGAAGGTAGAATAACAACTGGTGTAACCGTCGGGTTACAGACTGAAGCACGTCATCTGGTTTCGTCGCCTTTTAGCTGAGAAACCCTACCCTAGAACCCCCTTCCAAAAATTGCAAAAACCACCATGTACAACCATCCACATGTAAACTTACATTTAAATAAAAGCTTAAACATGCTTACTACTCCCATTAACCCATTCGATGCATTAAACATTGTAAACATGCTCCGTTTAAAACAAAAGGTGAAGAATTCCGCTACAACATGAGGAACACAAAGAACGTGAAGAACGGCAATGCCATGACATTTCCAGCGCTCCGAACAACCACCTCGAGCCAGTAACATGCCAAATTGCATGCCTAAACCTCTGAATCGCCTAAAATCTCCACAAAGATCCTCCCCCATGGCTGAGCATTGTTTCCTGCACTCCTTAGCCAAGGGTCGGCCACACCAAACACACAGTCAAAATTGCAACGGGTCACGACGTCCCATTTAATTCGTGATGGATATGTCCGTCACAATTAAAAGATGATGTCCCTACATGTGACACACGGCGCACATGCAGACGCACACCCAGGGAAGCGGCTTCCAAAACGTGACGACCACGGTGGTCGCGTTTTCAAAACGCGATGCGTGTGTTGGTTGCGTTTCTGGAAGGCGCTCCAGAGGTTGGTTTAGCCTGGATTCTAGGCCCCCAACCCCACACAACCTGTGCAAACCATCCTAAACACCAAAACAAGGCCATACACTGGCCACTGCACCCACTAAACTACAATTTGAAAAGTCGCAACGTTACATTACAATCATCTAAAATGAAATTTTGGCCTTGAAATCTATAAAAAACTTTAACAAGAAATTTATAAGCATTCACATAAGGTACTATCATCTAAAAAGAATCAAGAGATTACTCAAACAAATAAGGATACGCTTGGTACATCTCCTCTGCCAACTCCCATGTATCTTCTCCTCCTTGCCTGTTTCTCCCATCTGATCTTTACCAATTCTATTTCATTATTTCTTAACTTTTGTGTTCATCGGCCTGTAATCTACACTGGGTATTCTGGCATTGACATGTCCGGTTTCAAATCATCTCGAGTATAGCTAACTATTTGTGTTGGATCCCAGATATATTTTCTTAACATGGAGACATGGAATACATCATGAGCATCTGTAAAGTCCACTGGAAGATCTATTTTGTATGCTGCTTCTCCAATTCTTTCTGAAATTTTAAAGGGACCCACATGCCTCGGACTTAACTTACCTTTCTTATTGAATCTCAATACACCTTTGGCGGGAGAAACTCTAAAAAAAACATAGTCACCAACCTCAAATTGAAGTGGCCTGCGTCTGGTATCTACATAGCTCTTCTGGCGACTCTGTGCCATTTGTAATTTTTCCTTGATAAATCTAACCATTTATGCACATTGTTTAATCAATTCTAGACCCATTACCTGTCTTTATCTGAGTTCATGTTAATTCATTGGTGTTCTACATGGCCTGCCATATAAAGCCTCATATGGTGCCATCCCAATACTTGTATGATAGCTGTTATTATATTCAAAGTCTACCATTCCTAGGTGGTGTTCCCAGCTGCCTCCCCATACTAAACAACAAGCTCGCAGCATGTCTTCAATAGTCTGAATGGTCCTTTCTGTCTGCCCATCTGTCTGGGGTGATATGCCGAGCTGTACCTTAATTCAGTGCCAACTACCCTTTGTAGACTCCTCCAAAAACTATAGGTAAATCTTGGACCTCTATCTTAAACAATTGTTATTGGAATGCCATGCAACGGTACAATTCTGTCTGCATATATTCTAGCCAGTCTATCCACTGTCTAAGACATACTCATAGCTATCAATCTACATACCTTGGTCAATCTGTCAACAAACACCCATGTAGCATTGTGCCCTGTTGTTGTCCTGGGTAATCCTGGTACAAAGTCCATAGCAATGTCGTTCCACTTCCATTGTGGAATAGGTAACGATTGTTGTATTCCTCCTGGTTTTTGATGTTCTGCCTTCACCTGTTGGCAAAGTAGGCATCTGGCAATAAATTCTGCTATTTCTCTTTTCATATGTGGCCACCAACAGTACCTTTTCAAATATTGGTACATCTTAGTGCTACCCAGATGAATGGTATACCTGGATTTGTGTCCTTCCTCTAAAACTCTCTGCTTTACCTCCATTTCTGTTGCAACATATAGCCTTCCTCTAAGCTTGACCACATGATCATCATCAATAGTAACACTTTCCATCTTTACAATCTCTGCCAGATTTCCGTCTGTCTTTTGAGCTTCTACTATCTACCAATACACTGATGGTTCGATAGCACTACTGGCTAACACTGCTCGTCGTTGACTACCTAGAACAAATAAAGAATTTTCTGTTCTTTCCTCATATAGCTTCCACTCTCTAATCATCATCCGACTAAAATATGCCTTTCTACTTAATGCATATGCTACTACATTTGCCTTTCCCAGGTGGTAAGCTAAACTGAAATCGTAATCCTTCAAGTAGTCTACCCACCTGCACTGCCGAAGATTTAAATCCTTCTGGGAGAAAATGTAATTCAAGGTCTTGTGATTTGTAAAATTTCAAACCTCTCACCATTAAATAATGCTTCCACATTTTCAAAGCAAAGACCACTACCGCAAATTCTAGATCATGAGTTGGGTAGTTTTCTTCTGTCGATTTCAATTGCCTAGATGCATAAGCTATAACATTTCCATGTTGCATTAAAATAGCTCCAAATCCTCTCCTGGAATCATCTGTGTACAACACAAAACCTCCACTACCTGATGGTAATGACAATATCGGTGTTGTAGTGAGTCTCCTCTTTAATTCCATAAACTCTTCTGACAATCAGCTGACCAAACAAATGGTACACCTTTTCTCGTTCATCTTGTCATTGGTGCTGCAATTTTAGAGAAATCTTGAATAAAGCGTCTGTAGTATCCTGCCAAACCTAAGAAACTCATGATCTCTATAATTGTTATCGATTCTTCCCACTTCATGACAACTTCTACCATAGCTAGATCTATTGCAACACCCTCTGCTGAAATTACATGCCCCAAAAACTAAATTTCTCACAACCAGAACTCACATTTATTGAATTTAGCATACAATTGATTTTCTCTCAAAATCTGCAAAGTAATTCTTAAATTTGTTGTATGTTCTTCTTCTGTTGCTTAGTATACCAGTATATCATCTATAAAAATCACAATAAACTGATCCAGATATGGATGGAAGAATCTATTCATTAAATTCATGAACGATGTCGGTGCATTAGTCAACCCAAATGACATTACAATAAATTCACAATGACCGTACCTTATTCTGAAGGTTGTTTTATTAATATCTTCCTCTTTGATTCCCAGCTGGTGATACCCGTGCCTCAAGTCAATCTTGTAAAATACTTTAGCTGACTGTAGTTGATCAAACAAATCATCTATTCTCAGCAATGGATACTTGTTCTTTTCCGATAATCTATACACATTCTAAAACTTCCATCTTTCTTCCTTATAAACAAAACTGAAGCTCCCCAAGGTGAGTGTCTTGGCCTGATGAAACCTTTCTCCATTAATTCTTGTAATTGCTTTTTCAATTCCTTAAGCTCTTCCGGTGCCATCCTATATGGTGCTTTTGAAATTAGCATAGAACCTGGCTGTAATTCCACTGTAAAGTCCACCTCCTTGTGCAGAGCTAAACCTGGAAAATCATCTGGAAACACATTTGTAAATTCTTTGACTATTGGAACTGCCTCAACTGACTTACCAGACTCAACTAAGCTTACTGAAGGTAGGTAGGCCACACAACCTGCATTTATCAACTTCCTAGACCTAAGTGCAGAAATAATCAACTTGGGAGTATAAAACAACATACCTTGAAGTTCAAATACAGATCCGCTAGGATGACAAAATTTGACCCTTTTCTTTCTACAATCAACCACTGCTCCATAGGCTTCTAACCAGTCCATACCCATAATTATATCATATTCTTTCAACTGTAAAGCATATAATCTGACAGGCAATTGATTTCCTTAAATCATTATAGGAACCTTATCTATATAGCAAGAAGTGAGCATGAAACCACCCGAGGGAATCTCTACCACCAATTCACATTGAATTTCGTCTAACAGATGTACCATACTATCCATAAATTCTTTAGAAATAAAAGTGTGTGAAGCACCTAGATCTATTAAAACTCTTGCTGAAAATTAATAAATAGGTAATATACCTTCAATCAAGTTGGAAGCCTCTGCCTGCGCCCGAGTAATAGCCATAACCCGTCCTCGACCATGCTGATGTGGTGCTCTGCTACCTCGCGCTACTGGCAGCAGTAGACACCCGATTTTGGCCTACAAGTTGAACCACATTTCTTGTTATCTTGATGAGCCCCAAGTTAGTCATTCACCTTGAGCCCACCGTTAGCCTTACTTTGAGCCCATTAAAAGCCCAATTTTTCATGATATCCCATCCATTATCCTTTTAAAATAGTCCATGTGTCTTAAATGCCTATTATTCTATCATTTGATTGGCCAATAATTCCAAAATAATCATTTTCCGTAACACGACGGGTCGGGGCGCCGCGTTAGCCTTGTAGCGTCCCCCTTGGCCGTCGCAACAACCCATGCATATTCATGCACGTGGCTTCACTGTCGCGCCCTTCCTGGCCGTCGCGTTTATCTCTGTCGCGCCCCTACGATCCGTCGCGACTACAGCCGCGGCAACAGCCTCCGCAATCACCTCCTACTTATCCTCTTGTGGCTTTATCTCTATCCCATGCAACCTCCCAACCCTCCTAGCCGCGGTTTGGGGTTGTGGGACACCTTAGGGCCTCCTTAAGACTCTCACCCACGGATTTAATATGGATTGATCTCTCATTGTGGGTAATTATCATTGAAAAATGAGATTTTTCTCTCTCCTAGTCAATAAAAACAAGGCCTCTCCTTCAGAGGAGGGGGCCTTGATTCTCACCACGAAGTGCTGCCGAAATTTCCTCTTATCTGGACTTAGCCTCGTGGCTCTTCCATTTCCCTCCATTTTCCTCACATTTCCTTCACTAAGCCATGCATACTTCTTCATCCTTGGAGCTTGGTGCTTGAGGAGGGCGACTCCTACATTCTCTGGAGCTTCTACAGCATTTGTGAACGTCGTTCAACGCTAGGGAGTCGCCCCATGCGGGTCTCTTTCTTCCCTCTCCTTCATCTCACTTTTCATGCATGCATGTTATTTCATTCTAGATAGGTTGCATCCTTTTTTTTTCCCTCCCACGTTTTCCTACCACCCCCAGGTCCGTTCCCTCCATGCTTCACCTTTCTTTTTTCATTTTTGGGTAGATGCTACGTTTAAGTTTGTTCTAACAGGGTGTTCTATTTTGTTTTCCTTGTTTTGGCAGGCAGACAAGCAAACCTCAATGAGCGGCTCTTGTCTTCTAGCCGGCCAGAGGATAGGAAGAAGGTCCGCCAACATTTCTCCCGCACTGTAGAGAATGCGGCTGGCTTGGGCGTCGCAACAAGGCTGACGCACCCTACACGGGCATCGCGACATCAGGCCCATTGCGACGGGATCTCCCATCGCGATCTCAGTAAGTCCACCGCTCTCATTTCCTTTTCCTAGCGTAGTTGGCCTATTTAATTCCTATTAGTGGCAGCTATCTAGGTAGCGATCACATTCCTCATTTCCATACCATTAGATTTAATATCTTGTTGTGTGTTTTGGGGGTGCACATTCCCCGTGATTACACCTTTTGGCGATCACAGTGGGACCTTCAGTGCTAGCCTTGTGAGTTTAGCTTGTTTGCCTACCATGTTGCGTTGTTTAAATGCTTTCCTAGAACCCTGTTACGTATGTTTTTTGTGTTGTTTTGTGTTTCTGTTCTCTGTCAAGAATGCGACGCATCGCGTCGCCATAATTATGTCGTGTCCATGCATCTGGACTCGACAGGAGGTATGTGTCCCTCCTCTTTTGATCACCCTATTTCTATTCTGGGGGTTCATGTATGTCTTCTCCATGCTTTTTTGCTATGTACATTCGCGTTTTTGGTTGTTAGAATCCTGCTAGGGTTCGGGTTTCCTTTTACTTTTCCTATTTGCATTCGGGTTCTGTTGCGGTGGGAGTGGAGGCTCCGACCTGTTCGCGTCGTGCTTGGAAGTTGCGTCATCAGGTACACATTGTTTTTCATTGCTTTTGATACATGTGTCAATTTCCGTGTGGTCAATGAGTCTTGCTATGTTATTTGGGTTGTTTCATTGTTTCTCTGTGTCTTAGGATAGTCTGTGTGCTCTTTGTATGTGACTAGAGGTCTCAGAATTCTGTTGATATCACGGTTGGAATTCCGGTCGCGATAGGGTCGCGGCGTATTTGGCTACCGCGACCTTAGCCAAGGCATGTTAGTCACTCTGTGTTAGCGTATGTTTGAAATTGCATGCACCTTGGTGCACCTAGGCTCATGTATACACTTCTGATCCGTGCTAAGTAGGTTTTCCTCCTCGGTTGAGTGGGTCCTCTCACCTACGAGTACTCGTGGGCTGACCAGGGCTGCCTACTGAGGGCCTCCGTAAGTCCCCATGGCCGTACGCACGTTGCGGTTCGCCGGGCTGGTGGTACCCATTGTATCCCTAGTTCAGCCATCCTGCGCGTGAGTTTGTGTGCTCCCTTAATCATCCCGGAGTACTTGAGTTCATACCAATTAGGGTCCTTCTTTAGCCAAGTGCAATTCAGTTAAATCAATCCATTAAAAGGCTAAGTGATAACCCTAAAACCCTGACGCATATCATGTTAATTTGGGTGTTTGCTTGAGAACTCCTTTTCTCATCCCCTTCTTGTGTGTTTGTACCTGTTGTTGTACTCCTATTTGTATTTTAGTGTATCCTTTTAATTCATCCTTCATCCTTTCATGGCTCCATTCCATTTCACCTATCCTCCAACCTCTCCTCCTCATGCAGACCCCTTGTCTCATGAGTTTCTTTCAAATTCAGCCCAGCCCAGGGCCCATCGGGCTACCTTTTACCACGCCGTCTCGTTACCCTCCTCCTCCGATGAGGCCGCAGAGTTGGAACGCCTCCTACTTGAAATGGGCCCTGACCAGGCCCACAAATTGTTGTCCACCTTTGCTCTGCAATCATCTTCAAGGATGGGCCCAACATGCCCACATTATCATGTTCGTTCTAGATCCACTCACGTTGTCACTCCTACATCGGGCCATCCTTTTGTTTAGCCCACATCATCACAACTGGCCCATTATATTCAATCTGGTCCGGACCTTGGCTCTCAACTCCGCTCTCATTCCCAAGCTGGCCCTCGCTACACACAATTCACCTTGACTCAGGACTTCCAATCCGAGTTCGAGTCCATGAAGCGAGAGCTTAGCCGCCTGCGAAGACAGTTAAATCCCAAACCCTCCTTCAATGATACTCTCCCTAATTTCCATGGTCTCCGGATCCCTTCTCTTTCTCAGCTCCATGTTTATCGCAAATATAGTGGAACTGGAGACCCCTACATCCATCGGAAGGAGTTCCTCTATGACTCGGTGTCCTACCAACATGATCGCCACTTATTGGATTACCTTTTTAGGCGGTCATTGGATGGGCTCTCTCTAGAGTGGTTATATTCTTTGCCTCCTGATGAAGTTGAGAATTTTGAAGTGGTTAAGGTCAAATTCATACAGCAATATCAAGGCTGGGCAAGGCCCGTGTATTTAATGGCCGATCTGATGACTGAGGAGATGAAGCCTGATGAAGAATTTGCAACTTATGCTGACCGATGGCGTCAAATGTCCACACATGTTCAAATGCACATCCCATAAGAGGATAAGATCAAGCTCATTATTGCCAATGCAACACCCATGTACTGCCACATCCTGTCTATGAACAACATCACATCAATGTAACAATTATACAGCCGTGCTCGCTTTGTTAAAACCCAGCTCAGCGACTCTCCTGTGCCATCCTTGTTTGAGGCCCAGCAACCCTGTTGCGCATTCCAAAGGCCCATTTATGAGGGAGTCCAAACTATGCCCAAGTTGATGCCCTCCACCACACCATGTCTACCCACTCCGCTAATCACTATACACCTCCACCCTCATGTAGCCAACTCGCTCCACTTCCACAAGAACAACCACCTCACCCGTGCCACCGCACCACACCATCCACTACTCATCCATCCCAACATCCAGTTGGCCCAAAGCGAGCCCTTTATCATCCGTTGCCTGAATCCCTCTCTGATGTCTTCACAGCCCTGATGTCCATCAATGCATTGCAACTCCCTCCAGAAAAGCCAAGCTGGGACATGACAATGGACCAATCAGAGTGTTGTCTATATCATCGCCATCCGGGGCATATAGTAGCGAACTGCTGCGAATTTCGAGATGTGATCTATAATCTGGAGCACAAGATATATTGGGCTGAAATGCACAGGCTCATCCTACATTGTCAAGCGCAAGGCCACGGACGGTCGCCTTCTCCATCACAATCAGAGGAACAACCACCCGAGCAGCCTCAGGCAGATCAGTTGCAGTCATAGCCAAGACAGCCTACACCCGTTCAGAGGCAGAGGCATTTCTTTACTTACCCTCCAAGTGAGTCATCCGCTCCATCACCACCTCATCCTCCTCCACCAATCCCTGCTCAGGCTATCACCACCACGCCTACCCCTGATGCCACATTGTGCCATTGGCCGTCTTCCTTAACGCCACAAACCACTGATCCCTCAGTTCCTACAAACCCTCCATCTTTACCCCTTGCTACCATCTCCACCCCATTACCACTTACACCTGAGCAGGCCACCACCATAGCACCAAGGCTCGGGCAAGCTACGCTCACCTCTGAGCCGGAGCAAGAGTTTCCTACTCCCGATCTTAAGGCTGACTCGACCTTTGAGTCGGAAGAAGATCTCTCTCAGCGCGAGCCTATCCTTGCCATCCAACCACCTCACACAAAACCCTTCACATCCGATGAACCCACCATAGCTACCCCACATCCCATCGCCACTACATCCCAATGGAGCGGATGCGCACTACCGGCAGCATGTCTTGAGTCTACTTCCCGAGGACAAGATAATCCAAGCAAAGGTTGCACAGTCCCGGTCATGAGCTTTGACCCTCACAACTACATCAGCCGCATGCCGGTCTATGTCCTTATCTCAGACACATTTGGGAAGGATAAGCCTCCATCTCCACAGAAAATGGTTGTCAAGAAGAATTCTCAAGCACTAGTATTAGTCACTTCCAAAGCGAGAATGGTAGCCATTACATTACTTATTGGGGATGATAAGATTGATGCCCTCATCACTCCTCACTCAGTTACGTTGCAAATGGCTAGTCAAAAGAAGGGTTCTCTACAAATGTTATGCTATCTCACACTACTGCCAGGGCCGTCATGAAATCAATGCTTAATGGTCAGGCACGACGACCGCTAGTAGAAGCTCCAAACAGTACAAACTCCACATCTTTACTAGAGTCTTCACTCAAGGGGCAAGAGACCAAGATGCCCAAAATAAGTGCACAGTCATGACAATTGATGAGAGATCCCTATGGCTACAGAAGAGAGCAAGACCATCTGCCGCTTGGTCTCGTTATTTGAGAAGGCATGTCTAGATGAAGCGGTCATATCTGTCTATAAGAGCTAAGAAGCCACGGCACCACAGGAAGACATCCGCCAAGAAGCAGCGGAGGCTGAACATGAGATCGAAGTTCCAGAATATTCGTTCCAATACCTTGGCACCATCTGATCCTGAGCTATTCCCTCTATGCATTCTAGCCAATCTCGTTCCTAGAGGAGGCACCCGATCTCACAGTCCTGGGCTGTTCCCACATCCTTCCCCTCCTACTCCTCCAAGGTCTTTGGACCCTCACTTATTTCCCCCACCTGAGCTGCCCGATCATCTTCTGGGTACTCAGGGCATCTTTTCATCCCCTCCACCATAGCCCCCCAATCATCTTCTAGGTACTCAGGATTCCCCTCACTTAGCTCTTCCTCCTGAGCCACCCGATCACTCTATGGATTCTCAGGGTTTCTTTCCACATCTACCTGGGTCACTTGACCTTCTTCTTGGCGCTCAGGATTCCCCTCTTCCTCTTCCACCCGAGCCTCCTGATTGTAGGTCAGGTCCATGTTATCTAGGGATGTCTGATCTTGGTCCCAATTCCCTTGCTTCCAGTTCACCTTCTGATCCTCCAGATCCTCCACCCTCCATTCTACAGTTCCTTCCTCTAACCCCTCCTGATCTCAGGCCTGACCCGATTCCTCCCTCACTCCCTATTCGGGGCCCTGACCTTTTCTCTCATTGTTTCCGAGGTTTCAGTCCTCACTGATATCCTCCCTTTTCTTTGTAAATACTGTTATTTGAGGATTCCTATCCCTCATATTCGTGTAGAGTCTTGTCTCCCTCTTGTTCTTGTCTTGAGCTGACTCCAATTATTGCCATCTCTATTTTCCATGGTTTCCTACAAATGAGCTATATAAATCAACTAAAGTCATAGTTCAAAGACTAATGCAGGTCGTACTCTCAATATAGGGGTTGCATTGTACATGTAAATATTTATTTCAACCCAAAAGAGAGTCATTTCAGTTCGCAACTAGAGTGGTCGAGTCAGTCTTTAGGTTTATTTTTTTTACTTCTACAGCACTCAGGCTAGAGATTGCTCCACACTAGGGGACCGACGTTTATTCCCTATCATTAAAGGTCACCTTAAGCAAGGATCATCACACACTCACATGGAAACCTTAGTCGGCTCCTCTAGCAAACATCGCTGCTACTTAGGCCATACCTAGGTGGTGCAAAAGTTGTTCTCTTCTTTACATGGTCGAAGTGTAAAGGCAAAAAAGGATATTTGGGCAAGGTGACCAACCTAAGCACACCTTGCTGAGAGGAAATCTCAAATAGGGATGGTCAATCAGGCTTGCAAAAGAAAAGCAAAATCAAAAGAGAGAAGAAGAACAAATGAAAGAAAACCGAGGAATAGGGGCATGGCAAAGAGTGGCAGTACAGTTCCCCGCAGGACGCCCTTGATCCCGGTCGTACGCATGCCCCAAACAAGAAACTGGCACAATAAAGTGACCAAAAATCCCTCCTCAACAGATTGAATCTCTAAAAGGTGTACCATGGAAGGAAGCTAAGCCCAATTTGTCTTTTAAAACTTGCACGAGACATATCCTCAGAATTTCTTCCCTTTCTTCCTATAAGGCTCAAACGTCTCCCAGATATGGCCTTTATAGCGGCACCGCAAGTTAGGGGCAACCAACTATAGGACGCCACCTCCCTAATGCACATCCGATCTTTTGGTGGTCTTTAATGAAAGGGGTCTTTAATGAAAGGGGAATGAATGCGGACCCCTTGCTAGTAGTTTGATCTTACTTTAGTGCTGTAGTAGCAAGTGTAAGTACCTTCCATTTCATGTGTAGAGTTTGCTTTAGATATTATTCAAAATTCAAAATTCAAAATTTCAAAAATTCAAAAAAAAATTAAAAAATGATGAGCAGCACAACAATGTACTCAACTTCATTTCTCTCTCTCTTTCGGATCTCATATCACACTCGTGTCAATTTTAATTCATTCCAAAAAAAATCACAAATCATTGGCACAAAACATAAAAGATCCACTAAAGATAAGCATCATGTACAAAGATAAGGGGGAGGTGGCTCACAAAAAACTCCTCACTGTCCACCGCCACTCTCCACAGATCCCTCCGGGCTGTCGGGCAGGGGTAGCATCTCACCCCCACCCCTACCACTCCTAGCGCTAGTCTCTCCAGCTAAGTGCCTCTCCTCCTCCTCGTTCCTCTGCCGACTGGAGGAACCTGCCAAGTACTGTCGGACCGAGGCACCACTCGCACCGCTCACTCCGGTCCTGCTCCTACTCCTACTTCTGCTCCGGGTCTGACCTATATCCATCACTATGCCTCGAAGCTCCCGGGCCAGGGACTACTGCACGACCAGCTCGGTGAGCAGTCAGGTCAACTCTGCCTGATCTGCTGCTGGCCCCTGCGTACGCAGCAGCGCCAACTCCCTCATCAGCTCCTCTACCTGCATGCACAACCGATCCCGCTCTGCTACTACCATCTCTGTCTCGAAGCGCCGCTCGCTGGCTGACGCTGTCGCCGCATCAACCTCCTCCTGAAAGCGGGCCGCTCGGGCAGTGGCAGTCCTCAGTTCAATCACCTGTGGAAAATCAAGTCAGTACCAAGCATAAGTCAAATTCAGATCAAATTACTGCCATACTTACTCTCTCTGTCAACTCAGCCTGTGCCTCCTCGGCCCTCCTCAGTGCGCTCGCCAGCTAGTTCTCTAGATCCAACTGGGAGCTCCCCGCTGCTACTCTGGAGGAGGATGCATGGTCCTGTGTCCTCCTCACACCTGCTAGCTCAGCACGCTCCACATGCAACACATGTCAATTCCTCAATAAGCTAAAAAGAAATTGGTAAGTTACTGAAGTCTGAGTAAGTACTTACCAGCTCCTCCATCTCCCTACGGGCTATCTCCCGGTCCTATACTGCTGAATGCAGCAAGAACCGGAGTGAGGCAATTTCCCTGGTCACGTCCACCTGTAATTCATTCTAAATCTGTCAGCTCAATTCAATATTGAACAATTCACAACTCTGAGTTTTGAGATTTACTTGTCGCCTCGCGCCTCTGTTGACCGTCGCCCCATACTTCAAGGTGAATGCTTGCAGATAGGCATCGTCGGACACAGCCTCTGACCGGACTCACCTGCCTCTATGCTCCTAGTCTGTGATCTGCTCACGGGCCCGCTCACATCAGTCTATGGTGTCATGGAATCGAAAGCTCTGGCCAGGCCTAGGGGTCCGACCTCGGCTAGAGAACTCCATTGCACTCTGACGGAGGCCGAGCGACCTCTGAGTCAGATACAAGTGGAGAGTTAGCACAAGGTTGAGAGCATTTATCCACATCGTCCTACCAAAGTAGGGGCCCGCCGGCTCCAACCAAGGCTGTCCCTCGCTCCCCTCCTCTAGGTATGGCTGCCACACAACCTGCACATCAAACACCTCTTGTCAGTAGCCAAGCATTTAATCCATAATCTTTTGAACTTGGGAAGAAGGGTTAGAACACTTACATCTAGCTAAGGGTGGAGATCAATCGCGTCCTGAAAGGATGCCAGTTGGTCCCCTAGTGGGTGTGTGTAGTGACGCGGCACCCAGCGTTTAGCTATGGGCACGAGGCCCGGTCACTCCAAGAGCCCCCTCCTCAGGCCATGGAGGTGGAGGTAGGCCCAGACCTGCAACAACATGAAGGTGCAGTTAGATCACAATTATAATATCAAAAGGCAGTTTAGGTAAAGGGGCAAAAGGAAAAGAAGAGTACCTGAAGGAAGGGGTAGAAACCGCTGATGGCTGTCTGCCTGTCGGAGGAGCCCAAGCTGTCAAACTGATGCGCCAGGAATGCCACTCCCCACGCATAGCTCCCAACCTTGTCCAACTCCTCTAGAAGTTGTAGGAACCGGCAGTGGACCGCGTCACCCCTCATGGCAAATAGAAGTCTACCAAGAAATAACATGAGGAAGCGACGTAGGTCCAAGTCTACCTGGGCTCCTGGCTCATCTACTAAGGCCTCCCTGCAACCCCTCCTCAGTCGCTACAGCTGCTCATCCATTAACTCAGCCACCCCCCTACCCGTCTCGTAGAGTCCTAGACTCTCCTGCAGCCTCACCCTAGAGAGGAGGGAAGACCTCTACTCAACAGTCAGGTCTAGCAGTCTGCGGGCCAGCTCCCTATAGCATGGGTAGGTGAACCCACTCACTGGCTGCCCATATACCCTCAGACCTGTGATCCTGTTGATATCCTCCAGGTTGGGGATCATATTACCCCATGGAAACACGAAGGCAGTCGCCTCCGCGTCCCACCTGCTACGCAGGGCCTGGGTGAGAGGGGCATCTGCCCTCATCCTCTCCATCCTCAAGATTTCCCCAACCCCATGTCATCCAGTCTCTCTCTCTGAAAGCTAGGGAAGGCTAGGTAGATGTCTAGGACCAAGAGCCATGAAACCCGGGCCCTCATTTCTCCCTGCAAGCACAATTCAATCTTTCAATCAGTTTAACGTTGTCCTATTTGATTGATCGGCTGAGGTCACACCAGCCCTGTGGGCCACGAACTTGTCGTGATGCCCCGATGCATCACGGCATGGTCGTGACCAACCCAGTGACAGCTGGTATCGCAATGGGGCGGCCAGTCGCGTTCTCAGGAGATGACCAACTGGAGCTAATCCTGTCCGGGGTCGCTTTCTCTGGGCATCTTGCCCTACATCCACCCTCTAGGGGGGCCTCCCCACCTCATCCACCCAATCATTCAAAGTTTTAAGGGTCAAGAGCTTACCTTTTTCATGGCCTCCTCACGCGCCATCGCCGCTGCCTCCATGTCCACCACCGGGACTTCTTCTTCCTCGATATCTATCTCTAGAACCTCCTCTGTCACTGGAGGTGGCGCATCGCGCCGCCGGGAGCTCCTCCTCGCCGTCGGACGCTTCCCCTTCCCGCTGGAGGAGCCAGAACCACCATCGCCACCGCCCTCCATAACTTTCAGGTTTTGGGGGATGAAAGAAGGGAGAAGAGAAAATGAGTATAGAGGGAGAGTGAGGGAGAGTGTGAGAGAGAGCAAGGAACCACCGGAGAGGGGGTCGATCGCCGGATCAAGACAGAGGGTTGTGAGTGTGAGAAAGAAGAAAGGGGGGGGGGGGATTTTGCATTTTGAATGCTCGGTAAAGTCGCGACGCCCATGTGCGCCGCCTTCTTGTCGCTGCGTCAGTGTATGACGTGATCTTGTCGTAGTCTACCGCCTTGTCGCGACCTTAAGGCGACCACTTTCATGGTCGCGACATTAACCGACCTAATCCAGCCCCCTATCCATTAATCAGGGACGTTGTGTTTGTATGTATGATGCTAATTGAGTGCTTACTTGTGTCTGTGCAGAGTTAGTTTATTGTGTCTATCTATAATTTCTATACTGTGTTGTTCTTTGCTTTGATTATTTATCATAAAATAAAAAAAAGCAAAAAAATTCAGAAAACCTGAAAATCTAAAAAAAATGGAACGTCACAGGTAAGTCAGGTAAGTATCTCTATCCCTACTCCCTTGCATCACTATATGGTATCTTATTTATTATATCGTTTCAAGGACCGGCTGGTTTTCAATGTGCTCTGTGATCTAAGTTCCCCTTTATCAAAAATAGTGATGATCTAGGTGCACGTTGCTAATCGCTAGATAGGCCATTAAGTCAGATATGTTTTGGAATGATGGATTCAGGCCTACACTGTTGTTGCAGGTAGTTTCATATCCCATTCTTGTCTACCTTAACAATATTATCGTTGATATATCTTCTATTTCTCCTTTCTTTGCATTTGATTTAATGTTTTCTTTTCCTTTAGCCCAGTATGCATCATGTAGGACTTTGAGCTATCACGACTCATCCCTGGCTAATGGTTAGCCTTTGATGAGTGCCCAACCAGTCCTCATATTCAAAACAAGAGATCCTATTCCACACCGAATCGGAAGGTTTGCCTCCGTGTGAGTTGTTCTTGCCAGTCTGTCAAGAATTTCCCTGTCTGGATTTCCTATACAATTTTCATCCTTGTTCTTTTTGATCCATTTTTGTTGCGAATCGCTCCCAGGGTAGAGTCAAGAGTTACCTGCCTGGCACGCACATGTCCCTCAAAAATTAAACCTGTAGGCCAATCGGCTAGGGTACCTCTCAATCGAGGGGTTGATCATCCTTTCCTTCCTTCCTTCTCGTCCAGACTTGTGTCTTCCTTGCATTCTACTCGAGCAACTAACTCGGGGCTTTCAAGAAGATTCCAATTGCTCGTTGGTTAGGTCTGGTGTCTCTTTACCTTGGCTTCCACTTTTCAGTCCACTCCACGTCATCCCCGCTTCGTCGTCATTACATGACACCTCTGCTTCACTTCCACTTCACTCCCTTGCAAAGTGGAAGTCAAGGAGGGACAATCTATAGACACTCGATTTTGGCCTACAAGTTGAACCACATTTCTTGTTATCTTGATGAGCCCCAAGTTGGTCATTCACCTTGAGCCCACCGTTAGCCATGCTTTAAGCCCATTAAAAGCCCAATTTTTCATGATATCTCGTCCATTATCCTTTTAAAAGAGTCCATGTGTCTTAAATGCCTATTATTCTATCATTTAATTGGCCAATAATTCCAAAATAATCATTTTCCGTAACACGACGGGTCGGGGCGCCGCGTTAGCCTTGTAGCGTCCCCCTTGGCCGTCCCAACAGCCCATGCATATCCATGCACGTGGCATCGCTGTCGCGCCCTTCCTGGCCGTCACGTTCATCTCTATCGTGCCCCTACGATCCGTCACGACTACGGCCTCCGCAATCACGTCCTACTTATCCTCTTGTGCTTTATCTCTATCCCATGCAACCTCCCAACCCTCCTAGCCGTGGTTTGGGGTTCTGGGACACCTTAGGGCCTCCTTAGGACTCTCACCCATGGATTTCATATGGATTTATCTCTCATTTTGGGTAATTATCATTAAAAAATGGGATTTTCTCTCTCCTAGTCTATAAAAACAAGGCCTCTCCTTCAGAGGAGGGCCCCCGATTCTCACCACGAAGTGCTGCCGAAATTTCTTCTGATCTGGACTTAGCCTGCCTCGTGGCTCTCCCATTTCCCTCCATTTTCCTCACATTTCCTTCACTAAGCCATGCATACTTCTTCATCCTTGGAGCTTGGTGCTTGAGGAGGGCAACTCCTACATTCTCTGGAGCTTCTACAACATTTGTGAACGTCGTTCAATGCTAGGGAGTCGCCCCATACGGGGCTCTTTCTTTCCTCTCCTTCATCTCACTTTTCATGCATGCATGTTATTTCTTTCTAGATAGGTTGCATCCTTTTTTATTTCATCCCACGTTTTCCTACCACCCAAGGGGTTTAAAAACCACCCCCAGGTCCGTTCCCTCCATGCTTCACCTTTTTTTTTTTCATTTTTGGGTAGATGCTACGTTTAACTTTGTTCTAAGAGGGTGTTCTTTGTTGTTTTCCTTGTTTTGGCAGGCACACAAGCAAACCTCAACTAGCGGCTCTTGTCTTCTGGCCGGCTGGAGGATAGGGAGAAGGTCCGCAAACATTTCTCCCACACTGTAGAGAACGCAGCTGGCTTGGGCGTCACGACAAGGCTGACGCGCCCTACACAGGCATCGCGACATCAGGTCCATCACGACGGGATCTCCCGTCGCGATCTCAGTAAGTCCACCGCTCTCATTTCCTTTTCCTAGCGTAGTTAGCCTATTTAATTCCTATTAGTGGCAGCTATCTAGGTGGCGATCACATTCCTCATTTCCATACCATTAGATTTAATAGCTTGTTTCGTGTTTTGGGGGTGCACATTCCCCGTGATTACAGCGGCTATTGGGGCTACTGCTACTGTACTCCTTTACCATAACCATATTCCCTATGATAGGGACAATTCCGGATCAAATGCCATGGTTGATCACATTTGTAACATTTATAGCCCGGCGGAACCGTATGCTACCTTGCTGTACTTTGCTGTGACTCTTCCACCTCCGGCCTATAACCTCGCCCTTGCTGGAAAATCTGTTGGCGGCCTCCTCCTCCTCCTCTAAATATCTTCCTTAATTTTGAACCCCATTTTCCAAACCCTGAAGAAGATGACCCTGCTGGTGCCTTCCCCTTACTAACTTCTGGGGATTGATGCGGTAACCGGAAGTTACCCGACTCCCCCGACTGACGAGTCTACACATACCTTTGTATAATGGATGCTCGCTGCGCCGCCTCCTCCATAGTCCTGCACATAAGAGGTATCACCGCATTCTACAATTCTGACTGCAGTCCTTAGATAAAATATTCTACCATCATTGCATTATTTGTAACTACATAAGGTGCATACCTACTCAATGCCATAAATCTCATCTGATATTCAACAACTAACGAATTTCTTTGCTGCAATGTCCTGAATTGTTCCCTCTTAGCTTGCTGAATTTGTACCAGGAAAAATGTATCATTAAATACCTCCAAAAACTCTGCCAAGTAATGATGTCGTCTGTCCTGCCCGCAAATGTTGTTTGCATTTTCAACCTCCAACACTCCTGTGCAAAACCTCGTAGCTGATAAGTGGCCAAGATTACCCTGTCCATTGGTGGACACCTCATAGTAACAAAAACTCGATCTATCTCATGTATCCAGTGTTCCGCTGTATCTGGATTGGGGCCTCCTATATAGGTAGGTGGCTGCAACCTCAAGAATCTCTGAATCTACATGGTAGGTTCCTTTGCTGGTCGCACTGGTACTACTGGTGGCATGGGTATCATAGGGGGTTCTTGCACTCCTGGTGGTGGTGGGGGTGGTACAACTGGTACTGGCTCTGCCTCCTCAACAACCTGAGGCCCTGCTACTGCTGGGTGGACAGGGACCCTGTTGGTCCAACCTTATTCTTATTTCTATAATGCTCTCCCATAACCTTTCAATCAATTGATGCGTTGATTCATCCGGCTCATCTCCCCCACCACCCCAGTCTCTCCTGTCTGCCATTTCAAATCCTGCACATACAACATTCCAAACCACACATATACTAACAAATCAATGCAAAAGTAGGGTCAACTACCAGCAGTGGACTAGTGTAGAGACCAAGCTATGTAATCTCCCAATTCCTTCATATTTACACGGACCTTGCTCTGATACCAACTGTAACGGACCACGTCTTTCAAACCAGTTAACCTAATAACAAGCTTGATCCGACTCCGCCTCCCGCGAACAAGCCGAAGCCTCGCCAGGGATATCAACACACATGTCTGTGGAATATAAAAGAACACACTGAATATATATAAGATTGAACATCTCACACATATTAACAGAAGGATTACATAGCCAAATTTCAACAAAAGTCAAACTCAAGTACATTATCCTGGGGCATACCCTGAGGCACAACAGAAAGAAAATTACACTGCTGGAAGCACAGCTACGATGCGGCTCAGGACTAGAAGATGGGTGTGAAACCTCCTGCTCTCCCTCACCTGAAAAGGGTAAGGGGTGAGCCTCACAAGTCATTAGCTCGGTAGGGAAACCCTCAAAAGTCGATAAACACTAAACACGTGAGAAGCAGGAGTAAAGCATTAATATAATCAACTAACAAGACTACCTAAGCATGAAACTATAACCGCAGTAAATAACCAAAAATCATGCTATCAACATGAATTCAACTTTCATAAAGAAACGGAAAACCAGGCTCAGGAGTACGGGCTAAAGAAGGGTAACGCCAAACACGAGTCATGAAGACTGGTTCGCAACACCAGCTATAGATCGGGACAAGCAACAAAGGTCTACCTCTTAGCCTCGCAGCCAAGGACGAATGGTCCAGTTGCCGCTCCACATCAAGAAAACCAACAAATGGTGGAGGCCACACAACACCTCAACTACAGTCTACACTACTGCAGCTCCATGCTTGGCACCTTTAGGGGCTCCGATCTGAGCTCTCTAAGGTGAGGCACTGGAAGCAGGACTAGCCGCGGACCAGTACGTCTACTGGTATCCGTCCCCCAACCAAGAGTGCGGTACAAGTGACCAAGAACAACCACAACACAGAAGTCATTGTCCCACTGTTGTATTTCCCTCAGTCGGACGTACAACTCAAGCTAAGGAGTGAGGGTGTCCAGGAAGAAGACACAGACCTCAACGGTACACAAGTACAGGGATAAACCCCGAGCACCACATGCCTGGCTCACAGAAAACATGGGGTACCCGACTTAAAAGGTAACCATGGGCGATGTAGTACACCCGACTTGCCACATACACTTAAACCCTGCAAACTCGGTGTTTCTGTTTACCATGTGTGCCAATGCACCACTTACTACCCCTTACATACAAACCAATAGTCATACAGACCCATAACTGAAAGCAACTCATAGCAGCATGCAGACATGCCAGGGTTTGTGTGGCTGCCTTCTAAATCGCGACGGACACAGAGGTCGGTATTTGAAGGTAGAATCGCAACGCGTGTAACCATCGCGTTACAGACTGAAACGTGACGTCTGGTTTCTTCAGCTGAGAAACCCTACCACAGAACCCCCTTCCGGCAATTGCACAAATCACCTTGTACAACCATTCCATGCAACCTTACATTTAAATAAAAGAATACACATGCTTACTACTCCCCTTAACCCATTCCATGCATTAAACATCGTAAACATACTCCATTTAAATAATAAACATGAAGAATTCCCCTACCACACGAGGAATATGAAGAATGCGAAGAACGACATTGCCTTGGCATTTCCCACACTGCGAACAACCTACTCACACCGGTAACATGCCAAACCGCACTCCAAAACCTCTGAATCGCTGAAAATCCCCACAACGATCCTCCCCCATGGCTGAGCAGTGTTTCTTGTACTGCTTGGCCAAGGTTTGGCCACCCCAAACACACAATCAAGATCGTGATGGGTCACGACATCTTGTTTAAATCGCGATGGGTATGTCTATCGCAATTAAAAGATGACATCCCTGAATGTGACACGGGGAGTGCATGCAGACGCACCGAGGGAAGCGGCTTCCAAAATGCGATGACCAGGGTTGTCACGTTTCCAAAACACAACGCCTGTGCTGGTCACATTTTTTAAAGGTGCTCCAGAGGTTGGTTTGGCCCGGATTCTAGGCCCCCAACCCCACACAACTTGTGCAATCCATCCTAAACACCAACACATGGCCATACACTGGCCACTGCACCCACTAAACTACAATCTGAAAAGTCACAACGTTACACTATTTTACTCTTGGACCTGCTGCTAGCATTCGTTAGACACATGAAGATGTCTGTTAGGCAAAAGAAGAAGGAAGGGAGATGAAGAAGAAGATGAGCAAAGGATCCAAAAACTCCAACATCTATACCTCAACGTCTATCTTTCCACCCTATAAAGGATGAAGTGTTTGAAACAGAAGAAAATAGAGCCTTCCTGAAAATCCTTTGGAAAGAGTGTACATTCAGTGAGAAGCCTCAACACCACACACACTCAAAGCAAGAGAGAAAGAGCTCAAGCCCAAGAAGAAGTGTGCACGCAAACAGCCATCTAAAGTCTTCAAGCATTCAAGCTTCTTTTCTCTCTTCACTCTCTCTGTGCATCATTGTAAATCTGCGGGAGAGTCTGTGAGCTGAGTTTGAGTTCCTTAGTGTTCATCTTGTATAGCTCTCAGTCTGTTCTTTCTTTTCTACGAAAGACTTGTGTCCAACTGTAGGACTATATATAGTGTTCCACTTCTAGGGTGAAGAGAAGACCAGCCGATGTACTGGTTGTTTGTCTAGATGTGGGACTATACACAGTGTTCCCCTTGGGTTAAGGGAAGAACCTAGCTGGGGTTGGTGTTGGCAGAACCTAGCTGGGGATTTAATTCTAGTAGAACCGCACTGGGGTTTATTCCAAGAGGGTGGTTTCTTGACTTCTAACAGAAGTGAGTTTCCTTCCTACTCGGAAAGGAAGAGGACCAACGGGGAGCTGGGGGTTTGTATATCCTTGGGGGGATTGTATCCTGGTTAGTTAAATCCCAAGATTTGCTTGGGGAATGGACGTAGGTCTTCCATTTGAGAAGTATCGAACCACGATAAGATTCTGTGTGTTCTTTTGTGTGATTGTTTGTTTGAACTGCTTCTGCATAGCTACACTTTCTACTGCACACAACTACATTCACTAACCAAAGTTTTACAGGAAGTGATTTTTATTTGTATTTTCAAAAAACCTAATCACCCCCCGTGGGTTTATCCTTGCTTCCAACCTTAAGCGGGCCAACAAGTGGTATTAGAGCCAAGTCTCTTCAAACAAGTATATCTCACGATCTAAAGAGCGAAGATCAAATGGCAGCTCAAGGATTTGTTGAAGGCCAATCTGTCAACAGACCACCCTTGTTTGATGGTGAAGATTACAACTACTGGAAGAGAAGGATGGAGTTCTTCCTCCAAGGTTATGACTATCAACATGGACTATCATTGAAGAAAGAGATCTGGTAGTCCTCAACCCAAGAGAGGAGTGGACAGACAATGACATAAGATTGCTCTCACATAACAGTAATACCAATAATCTCATTTGTTGTGCCCTGACAAGGAGGAAACTCAACAGGATCTCAACATGCAAATCAGCAAAAGAAATGTGGGACAAGTTGATGTTGACATACAAAGGGACGGAGAAAGTCAAAGAAACCAGGACTGGCATCTTGGTTACACAATATGAGAAATTCCAAATGCTAACAGGTGAGACCATTACCCAAATGTATAGCAGATTTACTGACATAACTAATGGTCTTGCAGGGCTTGGAAAGATGTACAACACTAGAGACATGGTAAGAAAAATTCTCATATCCCTACCAAGCCAATGGACTTAAAAAGTCACAGCCATCAAAGAAGCTAATGATCTTACAACTATGTCATTAGAAAAGCTTATAGGATCATTGATGGGTCATGAGATCAACATGGAGCGACCATCTGAAAGCTCATCCAAAAAGAAATTTACTAATGCTTTCAAAGTTATAGATGCTCCATCCACCTCTTCCTCTTCTAGTTCAAAAAATACAGGCTCTGAAGATAGTGATATGGATGATGTACTATCCAAGCTTCAGAGAATTCTTAAGAAGAAGAAGAATGGATCATGAAGGATCCAAAAGCAGGAGAAAAGAACTAGTCTGCTATGAATGCAAAAAACTTGGACATCTGAGAGCAGATTGTCCAAGACTCAAGAAGACTGGTCAGCTAGAAAAATCCAAGAAGAAGCACAAGAAATTCAAAAGAAAAGCCATGGCAGCTGCTTACGATAACGAAGAAGTCTCCACTTCAGATTCATCAAGCTCAGATTCAGAAAAAGAGCAGGTAAGTCTAGCCCTCATGGCAAAACTACATGAGGTACATTTTGACCCATCTTTTAATTCTTGCACTGATTCAAGGTTAGAGTCTGAAGATTTAGAAGATGTCTTTAATGAACAGTATGAAAAACATAAAGGTGTAGTAAAAGAATTAAAAAATCTAAAAAATAACCTTACTTACTTAGAAAATATTAATTCTGATTTTAAAACAGAAATGGAACAATTGGAAACACAATTAAAGGAAAGTAAAAGTAATAATTATCTTTTGAATGAATATTTAAAGAGCAAAAACAATGAAAAATTAGAGTTAGAAGAAAAATTAAAAACTCTAACTGAAGAAAATATTTATTTAAAAGAATCAGTTAAAAAATTAACAAAAGGTAAAACATATCTAGCTCTATGCTTAAAAAGCTCAAAATCTGGCAACAATAAACAAGGTCTTAGATACGAACCTCCTGCATCAGGAACAAAGGATGCTCAAGGCATTGGTGGCTGCTAGCTCTTCTTCTAACTCAAATATGAAGAGAGAGTAGTCACATATTTGTATTTAATTTATAATACTACTAATAAGGTTTTTGCAAGTTTCTCCTTATAAGATCAATGCAGATAAAACTCTTGAAGACTTGACAAAACAACAAGTGGATATGTCAAGTAAACAACAAGAGCCTCACATCAAGGGGGAGCCTTACATTCAGGGGGAGCAAGTAAAAGAGGGAGAATATATTTCATTCAAGTATAGACATCCTTCCACATGAAGAAGAAGATACAAAGGAGGAACCTCTGATTGAGGGGGACCCTCACATCAAGGGGGAGAAAGTAATAAGGGGAGATATAAATTCATGACAAGTATTGTTGAACCCCTCTCCTTCAAAATGATAAGAATAATCCTTAATAAGGGGGTAAATGCAAATGGTAAGACCCTTTCTTTTTGGTTATTGACAAAAAGGGGGAGAGTATGTTTAACTTGTGAATTTTCTTTTTATTACATGTTTTGAGTTTCTTTGTTAGAAAATTCTCATAAGTTTTGTCATCACCAAAAAGAGGAGATTGTTGAACCACTCATATTTTATCCTTTATTTTGGTGATAGCAAACTCATGATTAACTTAAATATCATGAATATATTTAATATCATATTTTCCTCATAAATACAACATACTATGGCACTATCGTTTCATGATTTGCACTGGAAAGCTAAACTCATTGATGTTCAATGCATATCGATTACTGACTAAGTGCCACATCGATTAGAGAAAAGAAGTCCACATCGATTACTATTTTTAAAGTCCACATCGATTACTATTTATAAAGTCCACATCGATTACACTTAAACATTGATTACATTGAAACATGGATTACATTGAAATATCGATTCACTCAAACATTGATTACATACACTATCAACATCGATTACTATTTAAGTCAACATCGATTATGCTTTCACATCGATTATGGTTCACTTAAACATCGATTACCTCAAACATTGACTGCTTGCATTAGAACATCGATTGCTCTTCATTGAAACATCGATTACATTGAAACATCGATTGTCTTTCACATCGATTGCATTAGAACATCGATTGCTTCACTTAAACATCAATTACCTATATGAAACATTGATTGCCTCTGAAACACCGATTACTATTATACTTAAACATCAATTGCCTCTATATTTCAAATGTTTCAAAATATCTTTGGTCCCCAAATGAAAGTTTAAATGTACTTCATATGTTTAAATTATTATTTCTCTATCTGACTGAAGATCTTTCTACTAACTACCTTCTATCTTATCAGGGTAGGTAAGAAAAGGTGTCAGTAGAAAATAAGGACGCATTTATTTGGATGTCAGCGGAAATCATGGACTTGCACATAAGAAGGTATGGGCTATCTGTCAAAAGACTTCTCTAGTCTAACTTGTTCCTATTTGCATTAAATGTCTACAAGACTATTTTACTCTTGGACCTGCTACTAGCATTCGTTAGACACATGAAAATGTCTGTTAGACAGAAGAAGAAGGAAAGGAGATGAAGAAGAAGATGAGCAAAGGATCCAAGAACTCCAACGGCTATACCTCAACAAATCTATCTTTCTACCCTATAAAGGATGAAGTGTTTGAAGTAGATGAAAACAAAGCCTTCCTGAAAATCCTTTTGAAAGAGTGTACATCTAGTGAGAAGCCTCAACACCATACACACTCAAAATAAGAGAGAAAGAGCTCGAGCCTAAGAAGAGGTGTGCGCGCAAGCAGCCATCAGAAGTCTTCAAGCATTCAAGCTTTTTTTCTCACTTCACTCTCTTTGTGTATCATTGTAAATCTGGGGGAGAGTCTGTGAGATGAGATTTTGAGTTCCTTAGTGTTCATCATGTATAGCTCTTAGTCCATTCCTTTTTTCTAAGAAAGACTTGTGTCCAGCTGTAGGACTATATACAGTATTCCTCTTCTAGGGTGAAGCGAAGACCAGCCGAAGTGCTGGGTGTCTGTTCGGCTGTGGGACTGTACATAGTGTTCCCCTTGGGTTAAGAGAAGATCCTAGCTGGGGTTGGTGTTAGCAGAACCTAGTTGGGGGTTTAAGTCTAGTAGAACCGCACTAGGATTTGTTCCAGGAGGGTGGCTTCTTGATCTGTAATAGAAGTGAGTTTCCTTCCTACTCGAAAAGGAAGAGGACTAGCGGGGAGCTGGGGTTTGTATATCCTTGGGGGGATTGTACCCTGGTTAGTTAAATCTCAAGATTTGCTTGGGGACTGGACATAGGTCTTCCATTTGAGAAGTACCGAACCAAGATAAAATTCTCTATGTGATTGTTTATTTGAACTGCTTCCGCATAGCTACTCTTTCTACTGCACACAACTACATTCACTAACCAATGTTTTTCAAGAAGTGATTTTTATTTGTACTTTTAGAAAACCTATTCACCCCCCGGTCAGTTTATCCTTGCTGCCAACCATAAGCAGGCCAACAAACATGACTATACGTGCTATATGGTCGTTACTCTCTTGTGCTATACTTGTTACAACTCGTACTTGTTATCGTTGTGCTATTATTTTTTAAGTTGACAAGACATTGACACTCTCTCTCTTTAGTTACTGTGTTTGTTAATGCATTAATCACTTTAAGCATGCATGGTCAAGAGATATAAGACCTGCTAGACGTTATCACTCATCAAGTGTTATCCATGATCGTTTCAGGTGAGACTGACAATGAAGACAACACACTCGTGGATGGGGATGACGAAAAGTGACGAGAGTCCCTGATGGAGTCTAGCATGGAAAGATCTACCATAGCACATAGTAGCGTCTTCGACTAGTATAGCTAGATAGCTTTACTTTTCTTGAATGTGAGGAGTCAATGGGCCCTATGTATTGGCTCTGAATTAGTGAATGTAATGGAAAAAGGTGATTGAATATAAATAAAAGTTAGTGATTTCTATTACTCTATTGTCCAATGGTTTGATGTCTATTGCTCCATACTTGCTTGATTACAACTGTCTGTCCCGATATTATGTGTTAGGGCGTGACAAATAACAAGCAAGATGAAAACAACATGAGTTTACACATATTAAAGACATGATATTTTAGTTTATGTATCAAGCTAGATCATCAAGATGGAATTAAACAATCATATGATAGAGAGTTTAATCAAGACAATTTAGTGCAATTAGAACAACATTCAAGTTATTAAAGTTATTATAAGGGTTGGAATCTTTTAGGGCATTGAACAAACTTAGGCAGATTGTAACAGTACACTTAATAAGACTGACAAGATAAAAGATGATCTCTGGAAGGCCTTTAAATCACGTCAGGACCAAATGACCGCTTTTTACATCGTTAAAACTATGAAAACCAGGCTTTGAGATATAATACAGACTATGGTTAAATCACGTCAAGGTATGCAGATGCATTTAAATCCCCTCAGGGGTATGCGACGCGTTCTCAAGTGAATCACGTCAGATAGTATGACGCATTCCTTCTGGTTGTAGAATCGCATTAGGTGGATATTGAGTTCTTCTAACTCTATTGACTCTATTTTCAAACCAGGCATGAAAATCGAGGGGTGGGAAAAAGAGTTAAACTACAACAGCTGCACTGGACACGTATTACTTAGCACACAAAAAGCAAGGTGGCACATAGTTTGATGCTCACTAAGTGTAGGGCTCATCCAGATGAAGTCTAAATCGTGTCAATAGGGTACGACACATTTAGAGGTTAATCGCGTCCTATCAGACGGATCCATTTTTGATGTCCTAAATCGCGTCCACTAGTTAGGACCCAGTTTATGGTTTCCACCAGAAACTTACAAAAACTGACCCTCGATCATGGTTTGGCTTATAACACAGTTTCTAGGAGTTTTTAGATGAAACCTTCAACATGAAAGTTGTTAGAAACTCAAAATGGATCAACACTAGGGATTTGGTTCAGATTGTCAAGACTTAGGGATGTGGGTTTTATGAGATGAAGAAGAAAAGTTCTAAAAACACGCGATTAAGTATACAAAACTTTTAATACATGCAACATACTCCATTAAAATTTGGCAAAATAGGTGCATATGAAAGTAGACCAGAAGGCCTTTCAGATGATATATGGTTTGCTTAGTTTGTGCTCGAGATTACCTACATTTGATCACTCTTAAGATAGGTCTTCTATAGAATGGAGAAAATCATGAGTTGGGGAAGAAGGCTTGGGTTGGGGGTGAAATTCTCCTCCTTTGGTGCCCTAGATCTCCTCCACACAACCCCAACAAGTTGTAAACTCATTCCCCAGAGGTTTAAGGGTGGAATTTATAAATTTAGGGTTGTTTAGGAGTCCTATTGTGACTAGGACTTGAGGGTTCCAAGATTGGTTAATCTTTCCCTTATTATGAGGATTCACATCCATGTTTGAATAGGAAAGGCATTAGAAAACTTCCCCTGTAAGACCTGACTCTCTTGGGCCCTTGGCCCCGTCCTTAGGGTCACGACAGGCACCCTGGTCGCGACATGGTCACGCTAGGGGAGCTCGTCGCGACAGGCTTCGGGACACGGCGCACCTGGCCGTCGCGACATGGTCGCGATGGGGGTTGGCATCGCGTTCTTGTCACGGCATCTAGAGGCGCCGCGACTACTTTTCTGATCGATGTGACCGATGTCCATTCTGTCAGAACGGCTTTGTCGGGTGTCAAGTGCGTACAACATTGACGCAACCTGGTCAGCCGTTGCATTTTGGTTTTCCCGATCTTTGAGGTTTGACTGCTTTTGGGGTCGTGCCGGGGTAGGCAGTCGCGACAGGGTCGTGATGCCCTGGGGTGTCACACCGGCCCGACCAGTCGTGTCTTGGGGCCCATCAGTTTAAAACCGAGGGTTGCGCCCCATTTCCCCCTCTCACCCTTTCCTTCCTCTTCTTCCCCCTTCTTCTACCACCTCCGAGTTCTCACTTCTCCAGTGGTTTCTTGGTGTGCTTGAGGTGCTTGTGGTGGAGGTGATGCCCCGTTCGTGCAGGTGGCATGATCGTGGAGCTTGGAGCGAGGAGTAGGTGGTCATTACGACGTGAAGGCCCCAACGGGTCGGCTCTACTCTTGGAGGTAGGGACCCTCGACTCCTCTCGCCCTAGCATGCTCCCTTCCCCCTTGAGATTGTAGTTTCTCCATGATTTGGGGTTGTGGGGGTGTGAGAATCATGTTCGTGTGAGTGAGGATTCCATCGAGCGTAGATTTGTTATAATCCATGTTTTGTGGGGTTTGAGGGTGGTTTGTATTGTTTATGAGCTTTCCTTTGTGTTTCCCATGCTTCCCTCCCTCGTGTGGATGAGATTGTATCATTTTTGGGGTGGTCTCTGGGAGGACTACACCGGGACCCCACTTGGATGAGAATGCGACCTGTATAGAGGTCGTGATGATGTCGCAACCGGCTAGGCCACCGCGACATCATCACATCGCTCTTACGTGTCGCGACAAGGTCGCGACCGCCCGATGCGTTGCGACTACAGCATAGACAGGTAGGTTCTTGCAGAGCTCCATTTTCTGTGATGTCTTTGTCGTTTCCACTTCTTACTGTACCCATGGCACCAGTGCTAGTTCCCTAGTACGGTCCTACACTAGTCGTTCGCCCAGTGCTCGGCACCTGAGGGCTTGTCCTGTGAGAGAGGTTGTTATAGTTGCCTGGGACCCCATCCTCGTGCACCTTAGAGGAAGCGTTCAGAGCAACGAGCATACTCGAGTCTCAGACTCTAGAGTTGAGAGGAAAATAGTGGTTAGGACAGCGGCGTCTAGTCATTTGCAGAGCTCTCTTGGTTGGTCTGGGACACCGAGGACGGCCGGAGTTCTACCCGGTGCAGACCAACCAGTCCTTTTTCTCACTGCCTCGCTCTTTGTGGCCACGGAACTGCCTAGAGAGGCCAGGCATGTGACCGTAGTCCGGCTAGACTATAGCGGTTACTGTTGTGTACTTTGTGTTCCTACCTCACTCTGACGAGAGTGGAGGTTTGGACCTGGATTGAGGATAAGACGTCAGTAGATGCACCTGACCGGTTGGCTAGTGGTAGTATTTTCCATAGATAGTGTCTCTTGTCCAGGCGGGGTTCTCCCCATCTGCATAGCCAGCCGTGTGGTGGCCACATCGTTCAGGTTCTACGGAGTTTCCGACCGTGGTGTTCTCCGTACCGTGGCTAGTTAGTAGCTTTGCTTCCACACTTTCTTTCGTAGGGTAGAAGATATAACTAATGTTATTTAATTGATTATATATTCTTCTGTCTGTTAGAGCCAGTAGGAGTTTGGTAGTTCCTATTGAGCTTCTGTTGTGAAGCTCATCCCTTCCTTTTCTAGGTGAGACTTCTCAGCAGCGGCAGGGCGCGCGCCGGGTTGAGGAGACGGGGCGGTAGTCGTCGTCCCCGTAGCTAGCAGTGGTTCCCCCATTCAGTTGTACGTTACCCTGGGGTATGCCCCTAAGGGACTTGTTCTTCCCCTGTCTTTACTTGTACTAGTCATCTGTGTTGGGATTGTACCTAGAGCGATAAGCAGGGGTCTCGCTCTTCCTTCTACTTCTGCGTGTGTGCCCCTAGTTAGCAGTTGACATTTATTTCCTTACATATTCTATTAGACTTATGTTATAGCCCTTCTGGGTCCCCGGATCTGTGGGCGGCGACCGCAAAAATCGGGTCCTTGGCTTAGGTTGAGGGTTGGGTTCTCGGGGTTGTTACAGTTGGTATCAGAGCGAGAGTCTGACAGAACTTGTAGAGGATTTAAACTGCAACATGAAGTCCTAACAGTAGTACATGTACACAGCTAGCCTCCCGAGTTAGTATCGTTAACCTTGTTGGTTGTGTGCTGTGCAGGAAATTGCTCCACACAGGCGTAAGCAGGCCAGAGAGCTGATAGAGCAGAAGGACGAGTCAGGTATGTCAGCACCAAGTCAGGTTCAGGAGGAGGTGTCAGCAAAGGAGTCCGTGGCATAGCCTCAAGGAGCAGCGGCAACAACAGCAGCAGGTGGGCAGCAACAGTAGGAGTACCAGCCTCAGCCATAGTAGTACGCAGATTGGTTCCCCCTGGCTGAGCAGTTCTTCAGGACCCTATACCAGGGAGCGTGGTAGCCTGGGCAGGCAGCAGTGGGAGGTCAGCCTCCAGTACCTCCCCCAGCGGTATCGGAGCAGCAAGTAGATCAGGATGTGGAGCAGCCAGCAGTTCAGCAGGCGTTGGCCATTGGGAGTACCCAGGCCGGTCAGCAGAGGACGGCTGTCACTGAGGATAGGACTGCCCTCTTGGAGAGGTTCTTGCATCTCCAGTCATCGATGTTCTTCGGCGAGTATGATCCAGACAAGGCAGAGAGTTCGACGCATGAGTTGAAGCACATTCTCGAGACCATAGAGTGTGCCGAGGAGGACCAGGTGAGACTGGCAGTTGTTGGGTTGAGTGTGAAGACAATTCATTTCCCCTCATATTTTGATGATGACAAGGTGTGATTTTAATGCAAAATAATAGGAACATGTTAGATGCACCACACATGTTAAGACCACATTCAAAAAGCATGTTTCCAAACATATTTATCACTTATATTCATGATAAATCAATGGACTAATGATTTATATGTTTTAATTCTCAGGGACAAACATTTCTTGCAAAGGTAGTGTCGACACACCTCTCACTGGTGTCGACAGAATGCTTCAAAGCCAAGCAAAAATGTTGAAGAAATGGTCAAGTAGTGTCGACACTAGATGCAGTCACGTCGACACTAGAGAGCCTTCCCAGAAAACCTGTTTGTCAATTGTCTACAGCAGGTCGACACTAGATGCAGTCAGGTCAACACTAGAGAGCCTTCACAGAAAGCCTGTTTTGAAGATGTCTACAGTGTGTCGACACTAGATCATCTCAGGTCGACACTAGAGACCTCTCCCAGGGAAGTTTTTCTGCCAGTCTAGGACAGTGTGTCGACACTAGACCAAGTCAGGTCGACACACTCCAGAAAGTTTGTGACTTAAATCATCTCCTGGACACGTGGCACCCCAGGGATTTGGTGGATCAGCCTTGGATCATGTGCCCACGACCCCCAAGGGTAATTTTGGATATCATGGGCTATAAATAGTCCCCAATTGGCCATCCAACCTACAAGAGAGCAGAAGAGAGCCTCCAAGATTCTTCCAGAAGCATTTTTGGCAGCAAAGCTGTTCTCCTCCCTGTTCATGCATCCTCTTGTGCTTCCTCTTTCAAATTCCATCATCTCCAAGCACAAGAAAGGAGATCTGATCCAAGATGGAGCAGTAGGATCAACTTCCAAGGATACAGATCAAGTAGAAGCAGTCGTTTGTGAAGAATTCGAGGAAGATCCCAAAGATCAAATTGCAGAGCAACGCCTAGGGACTTCAAAAGATCAAGCCCCTTCACAATTCGACATCTACAAGGGAGTCTTCTGAAGAACAAGGATATTTCAATCAATTTCTCATTTCTTCCGTGTGTCTTCTTGGTTGTTCTAGAGATTGTGCAGTGTGTATTGAAGGGTTATGCGGAATAACACAATATGGTAATCTAGAAGGGGGGGGTTGAATAGATTACGGCAAATTCTAATTACTGATGGCTTCTTTTCGGTGCTACAGCAATCTTAATGAAACTTGATTAGAATTTGATTGAGAATAAGAAAGCTTGAGTTGATATATATGAGAACAGGGTATCAAACTTGCGTATGAACAATGTGCCTACCAATCATCTATCGCAAAACGCGAACAAACCACAGAACACGATGATTTAAGGTGGTTCGGAGTACACAACTCGTGTATCCTACATCCACCGTGTAACACCCTCCTCCGACATCACACAAATACATACGTAACCTTTGACCGGAAGAGGGGTTACGCCACAAACTTTCGTTATGGGTAGATATATCCGCGCTTTGCACAAAACTGGCAAACCATTCCACAAAGGTAATTTGGAACATATTAATATACATAAGGTCTCAAAGTACTAACATTCATTATTTACAAAAGTCAAGTATCTCTTTCTACTTAATACATCAACAACTAAAAGAAACTACTAAAACTAAATTATTTTTCTTCATCTCTTCATCGTCCGCAGCGGAATTAGGATTCACATGTAGCTGAGATTATACACACCTTCAATCTGAAAGGTTTGGAGGAAACAAAGGCGTGAGTCGGAAGGACTCAGTAGGTGACAGTAAACATAAAGATAGGAGTTTCAAATTTTTGAACTTCAAGAGTATTCAGAAAGTGCATATTTGGAACAAACATAATTGCTCATGAATTTCATACTTAACAGAAACATATAGCTCAAATTGATTTCATAATGAGCTCCAACAAATCACAGAATAAAAGTCATATTTGTCTTTCAGAATTCAGACCATAACTTAATTTGGAAACAAATTCGACAGGCATCACTGCTCTCAAGAGGTTACTATATAGACGTAATATACCATCCTCAGTGCCTAGGCGATTCCAGCACCTTAGATCTTGTTCATTGCGCAAGAACGGAGTTTATTACCCACCATCGTCAGTCCATTGACTTGGATTTACCTACAAACTGTCGCCCTCAGCTGATCACAAGTGGCTGGTGCTACCACATGTGATCCTAAACCCTCTTTTGAAGAGAACACTGTCTTCATATCATAAATTTCTTTTCATAAGTTTAATGAAAATTGGAAGTTTTTAAAGAAAGATTTGATTGAGAATCAATACGAACATCTTGGTGACAAAGTAGTTCATAGTTCAAGAATATGAGAAAGACAATTGGCTGAGATAGGGTTATGACTCAAGCCAATAACTTCAGAAGATTTGATCCATATAAGAATCCAAAAGAAAATGAAGATCTATAATGGTTATCATCACACAATCATCCTTGTAATGAATCAAGGTACACAAGGATTTACTCAAGGTTCACACACAATAAGTATGGAACTTTGTTCCTTTACTGATTTCAGAATTTGAGAATCTCGCAAGAACAATCTTGTTTGGAACTTTGAAGGAATGGTTCATGGTGGAAGAAAAGTATCATGACTGATTTTTGTAGGTGTTTAGGTGGTAAAAACCACAAATTTAAGTGGTCCATTGGTTGGAATAATTGGGTAAAATTTACAACAAGAAACGAAGCAAAACAAGTGCTGGAAACATGATATTGTCTGCACCTGTCGACAGGCAAGAGCTTGCTGTCGACAGGGGCTGGTTTCCAGAACTGGAATTTCAGTTCTGTGTGTCCCTGTCGACAGCAAGCCATGGGCCTGTCGACAGCAACACACACAGAGATGGTTTTCTGGTTTCTGGAATGGGTTCCTGCCGACAACCAGAAGTTCGTCTGTCGACAAGTCTTGTGCACACTTTCAGAAATGGTTCTAAACCAACTATAAATGATACTAAGAAACTCTTCTATCATTCCTAACATGATTAGGACTTAATCCAAACATAATCTTAGCCTTAAACATGAAGCTATCATGACAAGAGAATGAAAGATAAAGACATGAAATGTGGTTCATATGGTTGATCTTTCAAGAAGGCAAATTGAAAGGAAAGTTCAAGGAAATTGGAATGGAAAAGATTCACAAGTTTAAGCCAAGTATGTAGGGATCTTGAATTCTTTTGCAAAGGTTAGAGCTAAGGATTTAGAAAAAAATAGGAAGAGCCCTACAGATCATGGTACAAACAAGAGACATGGTTTCTACGAATGAGGAAACCACAAGCATGTGCATAGAAAACTGAGAAGGATTCATGGTATGACACCTACCTGATCTGAAAGAGATCAAAAGGTTCTTATTCTTCTTCCTCTTAACGTAGAGATCAACACAGCAACAAAGTGAGGACGTAGGAAGACTGCTGAAACAGGGACTTCAGCAGCTACTCCTCCAACAAAATGGCTTCAACGTATACAACCCCAACAGAAATTCACCAACACCAGGTTTGTAACCACAGCAACAACAAGCCTAGGAAGAACAAGAGTGTTGGAAAAATGCCTACGATGGATGTTGGGAAGCTTATATAAGCTCCCAAGTTCCCCTGCAACGAGACACGTTGGCCATGGACGTGTCAAGGTGTAAGGCCCTTAAACCATGTAAGGCCACCTATCTCATGCATACATCCTCTTGGTTACACGCAGGTAACCTTAATGATGGCCCAACTTAAGGATAAGCCTTATCCTAATGTGTGTTGGCTTCTCCTAAGCCTTACACGTAAGCATTTGAATTTCCCAGAAAAATCCCTGCCGTAAATAGCCCATAAATCAGCTGGGCCAAAGATCTTCATGCTTAGGTGTCCTAATGATGTCCATTTAACTTGAAATTTCAACCATAGCCTAATATGATGGTTTTACAAATTGTCATGATTTTTATTTAATTTTTAGAATTTATTTTACACTGGGTGAAAAATCACCCCAAAAATAGTTGCGTCGACTTAATCTCAAAATCTGTGCGTCAAAATTTCGAATAATTGCATTTTTAATATCTCCATAATTTTCTAAGAATTATGGTGTTCTTAGATTTTATTTTCGTTACAGTTTTCCGGTGTCGCCCTGTCGGGGTGCGCACGACCGAAAGTAGTACCGGGGTATGATAAAGTATCTTAAACATACCCTTAATCCTAAATATCACAATTTAAACCTAATCGGTTTGCATAAACAAGAATTTCTAAGTAAAACATGGTATTTAAAATCTGAGGGTATTACATTTCTCCCCCTGTTAAAATAAATTTCGTCCTCGAAATTGGCAAAATTTACTTACCGAATAGTTGTGGGTACTTTTCTTTCATCTCTTGTTCCAATTCCCATGTTTCTTCTTCGATGAACGCGCTTCTCCATAAAATCTTCACCATAGAAACTGCTTTATTTCTGAGGACTCGTTCTTTCCTGTCCAATATTTTCACTGGTTCCTCTTGCACAGTTAAATCTGGTTGTATTTCCACATCTTCATAACTGATCACATGGGAGGGATCCATTATGTATTTCCTCAACATAGATATATGAAATACATTATGAATGTGTGACCAAGAAGGCGGAAGAGCTAATTGGTATGCTACTTCCCCTATTCTTTGTAATATTTCAAAAGGTCCTACATATCTTGGACTGAGTTTTCCTTTCTTACCAAATCTCATGATACCTTTGGTTGGAGAGATCTTTAGAAATACATGATCACCTATGTTAAACTCCAGTGGTCTTCTTCTTCTATCAGCATACTTCTTCTGTCTGTCTTGAGCTATTAGCAATCTTTTCCTGATTAATTTGATTTTCTCTGAGCAGTTCTGAATTAATTCTGGCCCAATGAGATTCTTTTCTCCCACTTCTGCCCAACAGAGGGGTGATCTACAGGGTCTACCATATAATGCCTCATATGGTGCCATTCCAATACTTGTATGGTAACTATTATTGTATGCAAACTCAATCAAGGGTAGGTAATCATCCCAGCTACCACGCCATTCCAAACTACATGCTCTTAGCATATCTTCGAGTGTTCGTATAGTTCTTTCTGATTGGCCATCGGTTTGTGGATGATATGCTGAACTGAATTTTAATTGTGTACCCATGGCTGCTTGAAGACTTTTCCAAAATCTAGCAGTGAATCTTGGATCTCTATCTGAAATTATCGACAAAGGAATTCCATGAAGTCTCACTATTTCCTTTATATACAATTGAGCAAATCTTCTAATGATTGTGTCTTTGTAATTGCTAGAAAATGAGCCGATTTAGTTAATCTATCCACAATTACCCAAATAGCATCATGCTTCTTCCTTGTCTTTGGCAAACCCATTACGAAGTCCATAGTTATCTGCTCCCATTTCCATACTGGAATTTCAATTAGTTGCATAGGCCCTGCTGGCTTCTGGTGCTCAGCTTTTATTTGTTGACATGTCAGGCATTTACTCACAAATTCTGCTATGCCCTTTTTCATTCCATGCCACCAGAATTGCCTTTTCAGATCCTGATACATTTTAGAGCTTCCAGGATGAATCGAATACTGAGATTTGTGCCCTTCCTTCAATAACTCACTTTTAATTTCTTCATTCTCCGGTATGCATATTCTGTTTTGAAATCTAATTATCCCTTGACTATCTTTGATGTATCCTGGTTTGGTTACCATTTCTTTTAGTTTCTGATCTTGGTTCTGTGCTTCACTAATTCTATCTATCAGTGCTGACCTTACTGTCAATTGTGCCAAAATCAGATTTTCTGCAACATACCTTGGTGAGTATTCGATCAAATCTGTCATTCCTTTCCATTGTTGGTGCAATTGTAATGCTCTTGATTTCTTTCTGCTCAAAGCATCGGCAACCACATTAGCTTTACCCGGATGGTAATTCACCGTAAAATCATAATCCTTCAAAAATTCTAACCATCTCCTTTGTCTTAAATTCAGTTCCTTCTGAGAAAATATGTATTTTAAACTCTTATGATCAGTATAAACTTCAAATTGTTCCCCATATAAATAGTGACGCCAGATCTTCAAAGCATGTATGATCGCTGCCAATTCTAAGTCATGAGCCGGATAATTTCTTTCATGATCTTTTAATTGTTTAGAGGCATAAGCTACCACTTTCCCATGTTGCATAAGAACACATCCAATTCCTCTTTGAGATGCATCCGTATAGACTATAAATCCTCCCGATCCTTGAGGTAAGGTAAGAATCGGAGCTGTGGTAAGCTTCCCTTTTAATTCCTGAAAACTGGCCTCACATTTCTCATTCCATACAAAAGGTGCCTCTTTTCTGGTTAACTGAGTCAAAGGCATAGCTATAGAAGAAAAGCCTTCAATAAATCTCCTATAGTAACCAGCTAATCCCAAGAAACTTCGGATTTCTGATGGAGTTTTGGGTCTTTCCCAATTCAGAACTGCTTCAATTTTACTTGGGTCTACTGCCACCCCTTTTCCAGAAATCACATGACCCAAAAACTTCACTTCCTTGAGCCAAAACTCACATTTACTTAATTTAGCATACAATTGATGTTTCCTCAAAGTTTGTAGTACAATTCTCAAATGCTCCTTGTGTTCTTCTTCATTAGAAGAGTATATCAACACATCATCTATAAATACCACCACAAAATTATCCAAATAAGGCTGAAATACTCTATTCATCAAATCCATAAATACCGCAGGTGCGTTAGTCAATCCAAAGGGGAGTACTAAAAACTCATAATGTCCATATCTGGTTCTAAATGCAGTCTTAGAAATATCATCTTCTTTAACTCTCAATTGATGGTACCCCGACCTTAAATCGATCTTAGAGAATACTGTAGCAGATCGGAGTTGATCAAACAAGTCATCAATTCTAGGTAATGGATATTTGTTCTTAATTGTGACTTGATTCAACTTTCTATAATCAATGCATAATCTAAGGGATCCATCTTTCTTTCTAACAAATAATACCGGAGCTCCCCATGGTGATACACTTGGCCTAATAAAACCTTTATCTAACAAATCTTGCAACTGTCTCTTTAATTCTGCCAACTCAGCTGGTGCCATTCTATAAGGGGCTATGGATATAGGCAAAGTTCCAGGTAAAAGTTCAATGGTAAAGTCAATTTCTCTAATTGGAGGTAATCCAGATAAGTCATTAGGAAAGACATCTGGAAATTCTTTTACAACATCAATATCTTGAACTGATACCTGTTTATGCTCATTTGATATGGCCATCACACTTGCCAAATAACCTTGACAACCATTTTTCAGCCATTTCATAGCCTTAAGTGCTGATATAGTCTTCTTATTTCCATTATTCTTTGGACATGTATAGCTGAAATCTGCTAATCCTGGCCTTTTAAATGTTAAAACTTTCTTATGGCAATCTAATACGGCATGATTTTCTGCTAACCAATCCATTCCCAGTATAATGTCAAAATCTTGCATGTTATCCAGTACATATACATATGCAGTAAGTTCACATTCTCCTATTTTCAGAGTTATTTCTGGAATAACAGAGGTAAGTGTAGCTATTTGACCAGTAGGACAGTCAAGTATCATGCTTCCTACTAATTTCTCTGGTTTCCGAGACATCGAATTAACAAATACCCGAGAAATAAAAGAGTGCGTAGCTCCAGGGTCAAATAACACTCTAGCATACATATTTTCAGTCAGGAGAATACCTTCAGCTACTGTAGGGGTGTCCTGGGCTTCCTCCTTTGTCAGAGCGAAAACTCTAGCTGGTCCTTTGGGTGGTTGTCTTGGGGCTTGCTGGAAGTAAGGTTGTGGTTTTTGCGCTTTTGACTGGTCTGCTTTATGTGGACAGTCCTTAATCATATGCCCTTTCTGACCACATCCATAACATTTTCCTGCTACTTTCCAGCATTCATCACCGGGGTGTCTTCCTCCACATTGAACACACACGGGCCAACTCTTTTTCTGTTCTCCCTGCTGCTTGGTAGAATCAACCTTTCGCTTCTGACCTTTTGTTTCCTTGGTATATACATTTTTCTTCTTACCCCCATTGGTTTCTTTGTTTTTCATATATTCCATAAACTCAGATTCCACTATAAACGCAGTCTTTAGTGCCATAGCCATACTTTGGGGATCTAGTGGAGCTACCCTACTCCTCACACTGGGTTTCAATCCTCTCACAAACTTCTTTACCCTTCTAAGTTCATTATCACAAATGTGAGGTGCATACTTTTCCAGTTCAGTAAATTTTGTTTCATATTCTGCCACCGTCATGTCTTTTTGTTCCAATTGCAAAAATTCCACTTCCTTCCTATCCTTGATATGTGGTGGAGTGTATTTTTCATACAACTCTCTCAGGAATTCTCCCCAACTAATGTTATCTTCTCTATTTCTGAATGCATTTCTCATGGCAGATTGCCACCATTCATCTGCTCTATCCTGAAGCATATAAGTCGCCAATGTGACTTTGTCTTCTTCTTCACATCTAATTGCCTTAAATATCTTTTCCATTTCTCTAACCCATCCTTCTACAATTTCAGGTTGGCTGCTTCCTTTGAAGGCTGGAGGTCCCATCCTCTTAAATTTCTCTAACAATGATGCTCCAGAAATTCTTTCTCCACCTACATCTTGTTGGTTCTTCATTAGTGTTTGCACCATTCCCTGAAATGACTACATAAAAGTAGCAAAATCAGGAGTCCCAGTACTTCCTTCTTGAGAATTTCCGGCCAATGGGACATTGTGAACTTCCTCCCTAAAGCTTTCCTCATGCCTATCCTCACTGGATGTGTCGATAGCTTTCCCTTTGTCTGCCATTTCCTGGAACACCATCAAACACATCCAATTAATTCATACTAACTACTTAAGTTTTGTTAGAACCAAAATGATCTTTAAAGATTCTAGAATACACACAAATGTTTTATTTATTTCCTTTGTGAAAATGGTCACAGAGATATCTATCACCCATAACCTCGCTCTGATACCACCTCTGTAACACCCTCCTCCGACATCACACAAATACATACGTAACCTTTGACCGGAAGAGGGGTTACGCCACAAACTTTCGTTATGGGTAGATATATCCGCGCTTTGCACAAAACTGGCAAACCATTCCACAAAGGTAATTTGGAACATATTAATATACATAAGGTCTCAAAGTACTAACATTCATTATTTACAAAAGTCAAGTATCTCTTTCTACTTAATACATCAACAACTAAAAGAAACTACTAAAACTAAATTATTTTTCTTCATCTCTTCATCGTCCGCAGCGGAATTAGGATTCACATGTAGCTGAGATTATACACACCTTCAATCTGAAAGGTTTGGAGGAAACAAAGGCGTGAGTCGGAAGGACTCAGTAGGTGACAGTAAACATAAAGATAGGAGTTTCAAATTTTTGAACTTCAAGAGTATTCAGAAAGTGCATATTTGGAACAAACATAATTGCTCATGAATTTCATACTTAACAGAAACATATAGCTCAAATTGATTTCATAATGAGCTCCAACAAATCACAGAATAAAAGTCATATTTGTCTTTCAGAATTCAGACCATAACTTAATTTGGAAACAAATTCGACAGGCATCACTGCTCTCAAGAGGTTACTATATAGACGTAATATACCATCCTCAGTGCCTAGGCGATTCCAGCACCTTAGATCTTGTTCATTGCGCAAGAACGGAGTTTATTACCCACCATCGTCAGTCCATTGACTTGGATTTACCTACAAACTGTCGCCCTCAGCTGATCACAAGTGGCTGGTGCTACCACATGTGATCCTAAACCCTCTTTTGAAGAGAACACTGTCTTCATATCATAAATTTCTTTTCATGAGTTTAATGAAAATTGGAAGTTTTTAAAGAAAGATTTGATTGAGAATCAATACGAACATCTTGGTGACAAAGTAGTTCATAGTTCAAGAATATGAGAAAGACAATTGGCTGAGATAGGGTTATGACTCAAGCCAATAACTTCAGAAGATTTGATCCATATAAGAATCCAAAAGAAAATGAAGATCTATAATGGTTATCATCACACAATCATCCTTGTAATGAATCAAGGTACACAAGGATTTACTCAAGGTTCACACACAATAAGTATGGAACTTTGTTCCTTTACTGATTTCAGAATTTGAGAATCTCGCAAGAACAATCTTGTTTGGAACTTTGAAGGAATGGTTCATGGTGGAAGAAAAGTATCATGACTGATTTTTGTAGGTGTTTAGGTGGTAAAAACCACAAAATTTAAGTGGTCCATTGGTTGGAATAATTGGGTAAAATTTACAACAAGAAACGAAGCAAAACAAGTGCTGGAAACATGATATTGTCTGCACCTGTCGACAGGCAAGAGCTTGCTGTCGACAGGGGCTGATTTCCAGAACTGGAATTTCAGTTCTGTGTGTCCCTGTCGACAGCAAGCCATGGGCCTGTCGACAGCAACACACACAGAGATGGTTTTCTGGTTTCTGGAATGGGTTCCTGCCGACAACCAGAAGTTCGTCTGTCGACAAGTCTTGTGCAAACCTTCAGAAATGGTTCTAAACCAACTATAAATGATACTAAGAAACTCTTCTATCATTCCTAACATGATTAGGACTTAATCCAAACATAATCTTAGCCTTAAACATGAAGCTATCATGACAAGAGAATGAAAGATAAAGACATGAAATGTGGTTCATATGGTTGATCTTTCAAGAAGGCAAATTGAAAGGAAAGTTTCAAGGAAATTGGAATGGAAAAGATTCACAAGTTTAAGCCAAGTATGTAGGGATCTTGAATTCTTTTGCAAAGGTTAGAGCTAAGGATTTAGAAAAAAATAGGAAGAGCCCTACAGATCATGGTACAAACAAGAGACATGGTTTCTACGAATGAGGAAACCACAAGCATGTGCATAGAAAACTGAGAAGGATTCATGGTATGACACCTACCTGATCTGAAAGAGATCAAAAGGTTCTTATTCTTCTTCCTCTTAACGTAGAGATCAACACAGCAACAAAGTGAGGACGTAGGAAGACTGCTGAAACAGGGACTTCAGCAGCTACTCCTCCAACAAAATGGCTTCAACGTATACAACCCCAACAGAAATTCACCAACACCAGGTTTGTAACCACAGCAACAACAAGCCTAGGAAGAACAAGAGTGTTGGAAAAATGCCTACGATGGATGTTGGGAAGCTTATATAAGCTCCAAGTTCCCCTGCAACGAGACACGTTGGCCATGGACGTGTCAAGGTGTAAGGCCCTTAAACCATGTAAGGCCACCTATCTCATGCATACATCCTCTTGGTTACACGCAGGTAACCTTAATGATGGCCCAACTTAAGGATAAGCCTTATCCTAATGTGTGTTGGCTTCTCCTAAGCCTTACACGTAAGCATTTGAATTTCCCAGAAAAATCCCTGCCGTAAATAGCCCATAAATCAGCTGGGCCAAAGATCTTCATGCTTAGGTGTCCTAATGATGTCCATTTAACTTGAAATTTCAACCATAGCCTAATATGATGGTTTTACAAATTGTCATGATTTTTATTTAATTTTTAGAATTTATTTTACACTGGGTGAAAAATCACCCCAAAAATAGTTGCGTCGACTTAATCTCAAAATCTGTGCGTCAAAATTTTCGAATAATTGAATTTTTAATATCTCCATAATTTTCTAAGAATTATGGTGTTCTTAGATTTTATTTTCGTTACAGTTTCCGGTGTCGCCCTGTCGGGTGCGCACGACCAAAAGTAGTACCGGGGTATGATAAAGTATCTTAAACATACCCTTAATCCTAAATATCACAATTTAAACCTAATCGGTTTGCATAAACAAGAATTTCTAAGTAAACATGGTATTTAAAATCTGAGGGTATTACACACCGTCCACAGACACACACGCAGAAAACGACTGCTTATGAGCGAGTTCAACACAACAACTCAACACACACACGTTGTCTGATCAACCACGATCAGAACAACCACAATTTCGTGAATCAAGCACAAGGGATGCTTGAAACACAACCACACACACACAATGGAATGGAAATTGTGAAATGGAGAAGAATTTAGAGTTGGGGAACAAATCCAGTTGGAATTCTTCTCGTGGATCGTCCAAACGCTCTTCAAACTTCGATTGGATGTAGACTGATCGATGTAGAAGGTTGAATTGACGACGATCCGGCTTCAACTTCGCATGGATGGCGATTCCACGACGATCTGGGCAGAAGATTGAAGCAGAGCAGCAATTGGGGCTTTTCCTCTTGGTCCCTTGGAGGCTCTTGGTTGGGGGCTGCTCTCTGTGAATTTTTCTCCAAAAGGATGCTTATATAGTGTTAGGTAAAGGTGGGGGTCGTGGAGGAAGGAACACCCAAGTGGGGCCGGATTTGGAAACTCTAAATCTCATGTTTCCGTCGTCTGTCGACAGGTGCACTTGCATCTGTCGACAGATGCACTCAGGCTGAGAACTGGGTTTCAGAAAACTGAATTTCTGAGTGTATCTGTCGACAGGTAATTTGCATCTGTCGACAGGTGCACTCAGGATACAAAACCTGAGATCTGTCCTGGGTTGTCTGTGTGTATCTGTCGACAGGTAGTTGCATATGTCGACAGATGCACTCAGAGATGCAAAAACTGAACTCTGTCTTGGGTTGACTGTGTGTATCTGTCGACACATGCCCTGGGCCTGTCGACAGATACACTTCTTTGACAATTTCTTGTGCTATTTGCTCATCTCTTCATGCTCCATCTTTCATGCTTGTGCACCTACATGTAAATACATTGTTAGTGATATACATTGTATGATTTAGAATATTTAACACAATCACTTTCATGGTGTTTTTCATGTTAGTTAGCACATCAATTTTGCATTAAATCAATGTTCAAGATATTAATGTGATCATCAAAAACATGATATATTGAAAACCCAACAATCTCCCCCTTTTGATGATGACAAAAACATTCAATGTTTGATGATGCATAATATTGATGTTCTCCCCCTTTTTGACAACATACAAAAGTCAAGTCATGCACATTATGAGACAAATAAACATGAACTATGAGTTTTCATTGATTGATCATTCAAATTTCACAGTACAAGAGACAATCATTACATGACTCAATAAAAATCAAAAGGAAGGGAAATAACATGAACAAGCAAAAGATAACAGGACTAGTGAGACTAACTCCCAGCTAAGACTCTTAACGACCTCTAAGGACCCTGAGACCCTCTATTCATCGTCATGTCCAGCAGGTGGAGGATGACGGGATCCAGCTCTCTCGGAGTAGAGGTAATCAAGCGGTCTCGGATATGCACGTGAGACTCATCCAGAGAGTTGAGGCGAGCATCCACTTGATCAAATCTAGTGTTCAGTTGAGCAAATCCTGAGGTCATCTGTTGATGCAATTGTGCCAAGTAATCACGAAGAGATTGTTCTTGAGGCACAGGTACATCAGCAAATTCTTGAGGTTGATCAGGCATTTGCTCATCCTGAGGTTCTTCATCACTGCCTTCATTAGCTTCATTGTCTTCTTCATCAGATGACTCTTCAACACCTTGTTGTTCCTTCCCTTTGAGAGTCCTTGTGACTACACCGTCTACAAGCTTGTAGCCCATTCGGTGAGCGGCAGTGAGGTCAAAAGCACTGCGGGATTTTAAGGAGATGAGCTCACTTGAAGGGATAGGAATGCCAATGAAAATGAGAAGAGAGGTGATGGGGCAAGCATATGGCATTGATCTCTTGGTGTTGGAGAAACACCGACGAATGAGGCTTAGCATGAGTTCAGGTAGATTGATTGGATGACATTTGAGGAAGAATATGAACAAGGACTTATGGACCTCAGTGACTAATTCTCGGCTTCCATCCTTCGGGACGATCAAAGTAGTGAAGATGTGATGGATCATCCGGATCAAAGGAGGAAAGGAGTTGGCATTCAGACGAGCAATTTCCTTAGTGGAATCATAAGGTTGCAAAGTGAGAAGTTCATAGTACTCAGAAGCGGAAGGAGTATAGTTGAAGATTTCAACTCCTGAGTTTGGAATTTCCAGCGCCGTCGAGATAAGATTTGCGGTGAGGCGAAAACGAGTGCCTTTCACCGAAGAGAAAATATCTCCCTGATCGGAAAGCCCTAGGTTATTGAAAAACTCTGTGACGGCAGTTGGAGAGTATTGCAAGTGTGAGTACAGAAAGGATGTCCACCCTTGAGTGTCAAAGTAGGGTAGGAGTGAGGGGAACATCGGTGCTAAGGACTCAAAGTCCACATACCGGGATTGGACGAGTTTCTTGAAGGTGCCTTGTACCCGGATGAGATGGAGACCCTGAGGAACAATGAGTTCCGGCAAACGATCTTCGCGATGCTTGCTACGACGTTCTGAAGGAGCCCTGGAACTCTCTCTGACGTCTGTCGAAGCGCGACGACGGCGAGTGAGAATCTTGGTCTTGGGTGCCATCTCAAGAAGGAGGGTGAGAATGGCATTTGGGAAGGGAGAGTGGAGGATCTCAGACGAGGAGCAGCGAGATCGTCGGAGACGGATCGGATCTGGAGCCCTGAAGGGGGAAGAGAGGGGTTTGGAGAAGAGGAGGAAAATGAGGGGAAATGGTGGGAAATGGTCGTGGGAGCCTTTAGAATAGGTTTAGAAGGGATTTATAAGAGAGGCCCCACACAAAAGACTTGAACCGGCGCGATGGATGGCTTCAAAAACGGATCTGGGCCGCCGGCTGTCGACAGATGACCATCTGTCTGTCGACAGATAACTGCTTTTTGGCAGAAACTTGATTTTTTCAAGATTTTTCAAAGGGTCAAGTGTTCATTTGGCATTTTAGGGTAAAATAGGTGTATGTACAAGATAAAAATGCATATCCAATATGATGAAGACATGACACAATTCTACAATGATTTTGAAATAAAACCGACGAGTTCTTTAATTAGAGCATAAAGAACACATTTCACAAAAGCCAGTGAAAATTAAATAACTCTTTTGATTAAGGCCATTGAAGAAAAAACATGCATCCAAATAGAGATGATAGTCAGATGAAATTTGAATTAGATGGCCACAAGAACATCTTACCCATAAGAAGCATATTGGACTTGACAAAAAAAAAATTTTCGGAGGCTTCACTCTATTTCTAGTATGATTTTAGGATCTTTAAACAGCGAAGATGGGAAAGAGTGGCAATGAGGAGCACTTTCACTTTTTCATGTGAAGGTAGACATTTGTGATGCCAATACCCCCAGTTACTCAATGTGAGTGTCCATCAAGCCATTGTATAGAGATAATGAAACAACCTTTTGACGCGAAGACGGACATTGGTGATGCCCATGTCCCCGGTTACTTAGTGATTTTCATCATTGCTCTACCTCCATCCCATATTGAAAGATAATTTTTGTTTGAAACTTAGAAATAGGTAGCTTTTCTCCCTTTTATTTATTTTTATTTTTCGTCAAGTACATGAGATTTCTTTAGGCAAGTGATAATGTAGAACATTAAATTCAAGAACCTTCTGATTTTTCAAATCATTTTGGATTCATGTTTAATGACAAGGGAGTTATTCAAAGGAGATGTTTAAAAATCATTTGGTTTGCTCATTGTGTTCAAAATGATCTAAAAGACCTCAATCAAGTGTTGCATCAAAATCATTTAGACTTGGTTCACGACTTTGACATGAAGTGATATGAAAGGTTATATTGCACAAAACAATCCAATGTTTACCTTTAAATCAAGTAAGAACACTTTCTTGAAAAGTATGAAGAAGGAATGAAAAATAGTGAGAATGTGTGTATCTGTCGACAGCAGGAATCTGTCTGTCGACAGATGCACACAGACTGATGAATTGAAGTTTCAGTCAGAGCAAAACTGAGTGTACCTGTCGACAGATGGAATGTGTCTGTCGACAGATATGAACAGAGTGGATTTTTCTGGTTTCAGTTTGAGTGCACATGAAGTTCAAGGAAGTGAGGATTAAAAAAAAAAGAGGAAGAGTTTCCTCATGAAAATACTCATCTACCCTGAACTTACTCCCCCATAGTGTGTGCACGTGTTGACACAACATCTAGTCAAGGATTCACACAAGCATTTGATACAAGGCAAACATGTTCATTTCAAGAATATCATACACAAGCACATGGTCACAGAAAAAGCATTGTTCATGGAGTTAACATGATAAAATGTAAGGAAACTAAAAATCCTATGTGAAGTACAGGACCTTTATATGCAATGGGACTATGGATACTTGGCGGAGAATATTTCCTCACGCATGATGATAGTTTCCAAACAAGCCGAACTTGTTCTTCCACAGTTCACCATTTGATATACCACATAGTCATTCACACATAAAGAGCATGTACTCCAATATGGAGAGTTAGTTTCATTGCATTTTACACAAACCCAATTCTCTTCTTAAGGATGTGAATCTATCTTCAGACAAGGGTTTGGTGAAAATGTCAGCCAATTGTTTTTCTGTGGGAATGAAATTAAGTTCCAAGGTTTTATTGGCAACTTCATCTCTCAAGAAATGATGACGGATTTCAATGTGTTTAGTCCTTGAGTGTTGGACAGGGTTTTTGAAAGGTTGATAGCACTTGTGTTGTCACATAGGATAGGTGTGCATCCAATTTCAACATTATAGTCAGCTAACTGACTTTTGATCCACAACACTTGAGCTGCACAACTTCCTGCAGCGACATATTCTGCCTCTGCGTGGAGAGTGCAACCGAGTGTTGTTTCTTGGATGCCCACGAAACCATGCAACCGCCAAGGAATTGGCAATATCCACTAGTGCTTTTTCTATCAATTTTACATCCAGCATAATCAGCATCAGAATATGAGATCAAATCAAAACTACTGCCTGCTGGGTACCAAAAACCCAAATTGCATGTGCCTGAGAGATATCGGAAAATTCTCTTGACTGCAATTAAATGGCTTTCCTTTGGACTAGATTGATATCTAGCACAAAGGCAAACACTGAATTGTATATCCGGTCTACTTGCAGTAAGATAAAGGAGTGAGCCAATCATACCTCGGAAGTGCTTTGCATCTACCGGTTTACCTTTCTCATCATTTTCCAATTTGATGCTTGTGCTCATTGGGGTGGAGGCCGGTTTAGCTTTGCTCAAATTGAAATCGTTTGAGAAGCTCTTGACATATTTTCTTGATTTATGAAGAATCCGTCTTTATGTTGTTTCAACTGCAAACCAAGAAAGAATTGAAGCTCCCCCATTAGACTCATCTCAAATTCACTGTGCATATGTTTAGAAAATTCTCACACAGTGAAGGGTTAGTTGAACCAAATATAATATCGTCCACATAAACTTGAACAACAATCATGTGATTGCGAACTTTCTTAGTGAAGAGAGTTTGGTCCACTTTACCTCTTGAGTAGTTTTTGCTTATCAGAAAATTGCTTAGTCTATCATACGAAGCTCGAGGTGCCTGTTTCAAACCATAAAGAGCTTTGTGCAATTTATACACATGGTTAGGCATTTCAGAATTTTCAAAACCTGGTGGTTGAGAGACATAGACTTCTTCTTTGATATAGCCATTTAAGAAAGCAGTTTTAACATCCATTTCATAAAGTTTGAACTTATGAGAGCATGCATATGCCAATAAAATTATGACTGCTTCTAACCTGGCTACAGGACCAAAGGATTCTTCAAAATCTACACCAAATTCTTGATTATATCCTTTTGCAACGAGTCTAGCTTTATTTCTGACCATTTTTCCTTCTTCATTAAGTTTATTCCTAAACACCCATCTAGTTCCTATGATAGAAATTTCAGGGGTCCTAGGAACTAAACTCCATACATTGTTCCTTTGAAATTGACCAAGTTCCTCATGCATAGCATCAATCCATGAGTTATCTTTTAAGGCTTCTTCAACATTTTTGGGTTCCACTTGAGAGACAAAAGCAAAGAGATCATGTTCAATTATTTGTCTAACTTGAGACCTTGTTTGAACAGAATCATTTAAACTACCTATCACATCATCAAGTGGGTGATCTTTGGAATACCTCACATTTGTGATTGTTGAAGGGCCGGGAGCATCTTGTCCTTGAGGAATTTGATCTTGTGAATGTTGTTCTTCAGGAGGTTCATCTTCTTGGATTTTCTTCAAGTGTTTCATCTTGTTTTCTGAATGCTATTTCATCATCTTCATCATAGTCCCTGTGAAGATATCCACCTTTGGTCTTGGATCTTCTTCAGATTTGTCTTTTTGCTTTGACTTGTAGGTCCTTAAGCGATGTTCCTTCATCTTCTTTTTCAGTTCTGTTAACATTCAAGCTGTTAGATTTGGCATAAGTCTCATCAAAAATAACATGTGGAGTTTCTTCCACAGTGCGTGTTTTATTGTTAAACACTCTATACGCCCTAGAGTGTTCTGAGTAGCCTAGAAAAACACCTTGATCACTTTTGGCTTCAAACTTATCTAAATCAGATTTATCATTGTTATGAATAAATACCTTTGAACCAAATACTAGGAAGTACCCAAGGTTGGGTTTCTTACCTTTCAACAATTGGTAGAGGGTTTTCTTTATCACAGGTCTTACCATGGCTCTGTTTAGAATGTAGCATGAAGTGTTCACTGCTTCTGCCCAAAAGCTTCTGGAGAGTTGGCCTTCAACCAGAAGTGTGCGAGCCATTTCCACCAATGTTCTATTTTTCCTCTCCACTACTCCATTTTGTTCTGGAGTTCTTGGGGAGGAGAACAGATGTTCGATCCCTTGGTGCCTGTAAAAATCAGAAAAAAACATTGCTATCAAATTCTCCCCCGTGATCGGTGCAGATTGAGCGTATTTTATTCACATTTCCACGCTCAATCTTGTTAAATAATTCTTGGAAGATTGTAAGTGTTTCACTTTTGTGTGCCAAGAATTTGACCCATGTGAACCTAGAAAATCATCCACAATGACAAAACCAAAACGTTTTCCATTGAGACTTAGAGTTCTAGTTGGTCCAAAAAGGTCCATGTGCAACAGTTCATATGGTTTAGATGTGCTTACCGGTGCTTTAGATTTGAAAGACTTCCAGGTCTGTTTTCCCTGTGCACATGCATCACAAAAACTTTCATTGTTGTTAAAAGAAATGTCAGGAAGTCCACTTACTAACTTGAGCTTCATGATCTTGTGCAACACGTTGTAGCTCGCATGGCCAAGCCTACAATGCCACAATGTCAATTCATCCTGTCTATTTGCAACAAGACACAAGTTGTCATTTTCTGGATCATCTAAGTCAACTAAGTAAATGTTATTCACTCTTTTTCCAGAAAATTTTACACTTCCTGTTTCTTTATCAACAATTTGACATGAATTTGATTCAAAAATGACGTTGTGACCTCTATCACATAATTGACTTATGCTAAGCAAGTTGTGATTAAGGCCATCAACCAACAGTACATTTTCAATTGAATTGGAGGGACACTTACCAACATTACCTGTGCCAATGATTTGGCCTTTGTTGTTACCTCAAAAAATGACTTGTCCTCCGTCTTTCTCCACTAGGAAACAAAATTTAGCTTTGTCGCCCGTCATGTGCCTCGAACAGCCGCTATCCAAGTACCATTTGTTTTGATGTTGGACTGCTAGGCATTCCTCCATATGTGGATCAGACAAGAGGTTTTGGTATCCAAATCACTTTGGGTCCCAAAATTTCATTCATGCAACAAAGTAGATGTTTAGGAATCTAAACTTGTTTGAATTTCTGTTTCTTTGGATTATTCCAGCATTGTTTTTCATCATGACCAATCTTTTTACACACATTGCATGAAGGAATTTTCTTTTCAGTTTTTTGTTGCTTGATAGACTGTTTATTGATTGAAGTTGTTCTTGCCTGTCGACAGGCACCATTCCATCTGTCGACAGGTGGCTTTTTCTTTTGTTTGTTGGGAACATTTTGTTTGAGTTGCATTACTTTGGTCTGAGATTGACTTGAGTTATGCTTTGTGGGAACATGCTTGCTTGTGCTTGGGTTAGGATTAACAAAGGAAGTGATCAATGACTCACCTATTTTCTTTTGTTTGACAGGTTGATATCCTAGCCCATGCTTGGTTACATGAACTTTAGCACCCAAAACCGCATCTAGATTTTGCTTCCCTTTTACAAATTTCATTAAGTCCTCAGATATTTCTTTCCATTCCTTTTCAGTTTGTTCCAACTTTTTCTTTGTTTCTAGTTGTTCTTCTTGAAGGAATTCAAGAGAATGGCTTAAACAATCTTTTCTTTTTGTGTTTCTTGCAGTCTAATTTTCAAGCAATCCATCTCTTCATTATGAGTCTTTTCATCAACTTTCATCATTTCTATTTCTTTTGTCAGGAATGCAATTCGTTCATCATTGTTTTTATCATGCACAAGGGAGTTGCATTTCTTTTTTAATGCTTTATTTTCAGATCTATATTCACAAAATTTTTCAAATAGAGTAGTGTATGCTTCCTCCCATTCACTTGCAGTGTAATAATCAAATGAGAAGTTTACCTCGGTGGAGTCATCACTCCTTGGCATTAAGCATTTCACTTCTTCATCATCGGATGTTTCTTGTGCATCTTCATCTTCATCTTCATCACTCCAGGTTGCCAACATTGCTTTGGCTTTCTTGGAGATGAATTTTTCCTTCTTCAGCTTCTTCTTGAGTTCCGGGCATTCTCCTCTCATGAGCCCCTGTTTCTTGCATTCATAACAAAGAATATCAGATTTTTTGTTGGACTCATATTTCTGTGAAAGATTTTTCTTTTGAAAAGTTTGGAGTTACCTGTGTCTCTCCTTTTGAACTTCAGAAATTTCTTGAATTGTCTAGTGAGCATTGCCATTTCACCATCATAACTCTCACTAGATGTTTCTTGCTCATCACTATCTTGTTGAATGGAATTCTTGGAGCTTGTTGATGTTTTGTTGGATGCTTTTAGAGCAATTGACTTCCTATGATTTTCTTCTAATTCTTTTCTTTTGATGTTGATTTCATATGTCATTAAGGAGCCAATTAGTTCATCCAATTTCATTTTGGAAACGTCTTTGGAATCCTCAATGACAGTGGCCTTAGTATTCCAAGATGAAGTAAGAGATCGAAGTATCTTTCTTACTAAGTCACTTTCAGAGTATTCCTTCTTAAGACCTTTTAGCCCGTTAACTATTAGCATGAATCTTGCAAACATGTCTGATATGGTTTCATCAGTTTTCATGTTGAACATTTCATATTCAGACACTAACATGCTAACTTTAGTTTCCCTTACCTCGGACGTACCTTCGTAAATGAGTTCAAGTTTGTCCCACATCTCTTTTGCTGTTGAGCATGTGGAGACTCTTGAGAACTCCTTTGGATGCACCGCACATTGCATCATGTTTAGTGCGCTCCAGTTGAGAGTTCCTTTAGCTATTTGGTCTTTCGTCCAGGTGTCTTCATCCTCTGGCAACACATATGGTCCCTTGCTGACTATCTTCCACAGCTCGTAATTTTCAGCTCTCAAAAATACTTGCATACGATTTTTCCAATAAGGATAGTCAGTGCCATCAAAATAGGGTGGCCTTGTTACTGAATGTCCCTCGGCCATATACCCTTTGCTAGAATCCATAAGATCGAGAATCTCCTGATCGCTAGATCAAATTACAAAAACTGTAAATCGGAGAAACCTTGCTCTGATACCAATTGAAGGGTTATGCGGAATAACACAATATGGTAATCTAGAAGGGGGGTTGAATAGATTACGGCAAATTCTAATTACTGATGGCTTCTTTTCGGTGCTACAACAATCTTAATGAAACTTGATTAGAATTTGATTGAGAATAAGAAAGCTTGAGTTGATATATATGAGAACAGGGTATCAAACGTGCGTATAAACAACGTGCCTACCAATCATCTATCGCAAAACACGAACAAACCACAGAACACGATGATTTAAGGTGGTTCGGAGTACACAACTCATGTATCCTACATCCACCGTCCACACACACACGCAGAAACGACTGCTTATGAGCGAGTTCAACACAACAACTCAAACACACACACGTTGTCTGATGAACCACGATCAGAACAACCACAATTCCGTAAATCAAGCACAAGGGATGCTTGAAACACAACCACACACACACAATGGAATGGAAATTGTGAAATGGAGAAGAATTTAAAGTTGGGGAACAAATCCAGTTGGAATTCTTCTCGTGGATCGTCCAAACGCTCTTCAAACTTCGATTGGATGTAGACTGATCGATGTAGAAGGTTGAACTGACGACGATCCGGCTTCAACTTCGCATGGATGGCGATTCCACGACGATCTGGGCAGAAGATTGAAGCAGAGCAGCAACTTGGGGCTTTTCCTCTTGGTCCCTTGGAGGCTCTTGGTTAGGGGGCTGCTCTCTGCAAATTTTTCTCCAAAAGGATGCTTATATAGTGTTAGGTAAAGGTGGGGGTCGTGGAGGAAGGAAACACCCAAGTGGGGCCGGATTTGGAAACTCTAAATCTCATGTTTCCGTCGTCTGTCGACAGGTGCACTTGCATCTGTCGACAGATGCACTCAGGCTGTAATACCCCAGAAATTTTATTAATTAAAAATTTTAGATAAATAGAAAATTCGTCAATTTATAAAAAATCAAACTAGCTAAAAGATACACGTCATTATTGCATGAGTAGAAACTCATGTAAAAATTCTATAAAATAATAGTTGTACCTTAAAAATTATTATCTAATGACCCATTAAGAAATTTCGGCATAGAAAAATAATTCGGACCATGATTTAGAATTTTGTGACTTATTATTGTAAATAAGGAATAAATTAGAGAATCCATTATTACATGAGCCAAGTGGATTAACAATTGAAATAAAAATTATGGGTAGACTTTAAACAATATGTGGGGATAGTCCATAAAAGGAATTAGATCAATGGACAACTTATGACCTATGAACAAATTCAAGTATGAAAATAGTAAATAAATAACTTACGTATTATCGAAATGATAGAACTTACGTACCACTATCGTACGTGAGAAAACACATTAGAAAATTCTGTAAAAATTATAAATCAACCTCAAACATTATTCTTAAGAGTTTCATGAAGAGATTCGAGCAACGAAAAATCCGATTGGCCAAGTGTACGTTACACGTGACCAAGTTAACCGAATTAGGGAACTAAGTCGGAAAATTGTTAACACGGAAAAATAACCCAACCATAAATTAAATAAATAGGTTGGAGAGACTTATAACATTATGTATTAGTGACCCATTAATGAAAATGGGCCAATGGATCACTTTTAGCCTAATAATAAAATTGGAACATAAAAATACTCAGAAATTCGTACCTGTAAATATGCAATAATTGTGAAGGGCACATTAGGGTTTAAATTAGGGTAATTAGTCATACAAGGTAAGTCAAAACCGGACCCAACTCTATGAGGTGGTTTCCTAACCCTTTGCTACCTCCTTTGGGTGAGAGAAATCTCAGATTTTGGAAACTAGAATGCAGAAATTCGCAGCCCTCTTTCCTAGTCCCATTAGGACATGAAGTAGCACCCTAAAACTATAAGAACTCTTCACAAACGTTTGGGGAAGGTTTAGCATCAAGTTGGGGTCGTGTGCAGCATGTTTGGGGCGCTGGAGGAGAGGAGAAGGCTGGGGAAAAACGTGGTCTTCTTCCACCTCGCCCTGTAGCGAACGAGGAACCTGCAGGGAGTTCTTTGCATTCAAAGGTAGGCATTCTTGGGTCAAGATTAAAGAAAAATAATACCATCTTGTAGAGCTTCATGTCTAGCTTCATTTGCTTCTGATTTTACTAATTTTCATGGAGTATACTTTGTGTATTAGTCGTTCTCCCTAAGTCGCGCACAGTTACGGCTTTTCCCGTTCTTCTTACTATGTACATGATTTGAGACCGAATTGGACTAAACCATAAACATGAAAGTTCTTCCACTTGTAGTCACGATCATCTTTCATGTTGAACGTTTTGTCTAAAAGGCTTTAGTTAGAGATTTATGAACCCCGTAAGAGAGTCATGCATAATACTGTGTTTTCCAGTTTGCAGTTAACTTTAAGTTCTTCCTGTTTTGCACAAGCTTAGGGCCGAAGTAGGTCAAGCCTTCAACATAAAAGTTCTCTAGCTAGTTGTCATGGTCATCTTTCATGTTAAGTGTTTTATTTAAATATCATTAGTTAGAGAGTTATCAACTTCATAATAGAGTCATGCAGGATACTGCGTTTTCAGGTTGCATTTAACTTTCACTTCTTCATGTTTTTAACAAGGTTCAAAACCGAATTAGGTAAAACCTCCAACATAAAAGTTCTTCCAATAGTTGTCTCGGTCATCTTTTATGTTAAATGTTTTGTCCAAATATCAGTAGATCTCATGTTACAAGCCTAACATATAAGTCGCAACAAAGTCATGCATGTTTAGGGCTTTTTTACGTTCTTCCTATATTTCATGCAATTAGAGACCGATTCAGACCCAGCCCACAACACAAAAGTTCTTTCAATAGATGTCCTCGACATTTTCTATGTTGTGAGTTTTGTCTAAAGGTCAGCATATAGAGAGATATAGGCATTTCATGAATATCGCCCTGTGTCAAATCATGGTAGTTTGAATCAAGAGCATGTCAGATCCCTGTCGGACTAAGGCGCAGACCCTGTGCATGCGACAGCCCGATATGTCGCGTTCTGAGGTCGGGTCGCGACAGTACTTCTGTCGCGTTCTGGTCACGACAGTACCCCTGTCGCGTTCTGCCTGCCTGATCTGACGACCTCGTCGCGACCCTTGCAAGACCACGTCGCGATCTAGGTTTTTGGGCCAGAAAACCCATCTTGTGCAAGTCTCGCTGTACCACCGTAACTTCCATATCATGTTAACGGTCTTAATTACAGAAAAATGAAGTTGTAAGTATCGGTTGCATTTTAATATAATAAAAGTCAATCACTTGATCTTTCATATCCATGATTTCATGACACATGCACACACGTTGAACCATCCAAATATGGCTTAATTGGCATGAATATGATACATAACATATCTTGTAATTAATGTAATTAATTACCTTATTTTAAGAAGTACTTGTTTACAATTCGTGCGATGTTTTGGAACACCGATCCCGACGCTCCACTGTTCTAGAATTCCTTTAGAACGTCGAGTACTTGTTTCTATAATTACACACTCTCTTGACTTGGACGAACTCTCCATCGGATACTCCTTCCGCCGGACTAGTGAATCCTTGTTCAAGGCCTCCATAAGTCTCCTCTGATCATGGATTCCCACATGGTCGATGAGCCGGTTGTACCCTAACACCTATGATACACTCTAGGGATCAGTAAGATCCAAATGGCCTTAGATTGTTCTCTCGCTCTTATCTTGAATCACGTCGGACCTCTGGACTTGTGCATAACATGGCCAGCGGAAAGATCGTGAGTTCCACCTGACTGCCAACACCATGTGCGCGTGTTGTGCAACTGTTCCCATCGCCTATTTACTCGTCGCATTACGTGCAATGTCCACTAGCTCTCATCTATACTCGACTTGCTCATCTATTCACGTTCACTCTACTATCTCGTCTCTCTCGTCTATTCATCTAGTACTTTCTTGAGACTCATTGAGCTGTTGTGGCTCCTATCGTTTGTACTATTTCATGACTGTCTAGCGCTATAATGCATACTGTGCAGGGCACGGAGAGTGTCCGAGGGGCTCCAATCTAGTCCTGGGGGCAGAGAGCCACCCGAAAATACCTGCAGGGCTATTGACGGTGTTCTACATTGCACCGGTTCTGACTATACTATCTTGGCTAGACATCTGACTACTATCCTTTTAGTCTGAGGAGTTCAGACGTACTGTGATATTACTGTGCTATCACAAACTGTTATACATTAGTCTGAGGAGTTCAGACATAATGTACTATCGTGAAACGACTACTGTCCCAAAGTGACTATTGTCGTACTCTACCAGTGCACCGTTGTGCAACCATACACGCTATCTCATACACGCCATCTTGTTACACGCTATCTCGTTACACGCTAACTCGTTACACGTTATCTCGTTACATGCTATCTTGTCATACACTCTACTTGCTCTACATGATACTCGCTATCTTGATTTACTGTGTGCTATCGCGACTTAATCACATTCAAAGTACAATTTACTCTTTACATGACCATCTACTATCATCTCTTCTTGCTATATATGTCGCTTGCTATTCTTGACACTATCGTTACTTGCTATTGTTGATATCGTTTTCTATCGTGACTTGACTTTAATTATCGTGCTATACTTGATTCATCTGCTATTTGAACCAGTTACTTGTGCTATTTTTGGAAACTATACACGATCTCGTGCCATTGTGCTATCCTATTACCTGTTGCCCTATCCCTTGCTATATTTTGACTCTCTTGTACCTGCTATCTTTTACCATACCTGACTCTCTCGCTCTATCATTAGTTACTCTGCCTTTAATGCATTAATTACTTAAAGCATGCTTGACTCATGAGATTTAAGTCCTACTGGGCGTTGTTCGCTCACCCTGCGTTTTTGGTTATTGTGTCTCAGGTAAGTCGGACAATGACGTTAGATGCACCCATGGGACAAGACCTGAGTGTTGAGTGACCTGGAATTAGTTGATGAAGATACTCTAGTACAATGGAGTCTAGTAGATATTGTTTTTTTTAGATTTCTTTCTAATGTAATGGAGTCAATGAGCTATATGTTTTGGCTCTGGATTAGTGGTTGTAATAGTCTTAGTGGAATTTCAATGAAATGAAGAGTTTTATTCCAATTAGATACTCTGATTTATTCAACTGATTGTACATGTTACTCTACTATGTACTTCGTTCACGTCTCCCTTGATTTATTCCGCTGCTAAATTGGAGGGGCGTGACAGTTGGTATCAGAGCCTAGGATATCCTTATTAGGATATTTTAGGTCCTAGGATGTTCTAGGTGAATTGACATGACACGTGTCTAAGACAACCCCCATACATATGTGAGGATTGGGTAGAACCATGGTTAAGATATAAAATGTGTATACTTACCCTATTGGTTTAATACTACTTTGTACCCTAATGTCAACCTCATTCTGAAAGGTAACTTTAAACCTACCCTCATTATTACCTTTAACATGGAAATGATGATGTATAGGTAACTGAAGAAGTCATGGAATTTGGCGGACCAAATTCTTTTTAAGTGGGGGAGGATGTAATACCCCAGAAATTTTATTAATTAAAAATTTTAGATAAATAGAAAATTCGTCAATTTATAAAAAACCAAACTAGCTAAAAGATACGCGTCATTATTGCATGAGTAGAAACTCATGTAAAAATTCTATAAAAATAATAGTTGTACCTTAAAATTATTATTTAATGACCCATTAGGAAATTTGGGCATAGAAAAATAATTCGGACCATGATTTAGAATTTTTGTGACTTATTATTGTAAATAAGGAATAAATTAGAGAATACATTATTACATGAGCCAAGTGGATTAACAATTGAAATAAAAATTATGGGTAGACTTCAAACAATATGTGAGGATAGTCCATAAAAGGAATTGGATCAATGGACAACTTATGACCTATGAACAAATTCAAGTATGAAAATAGTAAATAAATAACTTACGTATTATCGAAATGATAGAACTTACGTACCACTATCGTACGTGAGAAAACACATTAGAAAATTCCGTAAAAATTATAAATCAACCTCAAACATTATTCTTAAGAGTTTCATGAAGAGATTCGAGCAACGAAAAATCCGATTGGCCAAGTGTACAATACACGTGACCAAGTTAACCGAATTAGGGAACTAAGTCGGAAAATTGTTAACACGGAAAAATAACCCAACCATAAATTAATTAAATAGGTTGGAGAGGCTTATAACATTGTGTATTAGTGACCCATTAATGAAAATGGGCCAATGGATCACTTTTAGCCTAATAATAAAATTGGAACATAAAAATACTCAGAAATTCGTACCTGTAAATATGCAATAATTGTGAAGGGCACATTAGGGTTTAAATTAGGGTAATTAGTCATACAAGGTAAGTAAAAACCGGACCCAACTCTAAGAGGTGGTTTCCTAAACCTTTGCTACCTCCTTTGGATGAGAGAAATCTCAGATTTTGGAAACTAGAATGCAGAAATTCGCAGCCCTCTTTCCTAGTCCCATTAGGACATGAAGTAGCACCCTAAAACTATAAGAACTCTTCACAAAACGTTTGGGGAAGGTTTAGCATCAAGTTGGGGTCGTGTGCAGCATGTTTGGGGCGCTGGAGGAGAGGAGAAGGTTGGGGAAAAACGTGGTCTTCTTCCACCTCGCCCTGTAGCGAACCAGGAACCTGCAGGGAGTTCTTTGCATTCAAAGGTAGGCATTCTTGAGTCAAGATTAAAGAAAATAATACCATCTTGTAGAGCTTCGTGTCTAGCTTCATTTGCTTCTGATTTTACTAATTTTCATGGAGTATACTTTGTGTATTAGTCGTTCTCCCTAAGTCGCGCACAGTTAGGGCTTTTCCCGTTCTTCTTATTATGCACATGATTTGAGACCGAATGTGACTAAACCATAAACATGAAAGTTCTTCTACTTGTAGTCACGATCATCTTTCATGTTGAACGTTTTGTCTAAAAGTCTTCAGTCAGAGAGTTATGAATCCCGTAAGGGAGTCATGCATAATACTGTGTTTTCATGTTTGCAGTTAACTTTAAGTTCTTCCTATTTTGCACAAGCTTAGGGCCGAAGTAGGTCAAGCCTTCAACATAAAAGTTCTTTAGCTAGTTGTCATGGTCATCTTTCATGTTAAGTGTTTTGTTTAAATATCATTAGTTAGAGAGTTATAAACTTCGTAATAGAGTCATGCAGGATACTGCGTTTTCAGGTTGCATTTAACTTTCACTTCTTCATGTTTTTAACAAGGTTCAAAACCGAATTAGGTAAAACCCCCAACATAAAAGTTCTTCCAATAGTTGTCTCGGTCATCTTTTATGTTAAATGTTTTGTCCAAATATCAGTAGATCTCATGTTACAAGCTTAACATATAAGTCGCAACAAAGTCATGCATGTTTAGGGCTTTTTTACGTTCTTCCTATATTTCATGCAAGTAGAGACCGATTCAGACCCAGCCCACAACACAAAAGTTCTTCCAATAGATGTCCTCGACATTTTCTATGTTGTGAGTTTTGTCTAAAGGTCAGCATATAGAGAGATATAGGCATTTCATGAATATCACCCTGTGTCAAATCATGGTAGTTTGAATCAAGAGCATGTCAGATCCCTGTCGGACTAAGGCGCAGACCCTGTGAATGCGACGGCCCGATATGTCGCGTTCTGAGGTCGGGTCGCGACAGTACTTCTGTCGCGTTCTGGTCGCGACAGTACCCCTGTCGCGTTCTACCTGCCTGATCTGACGACCCCGTCGCGATCCTTGCAAGACCACGTCGCGATCTCAGTTTTTGGGCCAGAAAACCCATCTTGTGCAAGTCTCGCTGTACCACCGTAACTTCCATGTTAACGGTCTTAATTACAGAAAAATGAAGTTGTAAGTATCGGTTGCATTTTAATATAATAAAAGTCAATCACTTGATCTTTCATATCCATGATTTCATGACACATGCACACACGTTGAACCATCCAAATATGGCTTAATTGGCATGAATATGATACATAACATATCTTGTAATTAATGCAATTAATTACCTTATTTTAAGAAGTACTTGTTTACAATTCGTGCGATGTTTTGGAACATCGATCCCGACGCTCCACTATTCTAGAATTCCTTTAGAACGTCGAGTACTTGTTTCTATAATTACACACTCTCTTGACTTGGACGAACTCTCCATCGGATACTCCTTCCGCCGGACTAGTGAATCCTTGTTCAAGGCCTCCATAAGTCTCCTCTGATCATGGATTCCCACATGGTCGACGAGCCGGTTGTACCCTAACACCTATGATACACTCTAGGGATCAGTAAGATCCAAATGGCCTTAGATTGTTCTCTCGCTCTTATCTTGAATCACGTCGGACCTCTGGACTTGTGCATAACATGGCCAGCGGAAAGATCGTGAGTTCCACCTGACTGCCAACACCATGTGCGCGTGTTGTGCAACTGTTAACATCGCCTATTTACGTCGCATTACGTGCAATGTCCACTAGCTCTCATCTATACTCGACTCGCTCATCTATTCATGTTCACTCTACTATCTCGTCTCTCTCGTCTATTCATCTAGTACTCTCTTGAGACTCGTTGAGCTGTTGTGGCTCCTATCGTTTGTACTATTTCATGACTATCTAGCGCTATAATGCATACTGTGCAGGGCACGGAGAGTGTCCGAGGGGCTTCAATCTAGTCCTGGGGGCAGAGATACACCCGAAAATACCTGCAGGGGCTATTGACGGTGTTCTGCATTGCACCGGTTCTGACTATACTATCTTGGCTAGACATCTGACTACTATCCTTTTAGTCTGAGGAGTTCAGACGTACTGTGATATTACTGTGCTATCACAAACTGTTATACATTAGTCTGAGGAGTTCAGACGTAATGTACTATCGTGAAACGACTACTGTCCCAAAGTGACTATTGTCATACTCTACCAGTGCACTGTTGTGCAACCAGACACGCTATCTCATACACGCCATCTTGTTACACGCTATCTCGTTACACGCTAACTCGTTACACGTTATCTCGTTACACGCTATCTTGTCATACACTCTACTTGCTCTACATGATACTCGCTATCTTGATTTACTGTGTGCTATCGCGACTTAATCAAATTCAAAGTACAATTTACTCTTTACATGACCATCTACTATCATCTCTTCTTGCTATACATGTCGCTTGCTATTCTTGACACTATCGTTACTTGCTATTGTTGATATCGTTTTCTATCGTGACTTGACTTTAATTATCGTGCTATACTTGATTCATCTGCTATTTGAACCAGTTACTTGTGCTATTTTTGGAAACTATACTCGATCTCGTGCCATTGTGCTATCCTATTACCTGTTGCCCTATCCCTTGCAATATTTTGACTCTCTTGTACCTGCTATCTTTTACCATACCTGACTCTCTCGCTCTATCATTAGTTACTCTGCCTTTAATGCATTAATTACTTACAGCATGCTTGACTCATGAGATTTAAGTCCTACTGGACGTTGTTCGCTCACCCTGCGTTTTTGGTTATTGTGTCTCAGGTAAGTCGGACAATGACGTTAGATGCACCCATGGGACAAGACCTGAGTGTTGAGTGACCTGGAATTAGTTGATGAAGATACTCTAGTACAATGGAGTCTAGTAGATATTTTTTTTTTAGATTTCTTTCTAATGTAATGGAGTCAATGAGCTATATGTTTTGGCTCTGGATTAGTGGTTGTAATAGTCTTAGTGGAATTTCAATGAAATGAAGAGTTTTATTCCAATTAGATACTCTGATTTATTCAACTGATTGTACATGTTACTCTACTATGTACTTCGTTCACGTCTCCCCTGATTTATTCTGCTGCTAAATTGGAGGGGCGTGACACAGGCTGAGAACTGGGTTTCAGAAAACTGAGTTTCTGAGTGTATCTGTCGACAGGTAATTTGCTTCTGTCGACAGGTGCACTCAGGGATACAAAACCTGAGATCTGTCCTGGGTTGTCTGTGTGTATCTGTCGACATGTAGTTTGCATCTGTCGACAGGTGCACTCAGAGATGCAAAAATTGAACTCTGTCTTGGGTTGACTGTGTGTATCTGTCGACACATGCCCTGGGCCTGTCGACAGATGCACTTCTTTGACAATTTCTTGTGCTATTTGCTCATCTCTTCAATGCTCCATCCTTCATGCTTGTGCACCTACATGTAAATACATTGTTAGTGATATACATTGTATGATTAGAAATATTTAACACAATCACTTTCATGGTGTTTTTCATGTTAGTTAGCACATCAATTTTGCATTAAATCAATGTTCAAGAATATTATGTGATCATCAAAAACATGATATATTGAAAACCCAACATCTATTGCATCAATTCTCTTGAATGAGCCTTTTGAGATCAGATCTTAGCTAGGGATCTGGATCTTGTGTTGTTGTCTAGCAAAGCGTTTGTGAGTCGTTGTACTCAGTGGTTTGTGAGCCTGTGTGCTCAGTATTGTGTCGTCGCACTCAAGTTTGGTTGAGCAATTGTGCTCAAGTGTCTAGAGTAGTCTTGCTCTAGGTGTTGGGTTGAGTTGTAGAACTCTTTGTGGTGGAGTTGTCAGGCTCCAGTGTGTGTGTATCCAAGTTGATAGTGGATCCTCACTGTGTGAGGGGTGGATGTAGGAATCACATGGTGTGATTTCCAAACCACCTAAAAATCTCTGTGCAGTGGTTTGATTGTGGTTCAAATTTACTTTGCGTGAGATGCATGCATAGGATCTTTCGAATTCACATCTAATTAACTTGTTCTCACACTCCTTTTGCACAACTCACTTAATCACTCTTCAGATCTGTGAAATTCGTTTTTCAAATTTGTCTCTGATTCAAGAGTTTTTCTAAATTGGTTAAGCTTCCGCAATAGTTGGCCTAGATCTATTCAACCCCCCCCCCCTTCTAGATCTTGTCCACATCATTTTTCGATCCTACAATTGGTATCAGAGCGGGTTTACATTTGATCTGATCTGATCTGAGTGCGTTCTGATTGTTCTGTGTGTTTTGATTGTTTGCTTGTCTGTTTGCTGAGTATCTCTTCATTGCACCATTTAATTGCTTCAATGGATTCAAGAGGGTTCATGGCTGAGGGTCACTCTATTATTAGGCCACCCTTTTTCAGTGGGACTGACTACACTTATTGAAAGAATAGAATGCAGGTCTTCCTTAGAGCCCAAAACTATGAGATATGGAAGGTAGTCGATGTAGGTCCCTATGAGAATCAGGGGGAGGAAGAGACCTGGACTAGGGAACAGATTAGGAGGGCCACTTTGAATTATAGTGCTATGAACATGATCCAGTGTGCAGTCCACCCTAAGGACTACTCAAGAATCTCAATGTGCAAATCTGCCAAAGAGATGTGGGATAAACTTGAGTTACTCTATGAGGGAACATCTCAAGTTAAAGAAACCAAGGCTAACATTCTTGTCTCTGAGTATGAATTGTTTTTGATGAAATATAATGAGACAATTTCTGAAATGTTTACCAGGTTCATGATCATTATGAATGGACTGAAGGCCTTAGGTAAGGATTATACAGATGCTGACTTGGTAAGGAAAATTATGCACTCTCTTTCTTCGATTTGGCACACTAAGGCCACAGTCATTGAAGACTCTAAAGATTTGTCCAAAATTTCTTTGGATGAATTGATAGGGTCCTTAATGACTTATGAAATCAATTTAAGAAGAAATGAAGAACACATAATTAAGACCAAGCCAGTAGAATTAAAGGCCTCTTCTAGTAACAAAGACAAAAATCAGGAGAGAACAAGTTCTGATGAGTCTTAGTCCAATGAGGATGAGCTTGCCCTCATGACTAGGTAATTCAGAAAATTCTTAAAATATAGAAAAGGAAATTTTTCTGGGAAAAAGAAATTTTCATCAGGTAAAAGAAACACTTCCTTTTCTAATGTTAATTCCTATAAGAATAAAAAATCTGACGAAATTGTCATTTGTTACAGGTGCAATAAGCCAGGACATATGAAGGGAGAATGTCCTGAAAACAAGAAGGAAAAACACAAAAAGATTCACAAGTTCAAAAGCCCAAGGCCATGGTAGCCACTTGGTCTGATGAAGACTCAAGTGAAAAGGAAGAAGAAGAAAAATCCTCAAGTACTGAAAGTGAGGAAATTTGCTTCATGGCGAATAGTTCAGATGGAAAGGTAAGTACATCCTTCGAAGACTATTCAATTGAGGATTGGCAAGATGCATATGCTGAGCTTGTTGAAAAATACTCTGAAATAAGGAATGAAAACAAACATCTCAAAAAGAAAATTGAAAACTTCTTGCATAACCAATCCTTCAATAAAAGAACTTGTGAACTGGAAAATGAAATAGCTGAAATCAATGAAGAAAAGGAAAACCTTCTAAACATAATTGATGAACTCAAACTTGCATCCCAAAAAGCTTCTCATGAATACAAAGAATTGTATGAAAGGCTGGAAATGGAACAAAAGGAAAAACAACAAAAATTTCAAAAACTCAGAACAAAAGGGAGTCAACCAGGTCGACACAGTTACAGGACAGGTCGACACCAGTCCACAAGAAGAAGGATTCTATGACTGCTATGTCGACACCAGTCAAGGAAAAGTCGACTTGCTCAACCTCAACAAACACAAACCACAAAACCAAAAATTCAAATAAAAATCTTAAAAATAATAAAAATTCAAAGGAAATCATTCATAAAAAACTTTAGACCTCCAAGATAGCATATCAAGCTGATTGGACAAATTCTTGGAACCAATGGTATCACAATCCATTTTGGTATCATCCCCAATTCTTCTATCCAAATTTTTTCATGTATCAACAAAACCCTTGGATTCCACCTCCTCAACTAAACTCTCATGTTCAAATGAAAAACTCCCCTCCTACTGAAAATAAGAACACTGGTGTTTTCATTCCTAAAGGAAAGAATAAATTGAAAAAGACAAAGAACACCACTGAAACAATACAAAAATAAAAAACAAATCAGATTTGGGTGAGAAAAGATTTGATGACTATGTTCAAACATTCTGATGGTCCCAACACTGTTTGGGTACCAAAATCTTCTTTCCACTGATTGATTTTGTCGGAACGTCGTGCACCCAATTCCAATGTGTGGTTTCTTGATAGCAGGTGTTCACGACATATGACTGGAGACAAAGCCAAATTTTCATTCCGGATTGAGAAAGAGGGAGGTTCCGTCACTTTTGGAGGTAAAAATAAAGGAAAGATCATTGGATCTGGAAAGGTTGGTCAATCCTCTTCAAACTCTGTTGATAGTGTTTTGTTAGTTGATGGTCTAGATTAAAACTTACTGAGCATTAGCCAACTATGTGACAAAGGTCACAAAGTTGTGTTTGAATCTGATTTTTGCAAAATAATTGACTCATCAACTGATGAAATAAAATTCTTTGGAAAAAGGGAAAACAATGTTTACATGATCAACCTCAATAAAAACTTTTCTGAAAATCTTTGCTTTGTTGCCAATAAAGATGAAATTGCATGGACTTGGCACAAAAGACTTGGCCATGCAAGTTTCAGAACAATAAATAAATTGTTAAGGCTGAATTTAGTTAAGGGTCTTCCTGAGTCTTTTTCTAATGTAGAAAATCAAGTTTGTGGGATTTGTACCTAAGGAAAACAAACCAGAAAATCTTTTAAAACCTTCAATGAGGTACTCACATCTAGGCCACTAGAATTACTTCACATGGACCTCTTTGGCCCAACAAGAATTCTAAGTCTAAGTGGCAAAAGATATGGGTTTGTGATCATTGATGATTTTACTAGATTTACATGGGTTATTTTTTTGTCCCACAAAAGTGATGCTTGCCTTGAGTTCAGGAATCTTTGTACCACTGCCTTAACAAATTTTCCATATAAAATCAAAAACATCTTGACTGATCATGCGGGTGAGTTTGAAAACAAATCCTTTTCTGATTTATGTGCTGAACTTCATATTTTTCACAAGTTTTCTTCAGCTAGAACTCCAGAACAAAATGGAGTTGTGGAAAGAAAGAATAGAACACTTGTGGAAATTGCTAGATCTATACTCTTGGAAAGTAAAATTCCCAAATCCTTCAGGGCTGAAGCTATAAACACAGCAAATCACATACTTAATAGAGCATTGATCAGACCAAAAATCAGAAAAACCACCTATGAATTATTTAAAAACAAAAGCCAATAGTGTCTTATTTCAAAGTCTTTGGGTGTAAATGTTTTGTGCACAACAATAATAATGAAAATCTTGACAAGTTTGACGCTAAAAGTCAGGAAGCCATCTTTCTTGGCTATTCTGAAGTGTCAAGAGCTTTCAAAGTGTACAATCTCAAAAACAAAACTGTTGAAGAGTCTCCACATGTTATCTTTGATGAAAATTCCTTTTCAACTAATAGTTCTAAATCTTGCAGGGAAAATCAAGACAATGAAGAGGATGATTTCATTGTAGACTCTTCACCAACTGTTGAGGAACTTGAAGACATTGGTGAGAACTTGAACAATCATTCACCTACTCCAAGTGGATCAGGTAATGTTGTTCCAGACTTAAGTGCACCTCAACAGGTAACCTCTGAACATAGATTTTTGAGAGATCACCCATTAGAAAATGTGGTTGGCAATGTGAATGATAGGGTTAGGACTAGATCATCTTTCCTAAATGCAATTGATGAAGACCCACTAGCTCTAATTTCCCAAATTGAACCAAAGTCAATTGATGAAGCTCTGTTAAGTTCTGATTGGATCAATGCAATGCATGATGAACTTCATCAATTTGAAAGAAATCAAGTATGGGAATTAGCACCTAGACTTAGTGACCAAACAGTCATTGGCACTAGATGGGTATTTAGAAATAAGTTGAATGAAAATGGTCAAGTCATTAGAAATAAAGATAGGCTAGTTGCAAAGGGGTGCAATCAAGAATTCGGAATTGACATTGAAGAATCATATGCCCCTGTAGCTAGACTAGAAGCTGTTAGAATTTTCCTTGCTTTTGCATCCTCCATGAAATTTAAAGTTTATCAAAAGGATGTCAAAAGTGCATTTCTAATTTGATACATAAAGGAAAATATTTTTGTTGAACAACCTCCTGGATTTGAAAATGAAAAACATCCTAATCATGTTTTTAAGCTTCATAAGGCTCTCTATGGTCTTAAACAAGCTCCAAGAGCTTGGTATGACCGTTTGACTTCCTTTTTGCTTGAAAAAGGATATTCCAGAGTAAATGTTGATCAAACATTGTTCACAAAAATTGTTAATAAACAAATAATTGTAGTCCAAATTTATGTTGATGACATAATATTTGGATCAACCAATAAGAGCCTGTGCAATGAATTTGCAAACCAAATGAAAAATGAATTTGAAATTAGTTTAATGGGAGATTTAAAATTTTTCTTGGGATTGCAGGTTAATCAAACCAGCGAGGGGATCTTCATAAGTCAAACCAAATATGTCAAAGAACTTCTGAAAAGGTTTGACTTCCAGAACCTCAAGCATTCAAGCACACCCATTGCAATTAATGCTAAGCTAGAAGAAGACTCATTTGGTAAGTCAGTAGACCCAAAGACATACAGAGGTATGATTGGTTCTCTACTCTATCTTACAACTTCTAGACCTGATATTCAGTTTAGTGTGTGTTTGTGTGCTAGATTTCAATCAAATCCTAAGGAAAGTCACATGTTAGCTGTTAAAAGAATTTTCAAGTATCTTGTTGGAACATGTGATCTTGGAATTTGGTATCCTGCTGGTTGCAAGCTAGACTTGATTGCCTATTATGATGCTGATTATGCTGGATGTAAATTAGATAGAAAAAGCACAAGTGGCTTGTGTTTATACTTAGGTGGGTGCCTAATCTCTTGGGCTTCTAAGAAGCAACATTCGGTTGCTCTGTCAACTGTAGAGGGTGAGTATGTTGCTGCTGATAGATGTGGCACTCAAATTCTTTGGGTGAAACATCAACTTCTTGATTATGACCAAGAGTTTGGTTGTGTTCCAATTCTTTGTGATAACACAAGTGCCATAAACCTATCTAAAAACCCCATTCAGCATTCCAGAACAAAACATATTGAAATTAGGCATCATTTCTTGAGAGATGAGGTAGCAAAGAAATCCTTTGAACTCCACTTCATTGAAACTAAAAATCAAATTGCTGACATGTTCACCAAACCTCTTCCTGAAAGAAGATTCTCATCATTGAGGTGAGAGCTTGGCCTTTGTAAATGTCCATTTTCTTGATCTCTCTCATTGGGATTGGGTTGAGTGTTTAGGCATTTTTTGAGGGAGAGTTTTTTGCATCATCATTATCCTTTGCTTCCTTGATTCATATTGTTCACATCTCTCTCAATTCCACTTCCATTTCTTTTTGACAATGAAGTCTTCAACTCACATTGTGTTGAATTTCTTGGTATATCAAATGGTGACTTGGAGAAGAACAAGTTATGCTTATCTGGACACTTTCACTGTGCGAGAGTATAGGTCTCCGCCAAGTACCAAGAAATGAATATGCAATTGTTAAGGGGCAGCTTTTGTTGTTCAAAGAGAATCATCTCCGTTTTTCAAAACAAAAACTTGCATATCTCTATTTTGATGAAAAATTGTTGGAATCATCATTTCAGGGGGAGCCAAAGAATTCACAAATCTCTCTTTGAAAAACTCAAAATTCTTCTTGTTTTACAACAACTTCCTCACATGATGTCTTCATTTAGTTGTCTAGAGCCTCGAAATGATTCTTTGGGTGATCTACTATATTTTTTTTAGTCAACTCTCAACTATGTTCTTCAAAACTACAGAAATTCAAATCTTTTTCAAAGACTGGAGGATAATGTGTGCCTTGAATGTAAACATTTTTTTGTTTGCAACTGATGTTGGATATAAATGATTTCAATTTTACAAAACTCTCAAAAAACTGATAATTCAACAGAGTAATGGCACATATGCTGAGAAACTACACACCTTCACAATGAATGAAGTGCCATGTATGTCATGAGGCATTATTTCTATCTCTATTCAAAGGGGTTCCAAAATCAAAAATAATTGCAAAATAAAAACAATATGCTCTATACTTTTTGATGATGACTGAGTAACTGGAAATATTGGTGTCTGATAAACGTATATTTTCATGTCAAAAGGTCATCATTTACCCCTTGAGACTTGATAATGGGTGAATCTTTAGTATCCAGGGACTATGGTGTGTAAAAAGCATTAGTCCTTGAATGAAAAAGATTCATCACATTTGATAGTTTGTTTAAAAAAAAAAGTGTGTATCAATGGAGAATTGTTTAAAAGAATCTTCCCTATCCATCATCAAGCTGTTTAAAAAGTTGTTTACTTTCAACACACTTGATTTCAATCTAAAAGACATTTTTATTTCTTTGGATTTGAAGAATCTGGTTCTTTGTAGTTGATTGTTGGATGTATTATATCCCTCAAATCATCATTTTAATGGCTCACGTCACTGAATGCTCATATCCTGTTGGATGTTGTGTAAAACTTAAGGTATATTGAATTTCTGCAAAATATGAAAAATGAATTTTTGAGCCTCTTAAAAATCCTTGGAATGCTAATTCCACCTATTATTTATCATTTTAAAGATGCCCCAAAGCTCACCAAATTTTCCCATACACAAATCTCAATTTTTCATCAGGCCAGGTCGACACTACCTCCATCTATTGTCAACACAGTCCAGCCCAGGTCGACACTAACCTCTTCTAGTGTCGACACATACCCCGGTCTGGGCGTTTCAGGTCTTGGGCGCCGATTAGGGTCTTCTTGTTCCTGCGGGGCATTGCACCTCCAAAACCCCTTTTATATGCAAGGTCGACCCCATGGCCGCCTTCCACCTTCTTCCCTCCTCCAACCCATCCTTGTCCTTCTTCCCTTCATTCCTTCTTCTCCATCCTCTGCTCTTCCATTCTCTCTTGCTTCCATGGCCCCCAAGCAACTCCCTCACCGTGGAGCAAGGTCCAGGGCAACGGCTAGGCCCATTCTGGCGGAAGAAGCACCACCTACTGAGAGGAGAAGTAAGAGACCCCATGACCCTGTGGAGCAGCCAGGGCCTTCCTCTGCATCTCCTTCTTCTGCCAAGAGAGGTAGGACACCCTCTGTTAGAGGGAGGGGGTCTACAAACCCTAGGAGACGAATTCTGGTTTCTTCTCCTGAAGCATCTGCGGCGTCATCCTCTTCATCATCTGGGTCTTCCCATCCATCTGACGCAACTCCTTCCAAATCAGTCAACGACGGGAGGACCATTCTGAAACCTAGGGTAGTGGATTTAACCGACAGTGAACTGATTGCTGCATTTCTTGAAGTCATAGAATTCTTCAAGTTTTCAGTCTTGGATGTCATTCATATCTGAATTTCGAACCATATACCCCAGACTTGTCCAAGAATTTTACTCTAATTTGGAATGCAATGATGAGGGGTATAAGTCAGAAGTTAAAGGTGTTCAGATAGACATGCCTATTGCTTTGGCTGCTACATTGTTCAAAGTTTCGGATGAGGGTACAAATTATCACAGCTTTGAGTTTGATCTTCATGAAGCTTATTTCATTTTGACTGGTCTTCCATCTGATGAGTCTGATCCTAAGAAAACTCATGTTAAAATTCAACACTAACACCTTTCCTCCAGTGTTGAGACTCACTCACCACATCCTCACCACTATTATCACACCCCAAGGTGGTGGTAGGGACAGACTTACTGACATCCAGAGATGTGTGATTTACTGCATGAAGAAGAACCTCAAAATTAACATCCATGTGATCATGTACCAAATAATTTCTAAGACAACTAGGAAAGATATTCATAGGTCTCTTTCTTATGCTGCTCACTTGACTCCAGTCTTTAAGCATTCGGTGTGTCTCTAGAAAATGAGAAATCTCAGTCAATTCCCAAATCCAACATCTACTGCTTCAAGCATGTCTAAAAGCTTATGGGATTCCGGCTTGAGGGTGACCAAGTGAGGAGAGGGCCAGTAGTTGTTGAGGCCCCAGTGGCTCCAGAGGCAGTGATACCACCTCCTGAGGACCAGCCTCCAGCTAATGAGGACCAGCCTCAAGCTAATGAGGACCAGCCTCACATTCCAGAGGAACAGCCTCCTGCTCCTGAGGATCAGCCTCAAATTAAAACTGAAGTTCAACTACCCCAGGATGCACCTCTCACTCCTCCATTTCACACCTCCTCACCCACTCATCTTGCCATGGATACTCCTACCTTCAATCAAGCTCCAACTCAAGCTCAATCCTCTAATGTCTTTGGTGGACCTTCTGTTCCACCAGAGTTGTACTCCTTTTTGAATGAGAAGTTTGAAGCCTTCACCTCAACAGTTCAAGAAATGTCAAAAAGCTTCAATTTGAAAGTACAAAGGCTTGAGAATACAATGACTGCCAAATTCATTGAGCAGAAAGCAGCTTCAGACCATGCAGCACAAAGATTTAATAGGTTGATTGGAACCTTGGTCGATGCTTCTGCTGAGCTGAAGGAGCATCAAGATAAGTTGGAACAGGTTCTTCAGGGAATTTTGGCAAATTCCCAGGCTGATGTGTTCAACACTAAGGAAACACTCACTCAAATTTCCAAGACAAGATTATCTTTTGCTCATCTTGTTGATGACCTATAAAGCATGAAAAATCTGTCAGCTCACATTGACAGTGAAATGACTGTCCTCAAGAAGGAGCTGAAGAACATCAACCATTATGGACATGGCAGTTCATCTTCTAGTGCACAACCTTCTTCAGTTGACTTGTCCTCACTTCAGTATACCATGTCTGATAATAGTCAACGACTGGAAGAGATTGTTCACACTAGACACTCCACCATGCAGAAGCAACTTAATTCAAATCTTCATGCTATGGATTCTAGACTTAAGTCCATCGAAGCCCTTCTCCTTCCAATTCCCCCCCCCCCCCCCTCCTTCTACTTAATGTATCTTATTTTGATGATGTCAAAGGGGAGAAAGATTGAAAGCAAGAAAATTCTTCTTTTGGAATGATGTTTTTCTCTTTAGATGATTGGAATGATTTTCTGAAATGTTTCCTTTTGAATGATTGTAATGAACATATCCTTATGAATGAAATGACATTTGTTGGTTGAAATGAAAAGAAACATATTTTTCTTGAATGTGATTGAATTTTGAATGAATATCATGAATGTGAATGTGAATGAATGGATGCTTGTCAAGCTGTTTGGCCATTTGTGAAAATAGTCCATCACTAGTAACATTGTGTCTCTATTGTGTGCAAATTTCAAATGTTACTAAAATATTTTCATAGGTCTTTGACGAGTGTGAATAAAAAGGAAATGAAACATAGCTCAGTGTTAATCAATGCTTTTCAAATTAAGTGATTGAGTTAATAAAAAGCTTAAAATCACATTTCATTGAAACTTCGAATTTTCATATGAACTTAATGTTGCCATCATCAAAAAGGGGGAGATTGTTGGGTTGAGTGTGAAGACAATTCATTTCCCCTCATATTTTGATGATGACAAGGTGTGATTTTAATGCAAAATAATTGGAACATGTTAGATGCACCACACATGTTAAGACCACATTCAAAAAGCATGTTTCCAAACATATTTATCACTTATATTCATGATAAATCAATGGACTAATGATTTATATGTTTTAATTCTCAGGGACAAACATTTCTTGCAAAGGTAGTGTCGACACACCTCTCACTGGTGTCGACAGAATGCTTCAAAGCCAAGCAAAAATGTTGAAGAAATGGTCAAGTAGTGTCGACACTAGATGCAGTCAGGTCGACACTAGAGAGCCTTCCCAGAAAACCTATTTGTCAATTGTCTACATCAGGTCGACACTAGATGCAGTCAGGTCGACACTAGAGAGCCTTCGCAGAAAGCCTGTTTTGAAGATGTCTACAGTGTGTCGACACTAGATCATCTCAGGTCGACACTAGAGACCTCTCCCAGGGAAGTTTTTCTGCCAGTCTGGGACAGTGTGTCGACACTAGACCAAGTCAGGTCGACACACTCCGAAAAGTTTATGACTTAAATCATCTTTTGGACTCATGGCACCCTAGGGATTTGGTGGATCGGCCTTGGATCATGTGCCCACGACCCCCAAGGGTAATTTTGGATATCATGGGCTATAAATAGTCCCCAATTGGCCATCCAACCTACAAGAGAGCAGAAGAGAGCCTCCAAGATTCTTCCAGAAGCATTTTTGGCGACAAAGCTGTTGTCCTCCCTGTTCGTGCATCCTCTTGTGCTTCCTCTTTCCAATTCCATCATCTCCAAGCACAAGAAGGGAGATCTGATCCAAGATTAAGCAGTAGGATCAACTTCCAAGGATGCAGATCAAGTAGAAGCAGTCGTTTGTGAAGAATTCGAGGAAGATCCCAAAGATCAAATTGCAGAGCATCACCCAGGGACTTCAAAAGATCAAGCCCCTTCACAATTCGACATCTACAAGGGAGTCTTCTGAAGAACAAGGATATTTTAATCAATTTCTCATTTCTTCCTTGTGTCTTCTTGGTTGTTCTAGAGATTGTGCAACGTCTATTGCATCAATTCTCTTGAACGAGCCTTTTGAGATCAGATCTTAGCTAGAGGATCTGGATATTGTGTTGTTGTCTAGCAAAGTGTTTGTGAGTCGTTGTACTCAGTGGTTTGTGAGCCTATGTGCTCAGTATTGAGTCGTCGCACTCAAGTTTGGTTGAGCAATTGTGCTAAAGTGTCTAGAGTAGTCTTGCTCTAGGTGTTGGGTTGAGTTGTAGAACTCTTTGTGGTGGAGTTGTCAGGCTCCAGTGTGTGTGTATCCAAGTTGATAGTGGATCCTCACTGTGTGAGGGGTGGATGTAGGAATCACATGGAGTGTTTTCCGAACCACCTAAAAATCATTGTGCAGTGGTTTGATTGTGGTTCGAATTTACTTTGTATTAGATGCATGCATAGGATCTTTCGAATTCACATCTAATTAACTTGTTCGCACACTCCTTTTACACAACTCACCTAATCACTCTTCAGATCTGTGAAATTCGTTTTTCAAATTTATCTCTGATTCAAGAGTTTTTCTAATGTGGTTAAGCTTCTGCAATAGTTGGCCTAGATCTATTCAACCCCCCCCCCCCCTTCTAGATCTTGTCCACATCATTTCTCGATCCTACAGCAGTGTATCAGCTCAAGGGGCCAGCCCATGAGTTGTGGAGAGTTGAGAGGCAGACTCACTTTCCAGGGCAGCATTTGGATCAGATTACATGGCAGTGGTTTTTGGGGGTCTTTCATGGCGAGTATTTCCCTGATTATGCTCGACGTGAGAGACGAGATCAGTTCTATGAGTTGGTTCAGGGTGATCTGTCAGTGACCCAGTACCATCAGAGGTTCGTCTGGTTGTTGAGGCATGTTCCTCATGTTGCCAACAGTTAGCAGGCTTGTGTAGAGAGGTCATTGCAGGGCTGAGGCTAGATTTGAGGTAGGGCATGACTGCTCATATGTGCGCCACTTTGGGAGAGGTCGTGACCAAGGCCACTGCCTTGGAGAGAGAGACCTGGCAGCCACAGCAGCAGGGAGGAGTTTCTTCGAGGTCCTCACCGTACCACCGCCCCGCATGTCACGTCCCTCCAATTTAGCAGCGGAATAATCGGAGGGAAACGTGAGCAACGAGTATGGTAATGTAAATTGCGCATACAGACGCAAACATCAGAGCATCTAACTCTTGATTTCATTATAAAATCACTAAGACTATTACAACCACTAATTCGGAGCCAATACATAGGGCCCAGTGACATCATTACATTGAATAGAAATCTAAAGCAATAACTATTAGATTCTATAGTACTAGGGTAACTTCATGAACCGACTCCAAGTCGCTCATCACTCTGGTCCTGTCCCATTGGTGTGTGTAACGTCATTGTCCGACTTACTTGAGACATAATAACAAATAACAAAGGGTGAGAGATAACGCCCAGTAGGACTTAAATCTCAATAGTCATGTAGGCTTTAAATGATTAATGCTTTAGATGGAAGAGACACTAATGATAGAGCGAGTCATGTAAAGTCGAGAAAGTAAAAGCACAAGTAACATCGTTCGAATAGCAGATGAATCAAGTATAGCACGATGATTAAAGTCAAGTCATGATAGAAACGATGGCAACATGATGGTAAATAACGTCAACGTCAAGCAATAGCAAGAAACATATATAGCAAGGAAAGAGATAGTAGATGGTCATGTAAAAGTAAATTGCACTTTGATTGATTTGCATCAATCGAAATAGTATAGCACTTTTGATTAACTTTCATCAATCAAAATAGTAATGACACTTTGGTTATCCGTAGATAGCCGAGAGAGAAAAGAGCACTTTTATTGTCAATAGACAATGAGAGAGTATAGCACTTTGAATGTGATTAAGTCAGGATAGAATGTAATAACTCAAGATAACAAGTATCAAATAGAACAAGGAGAGAGTACGACAATAGTCGCTCAATAACAGGACAGTAATAGTTCAGTAACAGTCAATGGTAGTACAGTAATAGTGCAGTATGTCTGAATTAACAAACTAACAGTAACAGTATAATAGTCAGATGTCTAGCTAAATCAGAACATCAGTCAGAACCAGTGCAAATGCAGACATCGTCAATAGCCCCTGCAGGTATTTTCGGGTGGCTCTCTGCCCCCAGGACTAGATTGCAGCACCTCGGACACTCTACGTGCCCTCAGCAATATGCATTCAAGTCAGTAGAGTCACAAGACCCATTTTAGCGCTAGACAGTCATGAACAGTACAAAATAGTAGGAGCCATATAGCTCAAATGGTACCAAGAGAGTATTAGATGAATAGACGAGGTAGACGAGATAGTAGAGTGAACATGAATAGATGAGAATGTAGAGACAGTGGACGAGACAAGGACATATTCGTAAGACAACGTTAAATAAGCGATAGTACCAGTTGCACGACACGCGCGATCGGTGTTGGCAGTCAGATGGAATTCACTACCCTTCCACTGGCCATATTATGCACATGTCCAGAGGTCCGGTGTGATTCAAGATAAGAGAGAGAACAATCTAAGGTCGTATGGATCTTACTGATACCTAGAGTGTATCATAGGTGTTAGGGTACAACCAGCTCGACGCCCATGTGGCAATCCATGGACAGAGGAGTCTTATGGAGGCCTTGACCAAAGATTCACTAGTCCGGCAGAAGGAGTATCTGACGGAGAGTTCGTCCAAGTCATGAGAAAATGTGTATATAGAAATAAGTGCCTGACGTTCTAGAGGAATTCTAGAACAATGGAGCGTCGATAACGGTATTCCCAAAACATCGTGAGAATCGTAGACAAATTCATTTAAAATATGGCAATATAAATAAAAGTTGAAATAAATTACCAGATATATTATGAGAAATTTTCATGTCATGTTAAGCCACTCTGGATGGTTCAAGTGTGTGCATGTGTGAGAGAACTTATTGATAGAAAGAGATCATGTGCATGTATTTTAAATTACACAATATATGTTTAGTTATAACAAGTGTGTCTTACTACGTATAGGACTATTAACAGAGGGTATAATCACTATAGAAAGAGATAGCCTCAAAATTTATGGGTTTTCAAGCAAAAGTCCCAGGTCGTGACGTACCCTTGTAAGGGTCGCGATGGGGCTAGCAAAGAACGCGACAGGGTCTTGTATAGATCACTATGGGTCAGGCAGGTCAGGTAGGCAAAACGTGATGACATCCCTGTCACGTTTAGAACGCGACGGGCGGTGCTGTCGCGACAAGCCATGAGAACGCAGCCTATCGGGCCATCGTGTTCTCAGGTACTACGCCTGAGTCCGACAAAGAGAAGGATAGAGCATTGGATTACGGGCCAGATTGCCTTGTTTTGACACAGGGTGCTTCAAAAATTTAGAACAAAATGTACAATGTATGATAAATCATGAAACCAGTTCTTAACCGATCTAGACATGTGAAAGTACTTCCAGTAAATTAGAATTTGAAAATAGTCATGGTTTCGATAGGCTTTAATCAAGTCAAACATGGAGAATAGAAGACTATGTACAGTTGGGACGCAAAAATTAATTCGCAAGATAGGGTGGATGAAATTAGGACTTTCAGGGGCAAAAGAAGCCTAACAATCATCAGTATCTCCAGTAAAATTTTTGTGGCATGAGAACGAGTATACATGGAGATATGAATTTGACAAGAGGGTTCGGGGTCATGGAGTTTACAGAACATCATAAATCAAGAACAAAAGATTGGGTGAACGAATAATTATGAAACGAAAGAGGTTTTGTTCCTGATGCATTGAACAATCTACAGACGAATTTAATTTGATTTTGCTCGTGAGAATGCCTATCTTTAGTCATTTTCCTCTTCTAGGGCTAGAACTTGAAGAACGAGAGAGATAGCTTGAGAGAGTCTTCTCCCCATGAGATCTCCTCCTCCTTGGCCACTACTCCTGGTCCAGCAACCCTTGGCAATGAGTTAGGGCCGGCCATGGGGGATTTAGGAGAGTATTTATGCTTGTTGGGTTGTTATTTCCTAATAGGACTCTAACCCCCATTAAATTCCGAAATTCCTATTTCTTATCCGCCTTCCAAGCTTTCCACTTCCTATTTGGGTTAGGATGGGAGTTAAGTTTGTGGCCAACCTATTAGGGTAGGTTTTGGAATCCAATTCTAACTCAAACTACTTATTTTAATGCTTTAATACCCTTTTTCTATTTAGGTAATATTTAAGTTACGAATTTAGAGTATTTTCCTATTATTCCTCTTTTAAACATCCCTATTTTGGCCCAATAAATTCTAGAGGGTCCATTTAACAAAGCCCATTCTCAATGGAATTTAACTTAGGAGAATTCTCCATTTTAAATAGGGAAATAATATACTTTTGGAATTTATTATATTTTTCTTACTTGAATTTATTCATGGGCCATGAGAGGTCTATTGGTCCAATTCCAATAATGGGTAATCATTTCATGATGTTGGAAGTCTCTCCGACATGTTTGATTGATTTATGGGCACGTTGTTTTTCCGTGTTAACGGTTTTCCGACTTAGTTTCCTAATTTGGATAATTGGTCTTATTGTGATGTACACTTGGCCAATCAGATTTTTCGTTGCTTGAATTTCTTAGTAGAACACTTAGGAATAATGTCTGGGGTTGATTTATAATTTTTAAGAAATTTTCTAATGTATTCTTGCACATACGATAGTGGTACATATGTTTCTATTATTTCGATTTAAAGAAATTATTATTTTGAATTTTTAAGTATTAAATTTTTCGGGTTGCTACATCCTCCCCCACTTAAAAAGAATTTGGTCCCCAAATTCATATGATATGATATGACTACCAATTTATTATGGATATTTGATTCAATCACCTCCCCCTACTTAGGACTTTGTTATCGTGAAAATAATATGAAATTAAACTAAGGGTTTAGTGATGGAACCTTGTCCACCCTTATTGACAGGATTTTTATCCACATGGGCTTGTAATCGTCCTTGGCATGGAGTTTGGTTCTTCTTTGTTGGACAATTGATGACTCGATGTTGTTAACTTCCACATCGCAAGCATCTGTCCAATCTCTTCCAACAATCATCAACCTGATGCCCTGGCTTTTCACAAAATTCACAGACTTCCTTCCTCTTCACTTCCCCTTTCATTCTCTTTCTATTTACTGTATTTCTTCCTTTATTATCATTGGAATGAGTAGCACGTTCCCTTTTCATCACCTTCTTCTTATGGATGTTTTCAAGAAGTTCCATGGTGTCCTCTACTAATTGAGCTCTCAATACCATGACTGAATATACTTCAATGTCTAGTGGAGCCAACTTTTTCCAGTACACAGGTCTCAACCCTTCTAAAAATCTCTTTACCTTCATCTTTTTCGTACTCACCAAATGTGGTGCATACTGTGCTAGTCTTTCAAATTGCGCTTCATATTCTGCTACAGACATCATTTGTTGTTTTAAATTGGCGAATTCATTTGCATTCTTCTCACGAATCCTCTCGGGAAAAATATTTTGTGTTAAAGAGTTCTAAAAATTTATCCCACTTTATGTTGATGTTGTGTAATTGTCGACTAGCAGCTTCCCACCAGGCTCTAGCATCGCGGTCCAACTGGAAGGTTGCCAGAAATACTTTCTCCTGCTCTGAACATTTCATAACTCTAAAGATTCATTCCATCGCCTTCACCAAATTTTCAGCTTCATCGGGATCCGGAGTTCCATTAAACCTAGGGGGATTTATTCGTTGAAAGTTCCCATATAAGTCTCCTGCCCCATTTCCTGCTCCAGCTTGAATCACGTTGTTAATGGCTTAGCCCTTGTACGGTCTGTTGTAATTCGTGCATTTGTGCATGCTCGCCATCCATCTCCTCTAGTTCCTGCGAGCAATAATACTTATTAATTTTTTCTTAAACTTATGGTGCTTATGCATATAGTTAAGCTCCTAGCATAACCCCAAGCTTTACCCAATCTCTCACATAGGTATGGTGGTTGACTTAGACACGGTCATGGCAGTTCACCTAGAACAACCCTAGACTTAAAATATCCTAATAAGGACATCCCAGGCTCTGATAGTAACTGTCACGCCCCTCCAATTTAGCAGCGGAATAAATCGGAGGGAAACGTGAGCAACGAGTATAGTAATGTAAATTGCGCATACAAACACAAACATCAGAGCATCTAATGAACAATAATTGAAATAAACTCTTGATTTCATTATAAAATCACTAAGACTATTACAACCACTAATTCAGAGCCAATACATAGGGCTCAATGACATCATTACATTGAAAAGAAATCTAAAGCAATAACTGTTAGACTCTATAGTACTAGGGTAACTTTATGAACTGACTCCAGGTCGCTCATCACTCTGGTCCCGTCCCAATGGTGTGTGTAATGTCATTGTCTGACTTACCTGAGACATAATAACAAATAACGAAGGGTGAGTGATAATGCCCAGTAGGACTTAAATCTCAATAGTCAAGCAGGCTTTAAATGATTAATACTTTAAATGGTAGAGTCACTAATGATAGAGCGAGTCATGTAAAGTCGAGAATGTAATAGCACAAGTAACATGGTTCAGATAGCAGATGAATCAAGTATAGCATGATGATTAAAGTCAAGTCACGATAGAAACGATAGCAACACGATAGCAAATAACGTCAACGTCAAGAAATAGCAAGAAATATACATAGCAAAGAAAGAGATAGTATATGGTCATGTAAAAAGTAAATTTCACTTTGATTGATTTTCATCAATCGAAATAGTATAGCACTTTTGATTAACTTTCGTCAATCGAAATAGTAATGGCACTTTAGTTATCCGTAGATAGTCGAGAGAGAATATAGCACTTTTATTGTCAATAAACAACAAGAGAGTATAGCACATTGAATGCGATTAAGTCAGGATAGAACGTAATAACTCGAGATAGCAAGTATCAAATAGAGCAAGGAGAGAGTACGACAGTAGTCGCTCAATAATAGGATAGTAATAGTTCAGTAGCAGTCAATGGTAGTATAGTAACAGTGCAGTATGTCTGAATTAACAGACTATCAGTAATAGTGTAACAGTCAGATGTCTAGATAAATCAGAACAGTCAGTCAGAATCGGTGCAAATGCAGACACCGTCAATAGCCCCTACAGTTATTTTCGAGTGACTCTCTGCCCCCAGGACTAGATTGGAGCCCCTCGGACACTCTCTGTGCCCTCAGCAGTATGCATTCAAGTTAGTAGAGTCACAAGACCCATTCTAGTGCTGCACAGTCATGAACAATACAAAATAGTAGGAGCCACACAGCTCAAAGGGTACCAAGAGAGTACTAGATGAATGGATGAGATAGACGAGCTAGTAGAGTGAACATGAATAGATAAGAATGCAGAGATAGTGGACGAGACAAGGACATATTCGTAAGACAATGTTAAACAAGTGATAGTACCAGTTGCACGACATGCGACGAACGGTGTTGGCAATCAGGTGGAATTGACTACCTTTCCACTGGCCATATTATGCACATGTCCAGAGGTCCGATGTGATTCAAGATAAGAGAGAGAACAATCTAAGGTCTTATGGATCTTACTGATCCCTAGATTGTATCCTAGGTGTTAGGGTACAACCAGCTCGTCAGCCATGTGGGAATCCATGGACAGAGGAATCTTATGGAGGCCTTAAACAAGGAATCACTAGTCCGACAGAAGGAGTATCCGACGGAGAGTTCGTCCATGTCAAGAGAAAATGTGTATATAGAAACAAGTGCCCGACGTTCTAGAGGAATTCTAGAACAGTGGAGAGCCGATAATGGTATTCCCAAAACATCGCAAGAATTGTAGACAAGTTCATTTAAAATATGGCAATTTAAATAAAAGTTGAAATAAATTACCAAATATATTATGAGAAATTTTCATGCCATGTTAAGCCACATTGGATGTTCAAGTGTATGCATGTGTGAGTGAACTTATAGATAGAAAGAGATTATGTGCATGTATTTTAAATTACACAATATATGTTCAGTTATAACAAGTGTGTATTACTACGTATAGGACTACTAACAGAGGATATAATCACTGTAGAAAGAGATAGCATCAAAATTTATGGGTTTTCAGGCAAAAGTCCAAAGTCGCGACGTACCTTTGTACGGGTCGCGACGGGGCTATCAAAGAATGTGACAGGGTCTTTTATAGACGGCGACGGGTCGGGTAGGTCAGGTCGGCAGAATGCGACGACATCCCCTATCGCGTTCAGAATGCGACGGGTGGTGCTGTCGCAACAAGCCCTGAGAACGCGGCCTATCGGATCGTCGCGTTCTCAGGTACTGCACCTGAGACCGACAGAGAGAAGGACATAGCATTGGATTGCGGGCCAGATTGCCTTGTTTTGACACAGGGTGCTTCAAAATTTTAGAACATATTGTAAAATGTATGAAAAACCGCAAAACTAGTTCTAAACCAATATAGACAAGTAAGAGTACTTCCAGTAAATTAGAATTTGAAAACAGTCATGGTTTCGATAGGCTTAATCAAGTCAAACATAGAGAATAGAAGACTGTGTACAGTTGGGATGCAAGAATTAATTCGCAAGATAGGGTGGGTTAAAATTAGGGCTTTCGGGGGCAAAAGAAGCCTAACAATCATCAGTATCTCTAGTAAACTTTTTGTGGCATGAGAACGAGTATACATGGAGATATGAATTTGACAAGAGGGTTCGGGGTCATGGAGTTTACAGAACATCATAAATCAAGAACAAAAGATTTGGTGAACGAATAATTATGAAACAAAGGGGTTTTGTTACTGATGTATGGAACAATCCACAGACGAATTTAATTTGATTTTGCTCGTGGGAATGCCTACCTTTAGTCATTTTCCTCTTCTAGGGCTAGAACTTGAAGAACGAGTGAGATAGCTTGAGAGAGTCTTCTCCCCACGAGATCTCCTCCTCCTTGGCCTCTCCTCCTAGTCCAGCAACCCTTGGCAACGAGCTAGTGCCGGCCATGGGGGATTTAGGAGAGTATTTATGCTTGTTGGGTTGTTATTTCCTAATAGTACTCTAACTCCTATTAAATTCTGAATTTCCTATTTCTTAACCTCCTTCCAAGCTTTCCACTTCCTATTTAGGTTAGGATGGGAGTTAAATTCGTGGCCAACCTATTAGGGTAGGTTTAGGAATCTAATTCTAACTCAAACTTCCTATTTAATGCATTAAATAACCCTTTTCTATTTAGGTAATATTTAAATTACGAATTTAGAGTATTTTCCTATTATTCTTCTTTTAAAAATCCTTATTATGGCCCAATAAATTTTATATGGTCTATTTAACAAAGCCCATTATTTATTGGATTTTATCTTTTGGGATTTCCCTTTTTAATTAGGGAATAATAGAGTTACGGATTTTATTATATTTTTCTTACTTCATTTTATTCATGGACTATGAGAGGTCCATTGGTCCAATTTCGATAATCGGTCATCAATACCCGATGTTGGAGGTCTCTCTAACATGCTTATTTAATTTATGAGCCCGTTATATTTCTGTGTTAATAATTTTCCGACTTAGTTTCCTAATTTGGATAATTAGTCACATTGTGACGTATGCTTGGCCAATCGGATATTTTGTTGCACGAATTTCTTCGTGGAGCACTTAGGAATAATGTCTGGGGTTGATTTATAATTGTTACAAAATTTTTAGATGTATTTTTGCACATACGATAATGGTACGTATGTTTTCTATTATTCCATTTTTATAGAAATTTATTATTTCGATTTTTTTTTAAATACTGAATTTTTTTTGTTGCTACAACTTCGATGCTCTAAGGTTTCCCTGCAATTAAGACACTAAGATTTAGGTACCCAAGTTCTTTTGGGTCCTTGAGGGTTAGTTTCATCATCTTTTCCTGTAGGGATCCATTTTAGGTGTTTAGTTTTACAAGTTACTTTAGTATGTCCTAATTAGTTACAATGACTACAACAAGAAATTCTACTAACTTTTTCAGTTGGGATGTACTTTGAGTTAGATTTGTATTCAGTGTTTTGTTCAGCTACAAATTTTGGTGTTGGATAGATTTTAGGGTGGACTATTGTTTCTTCATTATCTGGTAGAGTATATCCTAAACCATACTTCTTCCTACCCGATCTTGTAGCTCCTTTTAGTATTAGAGTTGATTTACCATTTGTAAACTTTTCAATTGTATTAGTTAAATATTCATTTTCCTTGCTTAGGGTGTCAATTTCCTTTTTAAGTTTATTTACGGTTTCTGACTTTCTAGATTTGTTATTCGTTCATTTTTATTTTTCAAGTCTTCACATAATAATTCATTTCTCCATTTTAATTCGAAAATTTATCTTTCTAACTACTCATTTTTAGATTTTAAATCTGAGTTAGTAATTTCTAAACATGCATGACTTTTCTTAGTTGTTTTTTAATATTTTACATACATCTTTATATTTACTATATAACTCATTAAAAGCCTCTTCTAAACTGTCAGAATCTGATTCATTACAGGAAGTAAATGATGAGTCAGAGGTTACCTTTTCTTGTATGTTTTCCATGAAGGCCAGGTTAGCCTTTTCTTCTTCTTCTTCACTGGAGCTAGACTCACTATCAGAGTCGCTGTCATTGCTCCATGCAGCTGCCATGGCTTTCTTTTTGTACCTTCTGAATTTCTTCGAGCTGTCTTTCTTCCTGAATTCTGTCTTCTTCAGTTTCGGACATTCAGCTTTGATATGTCCAGGATTCTTACATTCATAAAAAATAGGTTCAGATTTCTTAGTGCCCTTTACTTCAGTTTTCTTGAAATCTTTTCCTTTCTTTAAATATCTCCTTCCAGACTGATACTTTTTCTTGGCAAGTATACGCTGCAATCTTCTGGATAAGAATGCTCCCTCATCTTCACTGCTTCTAATGTTTTTATCACCATCTGATTCATCACCAGATGTGTCTTCAGCAGCTTTGAGAGTGTTGTTGTGCTTCTTTATACTGGAGGACTCCCCAAGCCTTTTCATGTTTATTTCGTGGGCCATTAGTGACCCAACGAGCTTCTCAAGTGACATCTTTCTCAAGTCGTTTGCTTCTTCTATGGCTGTCACTTTTGGAGTCTAAGAATCAGGTAGGGATCTTAATATTTTTCTTACCATGTCACCCATGTCATAGTTCTTCCCAAGACCAGCCAAACCATTCATAATATCTGTGAATCTGTTGTACATTTGTGTAATCGATTCTCCTGACTGCATTTGAAATCGCTCATACTGACCTACCAAGATATCTATCCTTGTTTCCTTGACTTTGTCTGTTCCTTCATAAGTGATTCTGAGTTTCTCCCACATTTCCATCACTGATTTGCATACTAAAATTCTATTAAACTCTTTCTTACTAAGAGCACAGCATAATATACTCTTAGCTTTGCAGTTAAGAGAGATCTTCTTCTTATCATCATGTGTCCAGTTTTCTCTATTGTTTAGAACCACTAGATCTCCTTCTTCTATGATGGACCAGAGTTGAAAATCGAGACCTTGCAGGAAGAACTCCATCTTGGTGTTCAAGTAATTGTAGTCTTCTCCATCGAATAGAGGAGGTCTGTTGACGGACTGACCCTCAGCATATCCTTGAGCTGTCATTTGTCTTTGCTCTTCAGATCATGAGATCTCTTTTGTTAAAGAGACTTAGCTCTGATACCTATTGTTGCCCAGCTAGCAAGCCCAGAGGGGGTGAATGGGATTTTAAAAATTCGTTTAGATAAAAAACCTGTCAATAAAAACACTTAACAGGAAGACACTAAGATCGATGGTTAGTGTTAGAGATAATGAAGACAAACACACACTTAACAAGAACCAATCACACAACATAGGAGTTTTTATCCTGGTTTGGACCTCCTATCCCAAGGAGTCCTACGTCCAGTCCCCAAGCAACAACTTGGGATTTCACTATCCAAAGGTATAGTCCCCCTCAAGGCCCCTTACACATCCAGCCGCAGCTAGCCTTCTCTTCTAGCCCTAAAGAGGTATACAACCACCCTGATACACATGTCTTCCTTCCTTACCAAAGGGAATACACACCACCTATTTTCAACAGGTCTTCTCTTCATAACCCGAAGAGGAACTTCACAACAAATGTGAAAGAAGGCGAAAGGCCCCTAGACCAAGCTCACAATGAAATTCTAGGTCTGAGGCAAAGTCTAAGAGAGAAAGATCAACAATAAAACAAATCTCTCAGAACTACAAGCTCTTAAAAATCTAGACAATGAAGGATGAGAGCTACGAGCTAAGGAATGTGAATGAAGCAAGAGGCTCTTCTTCGTTGTTGAAGGTTTTTCTTGAAGGCTCTGTCACGCAAGGATTCAAATTCTCGAACTCTATCTGAGTCTTCAGTCTTGTATATATATCTTCTCTTTAACAAAATAGCCGTTGAAGTGGCCGTTGTCTCCTTGTTTGAAGCACGTTAGACTGAATGGTTCACCATCTAGAACAGGTATGCTTGCAGTCATAAATGCTTTACAAGACATGCACGTATGGAGAAGATTCATCTTGATATCCTTTGATTCTATTTGTCCAACATTGTATAGCATGGTACTGGCAAAAACCTGCACATAATAAATGCTAAAACATAGATAGCTAAACTGTCTCTATACTTGTCAGTCAACGATAGAGAGAATGTACATCGAAATAGAAATATCATTCTGCTACCCCGAAAAGTATTTGCCTTAGAAGCACAGGAGTAGAAGGCAATGTGCAGATGATGTGTACAGACATAATAAATGCAAGGACACTAGAGATGCGCGCGGGAAGACTTTAACTTTCACAATATTTGAAAATATATTTGAATATCATCAGAATAATATATGCATTCATGAAGTCGATGTTATAGAAATTGTTCCATGAACAAGTCATTGTACATGAGAAAGCAAATCATTGTACAAGAGAGGGAAAATCGTTGTTCAAACATAAACAAATCGTTGTTTAAGAAAATCATTGTTCAACTATAAACAAATTGTTGTTTGAGAAAATCATTGTTCAAACATAAACAAATCGTTGTTTGAACTAATCGTTGTTTAAAAATAAATTGTTGTTTGAGCAAATCGTTGTACAAGCAAATATAAGCAAATCGTTGTTTTCTCTTATGAAATCGATATAAGAGTCAAGTCGTTTTTTACACTTATGAAATCGATATGAGATCGAAATCGATGTTTCACTTAACAAATCGTTGTGAAATCGAAATCGTTGTTTCTCTCAACAACTCGTTGTGAGATCAAAATCGTTGTTTCTCTTAACAAATCGTTGTAAAACCAAAATCGTTGTTTCACTTACAAAATCGTTGTGAGATCGAAATCCATGTTTCACTTAACAAATCGTTGTGAAACCGAAATCGTTGTTTCACATACGAAATCGTTGTGAGATCGAAATCGATGTTTCACTTAAAAACTCATTGTGAAATCGAAATCATTGTACTCACTTATCAAATCGTTATAAGATGAAATCATTAAGCGATAGAATCGTTCATGCCCACTTATCAAATCGTTATAAGATGAAATATTTGATCTACAAGGAAAATCGATATGTACTTAGAAGAAATGTATGCTCTGAACTTTAAATGATACAGTGTAAGGATTACTTACAGATTAGGCTTGACTTATTCTCTATGGATGAACTGTTGGGTTTTCATGTGCTTAAATGTTTTTGATGATGTGAACTTAACGAATGTTGCATTTAATGTGTGTACAATGTCATATTTGCTAAAGACATGAATGACATAACCAAGTGCAAAAAATGATCACATATGTATTCAATATATCTCACTTAGAATGTTTTCTTATGTAGGTGTGGATGCATTCAAAACAAGTACCCAAAGTCAACCTCAAAAGATCTTGAAAAAGGCTTCAAGTTAACACCTGTCGACAGCCATGAAAGCCCTTGTCGACAGATGGACCATCCAGGAACATCAAAGCCACTGGAACAACAATTGGGACAGTAGATGTATCCAGTCTTCTAGCAACATGAGGTGTTCTGTAAACCAGAAATCACCAGTAGCTGTCGATAGCTATGAAGGGCCTGTCGAAAGATGTAGTTTTGGAAAGATCCACTGGTCAGGATATGATCTATATTTGGGTGATTCTTTTAAGCACGACTCTCCATGTTTGGACACCCATATATATAGATCATATGAAGCTAATTTCGCAGCAAGAAGCCACAATACCAAAACCCTAAGCAAAAACCCAAGAGAAAAAGCTACTCCCTGCTGCTCTGCTTCAACCCTCCATCCAGAGCTCAGAAGATCCATCTTCCGATAGGAGTTGAAGACGGTTCGTCCACAGCTCAAGCTTCTACATCATCTGGGGATCATCAAGGTGAAGCTTGGAGTTCTTCTGGATGACCAGCGACAAGAGTTTTGCTTTGCAATTTGTTCTTTCATCTCAGAACTCGTGTCTTTTCATACCTTTCATACTCTGTGTGTGTTGTAGTGGATTAAGCATCTCTTGTGCTTGATCTGCGTGTGTGGTGTTGTTTTGATTGCTTGTTTGCATCAGACAATGTGGTGTGTGTGTGTTGTAGTGATTGAACTCGCTCATAAGTAGTCCTTCTGCGTGTGTGTGTGGACGGTGGACGTAGGATACACAAGTTGTGTACTCCGAACCACCTTAAATCTTCGTGTCCTATGGTTTGCTACATTTTCACGGTACATGATTGGCAGGCACGTTAATTCTACACACACTAGATAGGTTGTTCTTATTTTGTTCACAACAAACACACACATCCTGGTTCGAATTTAATTCAACTTTGTTTGAGATATTGATAATTCTGGTGTCTCCATTTAAAAGGAGGTCATAATCTTTCAATTGAAAGTAATCTATTCAACCCCCCTTCTAGATTACCATAATAGAGAATTCCGTGCATCATTCATTTGGTATCAGAGCGAGGTTTCTCTGGTTCACTACTTTTGAAGCTTAATCTTACGATCAGGAGATTCTCGATCTCATGGAATCTAACAAGGGGTTTATGGATGAGGAACATTTAGTGTCCAGGCCACCCTTCTTTGATGGCACTGACTATCCGTATTGGAAAATTCGAATGCAGGTTTTTCTGAGAGCTCAGAACTTTGAGCTGTGGAAGATCGTTAGCAAAGGAGCATACTTGTTGCCCGAGGATGAAGATACTTGGACAAAGGACCAAATTGCTAAGGGAACTCTCAATTGGAGTGCATTGAATATGATGCAGTGCGCAGTGCATCCCAAGGAGTACTCAAGAGTCTCCACGTGTTCTTCGGCAAGGTATGTCTGAGGTAAGGGAAACCAAAGCAAGCATGCTAGTATCTGAATATGAAATGTTTAAAATGAAAAATGATGAAACCATATCAGATATGTTTCAAGGTTCATGCTAATAATTAATGGGTTAAAAGGTATTAAGAAAGAATACTCAGAAAGTGACTTAGTTAGGAAGATACTTCGGTCTCTTCCATCCTCCTGGAATACTAAGGCCACCGTCATTGAGGATTCTAAGGATCTTTCAAAAATGAAATTAGATGAGCTAATTGGTTTCTTGATGACCTATGAAATAAATGTAAAGAGGAAAGAAATAGATGAAAATCCAAGAAAGTCAATTGCTCTAAAAGCTTCCAACAAAATTCTTCATGTTCCAAAAAGGATGTTCAACAGGAAAGTGATGACAATGAACCGTCTAGTGATAGTGAGAATGATGAAATGACCATGCTCACTAGACAGTTCAAGAAATTCCTTAAGCTGAAAAGGAGAGGCTCAGGTAACTTAAAATCTTTTCCAAAGAATGATTCTCAAACAAATTTGATTCTAACAAAAAATCTGACATTATATGCTATGAGTGCAAGAAACAAGGGCACATTAGAGGAGAGTGCCCGGAGCTCAAGAAGAAATTGAAGAAGGAGAAATTCCCTTGAAGAAAGCCAAGGCAATGTTGGCAACTTGGAGTGATGAAGACGAAGACGAGGCCGCACAAGCAACCTCTGGAGATGAAGAGATTCAATGCTTAATGGCAAGGAGTGAGGACTCCACTGAGGTAAATTTTCTTTTGAAAACTACACTGTTGATGAATGGGAAGAAGCATACACTATCTTATTTGAAAATTTTTATGAGTTCAAGTCTGAAAACAAAGCACTGAAAAATAAAATCAACTCAATTGTTCATAATCCATCCAATCATGAACAAATTGAAATACTAAACAAAGAAATTGAAATGATGAAGATTGATGAGGAAGCTCACAGTAAGGAAATGGACTACACAAAAGAAAAACTGCAAGAAATTGAAAAAGAAAAAGAGAGCTTAATTGATTCACTTGAAAGTCTTCAAAATGAATATCAAGAAATTAAGATAAAGTTGGAACAAATTGAAAGAGAGTTAAAAGATAAAACTGAAGATCTTGCAAGATTTGTTAAGGGAAAACAAAATCTTGATGCTGTATTGGGTGCAAAAGTTCATTTAACAAAGCATGGACTTGGATACCTACCAGTCAAACAAAAGAAAATTGGAGAGACTTTAATAACATCCTTTGTTGATTGTAGTCCAAGAACTAGTAAACAAGTACCATACAAGAGCAAGAACATTCAAGCCAAGGGTAAGCAATAGCAACCCAACCAAAAGACTTCAGTTGTTCAAACAGTTAAGAAGTCTGTCGACAGACCCAAAGAGAGCTGTCGACAAGCCTGGAAATATGCTGCCAAGGGACAGACATCCAGGCAACCCAAGGGTAAAGTACAAATGAATGTTCATCAAAATAATAAAACAACTATTTTGAGAAAATCTCCATCATGCAATGTGTGTAAGAAGTCTGGCCATGATGAAAAACTATGCTGGAATAATCCAAATAAACTGAAATGCAAGCAAGTTTAGATTCCAAAGCATTTACTTTTTGGCATGAATGAAAAATTGGGACCCAAAGTAATTTGGGTACCAAAACCTCTGGTCTGATCCATCTATGCAGGAATGCCTAGCAGCCCAAAATCAAAACAGATGGTACTTGGATAGTGGCTGCTCTACGCACATGACGGGCGACAACGATAAATTCTGTCTGCTGGTGGAGAAAGACGGAGGTCAAGTTGTCTTTGGAGGTAACAATAAGGGCCAAATCATTGGCACAGGTAAGGTTGGTAAGTATGCCTCTAATTCAATAAACAACGTGTGTTGGTTGATGGTCTTAATCACAACTTGCTTAGCATAAGCCAACTGTGTGATAAAGGTCATAAAGTTATTTTTGAATCAAATGCATGCCAAATTGTTGATAAAGAATCAGGAAGTCTTAAGTTTTCTGGAATGAGTGTGATCAACATCTATCTAGTTGATTTAGATGAACCAGAAAATAAAATTTGTGTCTTATTGCAAATAAGTAGGATGAGTTGACTTTGTGGCATCGTAGGCTTGGCCATGCGAGCTACTTGCACAAGATCATGAGGCTGAAATTGTTAAGTGGACTCCCTGACATTTCTTTTAATCAAAAGAAAATCCTTCAAATCAAAAGCACCGGTAATTACTTCAAAACCTTATGTAACGCCCTTCTTAGACCCAGTACAGTTCACCAAATCACATTGGATCTAACAGAGGTATTAAAGTGGAATAAATTCAACATTTGACGGTATAGGTTGGGATATACACAAATGATAATTCAATTCCAATAATAAGCAACATAATATGGAACTAAGTGATGGTAATCAACATTATACTCCATTATAAAGTCTAGTGCATAAAAGAGAAATGACAATAGTCCCGAATTTATTACAATTCATAGTCCAAATGCATAAAGGAAAATACATATAGTCCTCACATACAAGAGTCACTCTAAAATCTCTCAACCAATCTAAGTCTCCACGTCCTCTCGCTCTGAGTCAGAGTGTACTAACTCCTGAGTATCCTCTGGTTCTCCTGAAATTGTTAAGCAAGTATGAGTCTACAAGACTCAACAAATTAAATGAAAGACAGTTCAAGATATTAAGGGTATAATAGATTTGAAAACATGGTAGTATATTATCATTCACATCATTAGTAACATATACTTTTTCCTACTAGCATGTTTCTAAGTCCATTGGCAATCGCATATTTCATAACACTTCTAATTATCATGGATTGGAATCATGTCATGTAATGCATAAAATTCACATCTTATTCTTTAACAATTAATTCAACAAGTTCCTACATATAGCATGTAATCATTCTTATCATGGAATCTACTTAGTGTCATGTAACATATAAACCATTTTAATGAAACCCTTATGCTACATTATGCAACATGTAACCGTTATCGTATAACAATTGAACATTTAAACATGTGGCAACTCTTTTACATAACAATTTGCATGTAACATTTAACACATTAACATATGGCATGTAATCATGCAAACACTGTTCATGTAGGCATGTAGCATGTAACATGTATCATATAGCATGTAGGTCATGTAGACATGTAGACATTTTCAATTAATTGCCAAGACATAGCCCGCACTATAATAGAGATTAGTAGTCATTTAACATTTACTTATCACCTAGGCAATGTAGTGATGAAGTCATGGTATTTGCACAAAACCGGGGAAAGTCCTTCCCACCTTAACCAGTAGAACTTGTCTACCTCTAGGATTTCAATCCGTTGCCCACGGATTCAATAGATCATTTACATGTAGGTGAACCATTACCATAGGGGCATCTACGATGTAATTCCTTGTAGGAATCTCTAATATAGCAATGTCTTATTGGCATTCATTTCAATGCATGTTCTAATATATATATAGTATCCTTACATTACATGCAATTCTAACATATGAAAATGAAATGATCTATAGTATGTTTCTTTTCAGTTCTAAAATTTCATTTCTTGTTTCTCAGACCCCTAACATGGCACTAAATGTAATCATGTTCTTTCATGCACATATTCTCATATTTATTCAATTTCTACATGATAGCTACTATTCGTAAATTTATTACAGTAGGTACACATGTCCAAAAATTCCAAAATTTTGATAGAAATTCAGAATCAGGATATACTATGCACATGCAAAAGTTTTCATTTTTCTGAACTACTTAACTATTTTTCATAATGAATTTCACTAATTTAACCTAACTAGCATGATACATTCAGTGAGAAAACTATATAATTCTGTACAGGAACTGGTATATCACCATATTGCAGTCACAACTATAACTTTCTAACATGAATCACGTCGATAATCAGTTTGCTTTTCTTTTATTAATCTCACTAACATAACAAAATGTTTATTCACACGTTCATGCGGTCTAAACATCATTATAATAACCTATCCATAATATAACAGTAATAAAACTCACAATTCATAACCTGGCCGGAACCCCATATCATCATGGATCATAAATAGGCAATTAAAATCAATTTTTCAGGCGAAACATGGTACTGATAAACTTAACGGCGGGGTATATGTCGTTTACTGAAGTAGACATCCACACACACTGTCGTTAAGCCTCGATAGACGGCGGCACATAGCGCCGTTAACTTATCCTAGCGGCGGCACATAGAACCGTTTACATATAATAAAGGTCGGAAAATGAATGCTGCTCACATGAAGTAGACGGCCGTCGTTGCCGCCGTTAATAAGAGATAGATGGCAAGCGATCTGGACGTCTAGTTCTTATGCGCAAAAAACACAGAAAACCCTACATGGAATAACGTGACTTCTACCCCTTCCCGTAGGTTATTTTCATGCTTTTAAAAATATGGAAAAATGGTAAATATGTAATGTATCGTATCCTAAATTGAACCCCCATGTAACTTGCCTCTTTCCCTCCTACAGGAGTGATGAATCTAAGCTCGAAGATGCCCACCTCGTCTATGAGGTAGTCCCTTTCCTTCGACTTCAACTGCTCCAATCCTCCTCCAACGTGGCTCCTTCACTTGGATGAGTTCCTGATCATGAAGCTGGATGCACCATCTTGGTCTAGAAGCCTCAAGAATGCACGAACCAACACTACAACCCCTTTTATCGGCCCTCTTTCTCTCTTCCAAAAACCAGCGTGAAAACCCCTATCTAGTTGTGAAATCCGGTCTTATAAAGATCTCCTACGCAATGGCCAGCCTAAATCTTGACCCTAGGATGTGAAACGCTCAGATCTACGCATTAAACTCACTTTAAAACGGCCGATCTCTCTCTCTCTCGGAACGAAAATATCAAAAAGAGGCAAGTCAGCTTAACGTCAACATATGTTGTTGTCAGGAACAATGTAAACGTCCATTGATAGTGTCGTTTACAAAAGTGTCATTTACAAACTTGCCCAAAATTCAAGAAATTCAGAAATTAATAAACTACACAAGAGTATGTCGTTAACAGGAATTAAACGGCAGGCAATCTTGCCACTAATAAGACTTAACACCAAGAGATGTTGACGCCAAGTTCCTCGCAAACCAGCATTCAAATTCATGTAGAAATAAACATATAATTTGCAAAATAACTTAAGAAAATTTTCTAGGGCACTACACCTTATGAACTGTTGCACATGGATCTTTTTGGGCCTACTAGAACTCTAAGTCTCAATGGCAAACGTTTTGGTTTTGTCATTGTAGATGACTTTTCTAGGTTCACTTGGGTCAAATTCTTGGCTTACAAAAATGAAGCACTTAAAGACTTTGAAGACTTCTTTAGTAAGATTGAGCATGGGAACGTTCATAAAATATGCTCAATCTGCACTGATTATGGGGGAGTGTTTGATAACAATTCTTTTTCTGACTGTTGCAGGATCCACGGGATAGATCACCAGTTCTCCTCTCTAAGGACTCCGGAACAAAATGTCGTGGTGGAGAGAAAAAAACAGGACATTGGTGGAAATGGCTCGCACTCTTCTAGTCGAAAGCCAACTCTCAAGGAGCTTTTGGGCAGAAGCAGTGAACACTTCATGTTATATTCTCAATAGAGCCATGGTAAGACCTGTGATGAGGAAAACACCCTATGAACTGTTAAAAGGTAAGAGACCCAGTATTGGGTATTTCACGGTCTTTGGCTCCAAAGTGTTTAAACATAACAATGATAAAGTTGATTTAGACAAGTTTGAAGCCAAAAGTGATCCAGGTATATTTCTGGGATACTCAGAACACTCTAGAGCATATAGAGTGTTTAATAATAAAAATCGAACTGTGGAAGAAACTCCACATGTTGTTTTGGATGAGTATCATGCCAATACTAACAATTCAAATTTACACAGGTATGATGATGGAGATGAAGGATCAATACTTGGGAAACAACATGAGAAAATCAAAGGAAATCCTCAAGTAAAAACAAAAACTAACAATGCATATTTTCGCAGGTACGATGATGATGATGAAGGGATATTCTTTAGAAAACAAGATGATGAAAATCCTCAAGAAGATGATCCTCAACAGGAAGATACTCAAGATGAAAATCCTCAAGAACACCCTCCTGAAGAACAAGTCATGCAAGACCCAATTCCTCAAATCCAAGATCACCTAGGTCCTTCAACAATCACAAATGTCAGGCACTCAAAAGACCACCAACTTGATAATGTAATTGGAAATGTAAATGATAAAGTTCAAATGAGGTCTCAAGTTAGACAAATAGTTGAACAAGATCATTTAGTTTTTGTCTCTCAAGTGGAACCTAAAAATGTTGAAGAGGCACTAAAAGAGAATTCGTGGATAGATCCCATGCATGAGGAACTAGGTCAATTTGAAAGAAATAATGTCTGGAGTTTAGTTCCTAGAACCCCTGAAATTACAGTCATTGGTACAAGATGGGTGTTGAGGAATAAACTAAATGAAGAGGGTAAAGTGGTGAGAAACAAAGCTAGACTGGTAGCAAAAGGGTATAACCAAGAATTTGGGATAGACTTTGAAGAGTCCTTTGCACCTGTAGCTAGGCTTGAAGCAGTTAGGATTTTGTTAGCATATACATGTTTAAACAAGTTCAAACTTTTTCAAATGGATGTTAAAACTGCTTTCTTGAATGGCTACATAAAAGAGGAAGTCTATGTTTCTCAACCACCTGGTTTTGAGCATAATGAAAAACCTAATCATGTTTATAAGTTGCACAAAGCTCTTTACGGTTTGAAGCAGGCACCTCGAGCTTGGTACGACAGGTTAAGCAACTTCTTGGTGAGTAAAAACTACTCAAGAGGTAAAGTGGACCAAACACTCTTCACTAAACATGTTCGTAATCACATTATTGTTGTTCAAGTTTATGTGGACGACATCATATTTGGCTCCACTAACTAATCACTATGTGAAGAGTTCTCTAAACACATGCACAATGAATTTAAGATGAGTCTAATGGGGGAGCTTCAATTCTTTCTTGGTTTGCAGGTAAAGCAACATGAAGACGGCTTCTTCATTAATCAACAAAAATATGTTAAGGAGCTTCTCAAAAGATTTCATTTTGATCAAGCCAAACCTGCCTCAACCCCAATGAGCACAAGCATTAAATTGGAAAATGATGAGAAAGGTAAACTGGTAGATGCAAAGCACTTCCGAGGTATGATTGGCTCTCTCCTTTATCTTACTGCAAGTAGGCCAGACATACAGTTTAGCGTTTGCCTTTGTGCTAGATACCAATCTAGTCCAAAAGAAAGCCACTTGGTTGCAGTCAAAAGGATTTTCCAATATCTCTCAGGTACACAAGAATTGGGTTTATGGTATCCAGCAGGTAGTAATTTTAACTTGATTTCATATTTTGATGCTGATTATGCTGGATGCAAATTTGATAGAAAAAGCACTAGTGGGTACTGTCAATTCCTTGGAGGTTGCATGGTTTCTTGGGCATGCAAGAAGCAACACACGGTCGCACTCTTCACTGCAGAGGCAGAATATGTTGCTACAGGGAGTTGTGCGGCACAAGTGTTGTGGATCAAAAGTCAATTGTGTGACTATAATATTCATATTGGATGCACACCAATCCTATGTGACAACACTAGTGCCATCAACCTTTCAAAAAACCCTATCCAACACTCAAGGACAAAACACATAGAAATAAAACATCACTTTTTGAGAGATGAGGTAGCCAACAAGTCCTTGGAGCTTAGCTTCATATCCACTGACAAGCAACTGGCTGACATCTTCACCAACCTTTGTCAGAAGATAGGTTCACATCCTTAAGAAGAGAATTGGGCTTATGCAAAATTCAATGAAACCAATACTAAATTGAGGGGTAAATAATCTTTGTGTGGAGTGAATATGAAGTATATCAAATAGTGATATGTGAAAGAACAAGTTAAGCTTGTTCGGAAACTATCATTATGCATGAGAAAAATCCTCCACCAAATATCTCTAGTCTTCTTTTACATGAAGGTTATTCACTTCACAATAAGGTATTCGGTGTTCTTTAATTTTGTCATATACATCTCCTCAAAATAATGAATCTTGGTGCTCATATGTTTATAGATGGTGTTTTGTGTGCAAATGATGTGTATCATTGTGCATCTCTTTGTTTGTTTAGCTTGAATGGTGAGTCAACATATGCACACACTATGGGGGAGCAAGGTAAGGCTAGGTAAGTGAAGTTTTTAAGGGATACCCCTCATCCTCCATGTATTTTAAATCCCTTACTCATTGGGTGCAAATTTTTCACTAATCAAAGCTTCAACACTGATTTTCCAAGTGCCTGTCGACAGCCACAATCCCAGCTGCCGACAGCCAAGCCTTCCCGGAACACATATTCTGAAAAAATTCAGTATCTGTCGACAGGCTCTATCTATCTATCGACAGATAGACTCTCCCAGAACCATCATTTCACAAGCATTCAGTATCTGTCGACAGATCCCCCTCTGCCTGTCGACAGATGCCCTTTCCCAGAAACACTATTTCACTGGAATTCAGTACCTGTCGACAGGCCAATCTCTGCTGTCGACCGATACCCTCCTTATGTCCATCCTTCAATATTTCTCATCCTTTCTCAATGAGTATGTTCACAATCCTTGTATAAGGGGAGAATAGGGACTTAATGTTCATTACCTATCATACTCACATAGTATCCATGACATTAATTTACTCTCAATGGTTTTGACAAAATATTTTGTGCTTGGATCTAGGTTTTGTCCTCTTGACAACATTGAGCAACTCAAGTGAACTTAACTTAATTCAATTGAATAACTCCTTTGTGGTTGATCATGTATCTAAAATGGATTGCTATGTAAGATGGCTATTGAACTTAATGTTTCACATTGCCCTATGACCTTAAATAACCATTGACCTTGACTATTAAACAAATAAAAAAAAGAAGAAAAGCTACCTATTTCACAAATTAGAAGTAAGAAATCAAATGGGATAAAAGGCAGAGCAATGATGTTTATTACTAAGTAACCGGGGACATGGGCATCACAAATATCTATCTTCGCGTCAAAAAGTTATTTCATTATCTCTGTACAATGGTATGATGGTCACTCACACTGAGTAAGTGGGGGTATAGGCATCTCAAATGTCTATCTCCACGTCAAAAGGTGTAAGTGAACCTAATTATCACTTTTCTCATGTTAATTGAATAAATGAAAATCCCACATTGCAAGAAATAGAGTGAAGCCTCCATTATCGTAACTCAAGGGAAAAGGTTGTCTATTGTCAATGGCTCATGTAGATGTTGTCCTCAATTACCAAATGAACATCACCACTCAGACATATGATTTTCTTCAATGGTTTCATTCAACGGGATTATCTTTACTTCATTTGCATTTGTGAAAAGTTCTCTAAAAGCCATAACTTAAGATTCCCGAAGTTTTATCTCTTGACCATTGTAGAATTTTTTATGAGTCTTCATACTAGTGACTATGAAACTTAGTAGTGAGTATACAACCTTTTCCCATCCTTAGAATCACAAGTGCATGCTCATTTCCATCAAAGTCCATTGAAAAACCAGTTCTGGCACACAGCTGCTCAGCAGCTATCGACAGCTGCAAGTCTGCTGTCGACAGCCGGCGGCCCAGGGCAGTTCAGAAGCCCAAACGACACGCATTTAGGCCGGATTTTGTGGGGCCCTAACCTTTCAACTTCAAACCCCAACTCTTTAAAAAGGGCACCCACGTCTTCTAAACCCTTCCTTTTCTTCTACAAACCCTTTCATCTCCTCCTCCACCCTAACCTTTCTGTCCAGAGCGCCAACCCCAGATTCCCCTCCTGATTCTTCTCCTTCTTCCCGTCATCTCCTTCTCATTAGAGTTCTTCTCTTCTCCATTCTCTACTACTCCATGGCTCCTCCAACCAAACGCCTTGCTTCTCATCGGCGTCCCATCTTGCCAGATGTTGGAGAAGGCTCCGGGGCTCCTACAGAGTGTCGAAGCAAGCACCGGGATGACCGTCTGCTGAAGCTTCTTGTTCCACCCAACCGCCACACCTCTAAGGTCCGGGGCTCCTTCATGAAGTTTGTCCAGCCACGGTTCGTGGATTTTGTTGCCCAGCTAGCTAGCCCAGAGGGGGGTGAATGGGATACTTAAAAAATATTAAGTACTTGAAAACCTGATTACAAAAACAGTCACACAAACACACTTCGATGGTCATTAGAGTTAGTGAGGATAAAAGAACAGACACACAATAGGCAATCACACAACACAAGAAATTATCCTAGTTCAGACCTCCTTTCCTTAGGAGTCCTACGTCCATCCCTGAGCAATTTCTCAGGATTTCACTACCAAGGGTACTGTCCCCCTTATGGACCCTTACACCCAGCCGCAGCTGGTCTTCCTTCAACCTGAAGGGAATTACAACCCCTGGATACCACACCAGGTCCTCCTTCAACACAAAGGAAACACACCTGGATCCCACCAGGTCTTCCTTCTTACAGAAGGGAACAACCACAAGAAATGTGATCAAGAAGATGATGCCCCTAGATCAAGCTAATACAATGCAAGATCTGAAGCAGGGGACTGAGAGAAGATGATCTACAATCAAGGCTCACTCTCAGAACCAAAACAGCTCTCTCTCAGGAAGTACAGGCAATACAGAGAGCAAAAAGAGCTAGTTTAATGGAATGAAGCTTGGCTCAGTTCACAACTGTCAGAAGACTAGAGAAACAGCGTTGTGTCTTTCTTGTTATTGTTTACTTTCTTCTGGAGCTTCTATCTTCTATATATACGTTCATTTCAAATTCGAACGTTGAGAAGTCCGTTGTCTCTAAGCATTTGTTTACGTTAGACTGCTTGACACTTGGAAGCTTCCAGTCAACAGTCTGTTATCCATTTGTGCACGCAAAGAGATAGGATCTCCTCAGATGTCCTTTGGCTTCAACATGGTCCAACGTTGTATGACGATATGTTGTCAGTGACCTGCACACATTTATGAGCTTAAACAGTAGACAGCTAAGCTGTCTCTGGTTGTCAGTCAACGTCAGAGCAAACATTCATCAAATAGTAAAGCCATTTTGCAGTTACAAAAGATATTACCAGAGTAATACGAAAGTGGAAAATATTGTCTGCATGCATGCAGATACGTTCAGTCTTCATAAATGCACAGCAGTCAAAAGATATTCAGGAAGATATTTGACTTTTCAACGTAATTGGAAAATAAATCGTTGTTTTCTGTGAAATCGTTATTTGCATGACTTATGAAATCGTTGTACAAGACATTGTGAAGTTATGAAGAAATCGATGCACAAACCGTTGTGTTTCTATGAAGGAAACGATGTACAAATCGTTATGATTCTGTAAAGAAATCGATGTGCAAATCGTTATGAATCGATGCGCAAATCGTTATAATTACTTATAGAATCGTTGCGGCAAGCAAGTCGTTGCGAGCTCTAAAAAAATCGTTATGATTACTTAAGAAATCGTTACAGCGAGCAAGTCATTGCGGGTTCTAAAGAAATCATTATGATTACTTAAGAAATCATTACGGCGAGCAAGTCGTTGCGAGTTCTAAAGAAATCGTTATGATTACTTAAGAAATCGTTACGGCAAGCAAGTCGTTTGTGAGTTCTAAAGAAATCGTTATGATTACTTAAGAAATCATTACGACGAGCAAGTCGTTTGCGAGTTCTAAAGAAATCTTTATGATTACTTAAGAAATCGTTACGGCGAGCAAGTCGTTTGCGAGTTCTAAAGAAATCGTTATGATTACTTAAGAAATCGTTACGGCGAGCAAGTCTTTGCGAGTTCTAAAGAAATCGTTATGATTACTTAAGAAATCGTTACGGCGAGCAAGTCGTTTGTGAGTTCTAAAGAAATCGTTATGATTACTTAAGAAATCGTTGCGACAGGCAAGTCGTTACGAGCTTTAAAGAAATCGTTATGCGATCACTTATCAAATCGTTATGGTATCGATTTCTTTGCATTCATAGACACTTAGCGAATCTTTATGAATGTAAGGAAATCGTTATAGTTACACAGAAATCATTATGCGCTTAGACAAAAAATAATGCTATGAACTTACTTTGCTGTAGTATAAGAAATACTTACCCGTTGTCTTGTTTTTCTTTGTTCTTGTTCCTGTGCTTAATTCTCATGAAAAATATGTTAGTAGACTTTGTAATTGTTTTGTTAATCACCAAAATAAATATGTAATTAATTTACATGGGAGCAGACTGATCATCAATCTCCCCCTTTTTGGTGATGACAAAACTTAACAAGATGCATGAATGATCTGAAATTATTCTAAGCATATTTCAGAAATAGATTCAGAATAAACCTTGAATGTAATTAACCTTTGAATGTATTTCAGAAATGCTAAAATAATTCTCCCCTTTTTGTCATTAAGCAAAAAGATACACTGAGACAAAGAAGAGAGAGACGATAAAGGAGATCCAAAAGGAGTCTATTGAATATTGGGGTTTTCAGTGAGATAGAGGGCAGGGGACAAAAGAGATGCAAAGCGACGAATAACAGGGAGCGCCTGGCATTCCTGCTCTTCAAAGTAGGCTTGAAATGCTCCAGACTCAATACGATAAGAGGGTCCCATGGTGGGAGCCATCCTCTTGATGTGAAGCTGCCTCTGAGTCGAGAGGAAATCCCCATACTCATCAGTGCCAAGAGAAAACTTGTACAAAGTAAAGCAGCCGAAACTGGCAAAATGAAGAAACTGATCAATTTTGAACGGATAGAAGATCTGATGCTGCCGAAGTTCCTTCTTCAAATCTAGAAAAAGTCTGTACCATCCTTCCCATGTCAGAAAAGAGTCGGAGATAAGGTGAATAGAGTTGGCATCCAAAAATTCACCAGGAGTCAGAAGGGGTTGATTTGAACTGGCCTGAGAGGCATTCAGATCTCGAAGCTGCTGAGCTGACAGAGGGTAGAGCTTCTCCCAATCACTAGACGACAACCTCTCACATTCAGATAGAAGAGGGGCAAGGATATCAGCCTTGATATACCCCTGAAGATACTGCTTGAAGACAAATCTATGAATGGAAAGGTTACGGCCTTCTAGGACTGAGAGCCGGGCCATAACCCTAGCAGCTCGCTCAAAGATAAGTGTTCCCACAGAGGATTCCATGATTAAGGAATGAAGAGGTGGAAGGAACACTGTATCAGGAATAACTAAGGAAGCAAAGTCAACCTGAAGAGGTTCTGTGTGAGCACCCCTGGGGCAAAGAGCATCAATGGCTGCCCTGAACTGACCTAGCTGAACTTCTGGAAGGCGGTTGAGATAGCAGTAATCACTGTACATTTTGTACTGCCGGATGAATTTGATTTCCCTCTGAAAAACGGCCCAAAAGTGTTCTTATGATGAATTTGGAACCATTCTCTGAGAGGAAGAGGAGCTTCCCTAGGTGGATAGCGGGCTGCTTGGACACGCCTGAACTGGCTGTATAGATCTTTGTTGCTTTGAGCCCATTGATCCTCAATTTTGGCTTCAGTCAAGGAGAAAATTTTTAACTGTTGAGCCTTATAAAGTGGAGTGTAAGGAAAGATGGTGTTAAGATAGTCTGAAAGATTTTGGAAAGGGAGGCCAAAAATGTGTGCAAAAACTACCTTGTGAAGATTTTTGATAGATAGGTTTTTGCTTATTGATGAGGGAAAGAGAGAACCATAGTGGAGGATAGCAAGGTTCAGAAGAGACAGGATGGGTAGAAGTAAGTCTCCTCTTTTTAGAGACAGGGCTAGAAGAGACTGTCCTGTGAGTGTGGATTCCAACAGCCAGAACTGACTGAAGTATTGCTACTTCAAATTCATCTTTGATGTCCTGGACTTCTGTGGAGAGTAATTGGGCACCCTCAGGAATGATGGTGATGAAGGAAGGGGGTGTAGGTGGATGAAAGATGGATGGAGGAGAGACAGAAGGAATGTCAAATGGTCTAGAAGAGGATGGACCAGAGGAGGAAGAGGCTCCAGATGATGAGGCTGGAGGAACCTCAAGTAGAGGAGGAGGGGGAGGAATGAGTAAGAGAAATAGAAGGTGAAGAAGATTGGGAAGGAAAGGGAGTAGGTGAGGAAATGGTTCTAGGTTGTGGTTGTTTGAAGGGTTGAGGAGCTGGTGGAGCAGTTGAAGATGAAGGTGGAGAAAGAGGGGCTGGAGTTAGGATGGGTGAAGGAACAGGGGGCTCAGGTCCAACATCCGCTTCCACTGCAGGATACTGCTCAAACCTCACTGGCCCTGCTGGCCCAGACACCTGTTCTGCTGACCTTGATTGCCCAGACTCCACAGCTGCTTCTTGTACTACTACTGATGGCCCTGATGGCCCTGCCATTTGCTCAGCAGGCCTGATGGCCTAGAAACACCTGCTTCACTTCTCTGAGCAGTAGGAGTGGAGGAGGAGGAGCTTGGGCTCCAACTGCCTTAAAATCTCAGAAAGCATGGACTTCATGCTTCCCATCTCCTTATTGAACCACCTTACTGCATTTTTTACTTGAGACATCTCCTTTGAGGCTGAGGTCTGATTAATGGAAATTGTGTTGACCTCTGATTGTACTGAGCTCAGAACCTTAGCTTGATCATCTAGTATTTTAAGCAAGGGCTTCAGGTTCTCCCTTAGCTGCTTCTTCGGTCTTCTACGGGCAATTCTTTTCATCTTTCGCCCTGGCCCTTTAGTGGGCTCACCAGTTTCAACATTTTCACTGTTTACACCTTCCTGCATGGGGACATCTTCAGAATACTCCCCCTGAGGTACTGCAAGAGCATCTCCTTGCTCCCCCTGAGTCTGTGCTGCCTCAGCTTCCACTGATTGCTCCCCCTGAACAGGAGCATCCTCCAAAACAATTTCTTCAGTGTGGCCTGATGCCACAGCTTCTGCTTCTGGAATCACATTGACTACTGGATCCCTTGAAGAACTCTGAAGGAATACCAGTACATTCCGGAGAATTGGGGCAACTCGGGAAGATGCAGCAATTTCCTCAACATTGTGCCCAACTGGCTCAATATTCTCTGGAGGAATGTCCTCTATTCTGCTGGATCCTACTGCTGCTGCTCCTTCGGATGGCACTTCTACTGCTGCTTCTGCCGGTGCTTCTGTCTGAACAGATCTTTCTTGTGCCACTGGAACTTCCATTTCTGCTGACTCTGCTGGCTCTTGTTCTGCTCCTGCTACTGCTTCTTGGCCTTCTTGGGCTTCGCCAATAATGGCTTCACCCTCAGCCACTGAGGTCTTTGACCATACTCCATTGACCACGGAGAAACCACTTTTTCTCAAATTTCTAGACCGGATTGCTTGGCCCATTTTCTCAGATACATCACCCACTGTACTTATGCCAAGTGCTTGAAAATCTTGGTCAGAAGATGAGCATACGGTAGGGATACATTCAATTTACTCTTGGTGTCCCATACCTGGGCACTGGCAAATTTCATCCTTTCAATCATAATCTCTGTTGTGTTGATTTCTTGATTCTGGATGGCCCAGAACATCAAATCCGAGTCTGCCCTAGTGCAGGTTGAAAACGTAGCACTCCTCGGAGTCACAATCTGACAAACTACGAAGTGCAGGAGGCGGTTGAACGCATTCATCTGATTTATATCTAGCTTATCATCCTTCAGTCTGAACTCAGGACCAACTATCCCTAGTCCTTTCGCCTGAATGTCCACAGTATGGATTCCACTGTGTCCGGAGGTCGTCACATCAAACAAAGTCTTCAATAGATCATGTGAGACCCTAACCTGGGTTCCCTTAACCATGGAGGTCAAGGTCCCGTCTGCCTCTGATTTCAGACACACATAAAAAGCTTTTACCAGGTCCGGAAAACTTACTTCAGAGATGGTAGCGATCGTTGTCCACTTCAATCTGTCCAGAGCTTCTACAAAACTGCTCATGCCGTTCTTCCTCAGGTCGGCCACATCCACTGCCTTGTGACCACACAGCTTCGTCTTCACGGTTGTGAACCTTGCCTGTTGCTCTGCGGAGAGAAACTCAGCCCTGTAGCCCCCAACACTGCTGGATGCACCAGAAGAGGCCATGGTATTGGATGGGAACAGTTTCTGATGGATTGAGATGAAGAGGAATGTGAAAGCCCTCAAGAAATTTCTAGCGGGAAGAGGTTTGAAGCTAGAATGATTCAAAGAGCTGATGCCGGAGTCATTAGGTTATCGGCTCAGGCAAGTGAATGAGAGAGAGTGATAAAAGGTGGGAGATGAATCGTTCTCACACAGATTTCAGGATATACATAATAAAGAAAAGTGGCTTTTAGGAAATCGGAGGTGTCCTAATGGCAGAAAACGACAAAACAATAGGTTCGACGGTAGTAAAAACCTTTTAAAAATAGCAAACCGTCAAGGATATTTACACAGAGGAGACGATTGAAATCTTTTGCTTAATTCAAGAGGGATAAATGATTTGAACTCTGAAATTTAATATTTCAGTCTTAAACAGATAATTCTTTCACAATTTACACATGCCTAATTCCCTTCTAAGAGAGGTAAATCTCTCTTCGGGTAAGGCCTTTGTGAAGATATCTGCTAACTGATTATTTGTATCAATAAATGAAATTTCTATATTGCCATTAGCTACATGATCACGAATAAAATGGTATCTAACCTCAATGTGTTTTGTCCTTGAATGCTGTACTGATTCTTGGTTAAATTAATGGCACTGGTGTTGTCGCACAGCAAGGGAATGGTCTTGATCTTGAGTCCATAATCCTCAATTTGTTGCTTAATCCATAAGAGTTGTGTGCAGCAACTTCCAGCAGCTACGTACTCAGCTTCAGCTGTAGACAGTGCTACTGAATTTTGTTTCTTTGAGGACCATGAGATCAGACATCCTGCAAGGAATTGACAACAACCACTGGTGCTTTTTCTATCTATCTTGCATCCAGCGTAGTCAGCATCAGAGTATCCTACTAGATTGATTTCACATGATTTTGGATACCACAAACCTAAGTCATGAGTTCTAGCTAAATATCTAAATATTCTTTTGACAAAAATTAAATGAGACTCTCTAGGGTCTGCTTGATATCTAGCGCACATGCATACACTAAACATAATATCTGGTCTACTTGCTGTTAGATAAAGCAATGAGCCTATCATACCTCTGTAGATCTTTTGATCTACTTTCTTACCATCTTGATCACTGTCCATTCTTGTAGATGTACTCATCGGTGTTGACAGTGGCTTTGCACCTTCAAATCCAAATTTCTTTAAAAGTTCCTTGATGTATTTGGCTTGACAGATGTGGGTGCCATCCTTTCCTTACTTGATTTGCAATCCAAGGAAGTAGTTTAGCTCTCCCATCATGCTCATCTCGAATTCTCCGTACATAAGCTTTCAAAGTACTTGTAAAGAGATTCATCAGTAGACCCAAAAATTATGTCATGTACATAAATTTGCACAAGTAGTATATGTTTGACCTTGGACTTGATAAATAGTGTACTATCTACTTGACCTCTAATGAAACCATGGTTTAACAGAAAAGAGCTAAGCCTTTCATACCAGGCTCTAGGTGCTTGTTTTAAACCATATAATGCTTTGTGTAATTTGAAAACGTGATCGGAAAATCAGTATCATCAAAACCTGGAGGTTGTTCTACATAGACTTCCTCCTTAATAAAACCATTCAAAAATGCAGACTTAACATCCATTTGAAATAATTTCAAATCTAATGCGGATGCATATGCAAGCAGAATTCTAATAGCCTCAAGTCTAGCTACAGGTGCATAGGTTTCATCGAAATCTATGCCTTCCTCTTGTGAATAGCCTTGAGCTACCAATCTGGCCTTGTTTCTTAGGATCACACCAGTTTCATCTAGTTTGTTTCTGAACACCCATTTGGTGCCAATCACTGGATGATCTGATGGTCTAGGAACAAGTGACCATACTTGGTTTCTCTTGAACTGATTAAGTTCATCTTGCATGGCTATAATCCAAGATTCATCAGTAAGAGCTTCATTGACTGTCCTAGGCTCTATTTGAGAAACAAATGCTAGATAATCACAAGGGATTACATTACCTCTTGTTCTTACCCCTACAGATGGATCACCAATGATGTTCTCAGGTGGGTGATCTTTCTTGTGTCTCCACTCCTTTGGAAGATTTTCATGTTCGATATCCTTTTCTTGCATGTCTTCCAGAGGTGGATCTTTCTTGTCCTCAAATGATGTATTCTTTAACTTTCGGATAGTTCATCTGTATCATTATCATTATTTTCTTCCTTTTTCAAGGAGGGGTTAGTCTCATCAAAGATAATGTGCACAGTTTGTTCAATCAATAGTGTACGTTTATTAAATGCTCTATAGCCTTTAGGTTTAGAAGCATACCCCAAGAAGATGCCTTCATCTGACTTGACATCTAACTTACCAATATCTCTTTTGCCGTTGTTGTGAATAAAGCATGGACATCCAAAAGTTCTGAAGTGACTGATCTTCGGCTTTTTCCCTTTATATAACTCATATGTTGTTTTCTTCAGTATGGGCCTGATCATTACTCTATTTATGATGTAGCTTGCTGTGTTCACTGCTTCAGCCCAGAAATACCTTGGTAAATCATATTCTGACAGCATGGTTCTTGCCATATCCAAAAGAGTTCTATTCTTTCTCTCAGCAACTCCATTTTGTTGAGGTGTCCTTGGTGCTGAGAAGTTGTGCTCTATCCCTTGATCATCACAGAATCTTGCAAACTTCTCATTCTGGAACTCTCCATGATCTGATCGAATTCCAACAATGCAATATCTCTTATCTTTCTGTACCTTTCTACTGAAGCTTACAAAGCTATCAAAGGTAACATCTTTATGCTCCAAGAATGAGACCCATGTGTATATGGAATAATCATCTACTATGACAAATCCAAAATTGTTTCCTCCAAGACTTGTGGTCCTCATTGGCCCAAATAGGTCCATATGAAGGAGCTCTAAGGGTTTAGAGGTAGTTACCACAGTCTTTGACTTGAAGGAGCTTTTAGCATGTTTTCCTTTAGCACATGGTCTGCAAACTCCATCCATTCTGGTGCTGACTTTTGGCAGACCTTCCACCAGGCCTTTCTTGAATAGCTTCCTTATGCCATCCAAACTGCAGTGGCCCAATCTTCTGTGCCACAGCTCAGTAGACTGTTCTTTGCTAGCAGTTAAACAGATATCTTGCTCCTTTAGTTCTTCAAGATATAGCACGTACAAGTTCTTTTCTCTGTTTGCTTCAAAGATGACTGCTCCATCCTTCATGATACTGCACTTGGATTCTTGGAATCTGATTTGATGTCCTTTGTCACACAACTGGCTGATACTGATAAGGTTGTGCTTTAATCCTTTAACGCATAGCACATCATCAATTACTGTTTTTCCTTTGCTGTTTACTGAACCACTACCAATGACAGTCCCTTTTCCATTGTCTCCATAGGTGACTGTTCCTTCTTCAGCTTTGAGGTGAGAGAACAACTTTTTATTCCCTGACATATGCCTTGAGCACCCACTGTCCAAATACCATTTGGATGCTCGAAGGTTCTCCTGAAATAAAAACATCAAGCTTTAGGTACCCAAGTTCTTTTGGGTCCTGGTTGGTTAGTAACAGTATTTTCTCCTTTTATTATCCATTTTTTATGTCTAGTTGGACAAGTTTTCTTACTGTGACCTAGTTTGTTACAGTGACTGCAGCATGTAGTTTTAGTTACTTTTTCAAAATATTTAAAGTTTACTTTATACCTTGTGTCTTGTTCAGTACAAACTTTGGAGTTGGATATGTTTTAGGGTATACTATTGTGTCTTCATTATCTGGGGGTGTATAACCTAACCCATGCTTCTTTTTACCTGACCGTCTAGCACCTTTCAATATTAAGTTTGTTTTACCATTAGTAAACTTTTCTAATGTGCTGGATAGTTTTTCATTTTCTTCAGTTAATCTTTTAATTTTGTTTTTAGTTCGTCTGAACTCTCTTGTTTTTCTAGCTTAACTATTTGTTTATTCTTGCCTTTTAAATCTTCACACAGCAACTCATTTCTTCTTTTAAGTTCATTAACTTGCTTCTCTAATTGTTCATTTTCTGATTTTAAATCTGAGTTAGTATTTTCTAAGCAAGCAACATTTTTCTTACTAGCTTTTAGTAGTTTAGAAACTTCCTTATATTTATTATAAAGTTCGTTGAATGCTTCTTCTAGATTATCAGAATCTGAATCATTGCATGAATCAAAGGATGAATCAGAAGTTACCTTTTCATCTATGTTGGCCATGAAAGCTAGATTGGCTTCTTCTTCTTCACTGCTTGAGTTTGACTCGCTGTCTGAGTCACTGCTGTTGTCCCAAGCAGCTGCCATGGCTTTCTTCTTATATTTTCTGAATTTTCTTGAACTGTCCTTCTTCCTGAACTCGGATTTCTTTAGCTTGGGACACTCTGCCTTGAGGTGTCCTGGTTTCTTACACTCGTAGCAGATGGGCTCAGCTTTCTTAAAGTCTTTTCCTTCTGGCTTCTTAAGCTCCTTGTTCTTGAAGTATTTTCTACCAGACTGAAACCTTTTCTTTTTGGCCAGAATTCTCTGAAGTCTTCTAGACAGCATAGCTTCTTCGTCTTCACTGTCTTCACCGCTGGCTTCATCTTCAGATTGTTCCTCAGAGCTGCCTTCTACTGCTTTGAGAGCGTTGGTGTGCTTCTTTCTACTTGAGGACTCTCCTAACCTTTCCATGTTGATCTCATGGGCCATAAGGGACCCAATGAGCTTTTCCAAAGACATTAGTTTCAGATCGTTTGCTTCCTCTATTGCTGTTACCTTAGGGGTCCAGGAGGATGGAAGAGATCTGAGAATTTTCCTGACCATGTCTCCATTCTCATACTTCTTCCCAAGACCAGCTAACCCATTTGTTATATCTGTGAATCTGCTGAACATCTGGGTTATTGATTCGCTTGGCTGCATTTGAAACTTCTCATATTGAGTTACCAGAATGTCTATTCTGGTTTCTTTAACTTTGTCCGTGCCTTCATAGGTGATTCTTAGTTTCTCCCACATCTCCATTGCGGATTTGCAGGCAGATACACGGTTGAACTCCTTTTTACTGAGAGCACAACACAGAATGCTCTTGGCTTTACAGTTGAGAGAGATCTTCTTTTTGTCGTCGTCTGTCCATTTATCCTTTGTATTTAGGATAACGTAATCACCTTCTTCTATGATTAACCAGATTTGAAAATCGAAACCTTGCAGGAAATATTCCATCCTGGTCTTCCAATATGTGTAATCTTCACCGTCAAAGAGAGGGGGTCGGTTTACGGACTGACCTTCTATGTTTCCTTGGGCTGCCATGGATCTTTACTCTTCAGATCGTTGGATCTTCTTCTTTGTCGAAGAGACTCGCTCTGATACCACTTGTTGCCCAGCTAGCTAGCCCAGAGGGGGGGTGAATGGGATACTTAAAAAATATTAAGTACTTGAAAACCTGATTACAAAAATAGTCACACAAACACACTTCGATGGTCGTTAGAGTTAGTGAGGATAAAACAACAAACACACAATAGGCAATCACACAACACAAGAAATTATCCTGGTTCGGACCTCCTTTCCTTAGGAGTCCTACGTCCAGTCCCTGAGCAATTTCTCAGGATTTCACTACCAAGGGTACTGTCCCCCTTATGGACCCTTACACCCAGCCGCAGCTGGTCTTCCTTCAACCTGAAGGGAATTACAACCCCTGGATACCACACCAGGTCCTCCTTCAACACGAAGGGAAACACACCCTGGATCCCACCAGGTCTTCCTTCTTACAGAAGGGAACAACCACAAGAAATGTGATCAAGAAGATGATGCCCCTAGATCAAGCTAATACAATGCAAGATCTGAAGCAGGGGACTGAGAGAAGATGATCTACAATCAAGGCTCACTCTCAGAACAAAACAGCTCTCTCTCAGGATGTACAGGCAATGCAGAGAGCAAAAAGAGCTAGTCTAATGGAATGAAGCTTGGCTCAGTTCACAACTCTCAGAAGACTAGAGAAACAGCGTTGTGTCTTTCTTGTTATTGTTTCTTTCTTCTGGAGCTTCTATCTTCTATATATACATTCATTTCAAATTCGAACGTTGAGAAGTCCGTTGTCTCTAAGCATTTGTTTACGTTAGACTGCTTGACACTTGGAAGCTTCCAGTCAACGGTCCGTTATCCATTTGTGCACGCAAAGAGATAGGATCTCCTCAGATGTCCTTTGGCTTCAACATGGTCCAACGTTGTATGACGATATGTTGTCAGTGACCTGCACACATTTATGAGCTTAAACAGTAGACAGCTAAGCTGTCTCTGGTTGTCAGTCAACGTCAGAGCAAACATTCATCAAAATAGTAAAGCCATTTTGCAGTTACAAAAGATATTACCAGAGTAATACGAAAGTGGAAAATATTGTCTGCATGCATGCAGATACGTTCAGTCTTCATAAATGCACAGCAGTCAAAAAGATATTCAGGAAGATATTTGACTTTTCAACGTAATTGGAAAACAAATCGTTGTTTTCTGTGAAATCGTTATTTGCATGACTTATGAAATCGTTGTACAAGACATTGTGAGGTTATGAAGAAATCGATGCACAAACCGTTGTGTTTCTATGAAGAAACGATGTACAAATCGTTATGATTCTGTAAAGAAATCGATGTGCAAATCGTTATGAATCAATGCGCAAATCGTTATAATTACTTATAGAATCGTTGCAGCGAGCAAGTCATTGCGAGCTCTAAAGAAATCGTTATGATTACTTAAGAAATCGTTACGGCGAGCAAGTCGTTGCGAGTTCTAAAGAAATCATTATGATTACTTAAGAAATCGTTACGGCGAGCAAGTCGTTGCGAGTTCTAAAGAAATCGTTATGATTACTTAAGAAATCGTTACGGCGAGCAAGTCGTTGTGAGTTCTAAAGAAATCGTTATGATTACTTAAGAAATCGTTACGGCGAGCAAGTCGTTGCGAGTTCTAAAGAAATCATTATGATTACTTAAGAAATCATTACACATTATGATTACTTAAGAAATCATTACAGCGAGCAAGTCCTTTGTGAGTTCTAAAGTAATCGTTATGATTACTTAAGAAATCGTTACGGTAAGCAAGTCGTTTGCGAGTTCTAAAGAAATCGTTATGATTACTTAATAAATCGTTACCGTGAGCAAGTCATTTGTGAGTTCTAAAGAAATCGTTATGATTACTTAAGAAATCGTTGCGACAGGCAAGTTGTTACGAGCTATAAAGAAATCGTTATGCGATCACTTATCAAATCGTTATGGTATCGATTTCTTTGCATTCATAGACACTTAGCGAATCTTTATGAATGTAAGGAAATCGTTATAGTTACACAGAAATTGTTATGCGCTTAGACAAAAAATAATGCTATGAACTTACTTTGCTGTAGTATAAGAAATACTTACCCGTTTGTCATGTTTTTCTTTGTTCTTGTTCCTGTGCTTAATTCTCATGAAAAATATGTTAGTAGACTTTGTAATTGTTTTGTTAATCACCAAAATAAATATGTAATTAATTTACATGGGAGCAGACTGATCATTGATAACTACATGAATTTTTACGTTAAATGTCATACATATAGTAATTTTAGACATCTTTTATCTGTAAATATGGTGCAATTTGATTTTAATTTCCATTTCATTCAGAAACAAATTTATGAACATTTAGTTAAATTTTTTTGGGTAGAACACTTAGTTAGATGCTCATCTAATAAAGTCAATGCTTTTAGAATAGTTTGATTAATAAAGTGTTTTCTCTTTTTTGTAAAATACCTTGTACATAAATAATTCTTGGTCTTATACTTTCATAAATAATTCTTGTAAATACTAATTAGACTCTTATATTAGTTGATATTTATAATACACATGTTAGATTCAAATAAGTCATTTGGATTGATTAATTAGGTCTCACAGATCTATTTTGGAAATGAAGAATTTTGTAAATAAATTCTATACATTGCAATTGAAAAATAATGTGTAAATAAATAATAACTTTTATTAAAACATCCTTTTAATCACATTGTGCCACATACCCTACCAAATCCCATTAAAATAAAAACCTAACCCATCCACTCACCTCTCTTAACTCTTTTTATGTTTCTTTCCAGGTCAAAGGTGGTGGCGATTTGGGACAGCTGCAGCTGCTACGTGTGGAGGCAGAGCAGTGGAAGCTCCTGGAAGCTGGGGCGGCTGTGCTGGTTGTGTGAGAGGCGGCCAGCAGCCAGGTTTGTGTTGGCGCTGGGTGGTGCGATGGTGATGCAGGGAGATGGCGCAGTTGTGGCCAGGGGAGGCGGCTGAACCTGGAGCGGCCAGGTGTGCTGGCGGTTGTGCAGGCAGCATGGCCCAGGCAGGAAGGCGGCTGCTGGGCAATGGCATGAAGCGGCTGCTGGGCTGGGCCAGATCTGGCTGAGGTGGACGGCTAGGTCATCCGATGGTGCTGGCGGGTGGATTTGGTGCTGGGCTGGCGATGCAGGAGGTGCGTGAAGCTGATGGATGGCGAGTTGGGCACGGCGGAGGTGTGTGCAAGGCGCCTGGGCGGCCAGCGCCTAGGTATGCAGGCTGGATGGCGTGGCCGATCTGGGAAGATGAGCGGCCAGATTTCGGACCTGCTGTCTGCTGAGGCTTGCGGGTGCGATGGTGGAACTCCGGTGCAGGGCTTCCCGTGCGCAGCATCAGAAGGCGGGAAGAGGCTGATGCAGAGGCCATGAGGCCTATAAAAGGACCCAAGGTCCAGGGGCACAGAGGGTTCGGAGAGTAGGATTTTTTTTTTAATTTTCTTCCTGTATTTTTCCTTGTGAGCAAAGCATAGCAGGAGCAGAGGGTTCGGAGAGTAGGAATTTTTTTTAATTTTCTTCCTGTATTTTTCCTTTGAGCAAAGCATAGCAGGAGCAGAGGGTTCGGAGAGTAGGAATTTTTTTTAATTTTCTTCCTGTATTTTTCCTTTTGAGCAAAGCATAGCAGGAGCAGAGGGTTCGGAGAGTAGGAATTTTTTTTATTTTCTTCCTGTATTTTTCCTTTTGAGCAAAGCATAGCAGGAGCAGAGGGTTCGGCAGGAGGGAATTTTTAGGTTTTCTTTCTGCAATTTTCTTCTGTACTCTTTTGTTTGAGCAGAGCTGTGAGAGATGTGAGGTTCTTTGGTTCAGAATTGTTGGTTTGTTTTTCTTCTGTACTTATGTTGGGTTTCCATCGGTGGATGGTTGAGCAGAGGTTCCCGAGTTAGACTTTTTTTAAGAATTGTTAGTTTATTTGCCTGCATTTCCTGTTCTTTTCTGTTCTTCGGAGATCAGAGCAGGAGAGGGAGTTTATTTGGCATTTCTTTCTATATTTTCTCCAGCAACTGTTCTTAGTTCAGTGTTTTGAGATTTCTGCCATTTTCTGTGTACTTTCCATTCAGCAGAGCGTGGAGGGACTTGTCTGGTTCGATTGGGAAGTTCTTCTGTTCTAGCTCATCCGAACTAGTGGAGTTGTCACATGTCTTTCTTGCTCTGTGAGAGTTGTGCAGAAGGGAATTGGGTTCGGATGTTAGTATTGTTTAGCTTTTATTTCTACTTGTATTTTCTGTTCTTCTGAGTTCAGGAAGCTGTGGAGATTTGAGGATTCGACTGCTGTGGTGTTTGATTTTGGTTTCCATTTACGTTCCAGAATTCAATTCAGTAGCCTTTAATTCAAATTAGCTAAGTTTCTTCGTTTTGTGTGAATAGCAGACAATTCTTTCCTTCTAAGCAATTTTAGATATCAACATCTTTCTTTAGTTGTTCCATGCATTTTTTCTTAAATCTGATAGTTCTTTACTCTCTTATGTGCAATGTGTTTAAAGAATCAGATCAGAGTGTTCTATTTCTTCTTTCTATCTTCTGTTCTTAGTGGAATTGAGCCAGTGCAATTGTTTAGTCCTCTGTTTGTAGTTTAATGGTTGGACTGGGAGAGATGGTTCTGTTGTCTTCACCTTTAATTTCTGGTTGAGTTCTCTTTCACTGTCTCATTCTGCTCTGATATTTGTGATGAATTCCTTTTGTTGACCGTTCATCCCCTGAGCTATAGGGGTAAATTGGTTTGTTAGTTTCTAGCTCAGACTTTTGTTGACCTGTTTGATCCCTCAGTTGAGAGGGTACAGTGATTCACGTTTAATGCATCGTCGATAGAGATTTCAAATCGAAGTAGTTTTTAAGTCAAATTTTATTCTGCCTCTCCGTGGATATGACCTGTTCTCACCACTATATGAGTTCATCTTTGTTATCTTAATTTTGTGAGACAGTTTAGAGGAAGTGCGCATACTGACTTGTGCAAGGACTCTGGACAACGAAAATGCACAGTCAACAATGTCGCGCGCTTCATCTTGGCGCCGTTGCCGGGGAGGCATTAGAGTTTGATTTAGATCTATTTTGATTTGATTTCATTTACTTTGAGGTTTTATTTGACTTGTTATTGGGCTTTCATTTCAGATTTGCACACTTGGAGATTGGGCTTGGAGATTTGAAGCCCATTGGAGGAGGTGAGCTTGCTGAAATTTTTTTTTTATTGATTTCAATTCCGAATTTTAGATAGAAAGAGTGTGAGTGAACTTTGTAATGAGGCTTTGATGTATTCTCTGTGCATGTACAGAGATTTCTTTCACGTTGGCATGTAATAATGAGCCTCTTGGTGGTTTGATTAGTTTGACATTAGTCTATAGTACCACTTCATATTTTCTTAGTTAAATTTCATTTCATTCAGTTTAAAAACCAAATAAAAATTTAAAAAATTCTAAAATCTAAAAAATTTCCAAATCGCTCTTTCATGTTAGCCGTTTGTTTGTAAATAAAATTTCCATTCTCTCAAGATTAGAAACACATGTTTTAGGACATTCATCACTTTAATTGTCATTTGAATTCAATTTTGTTCTTTGCATTGAAGAGTGCGGGGGGAAGGTAAGATTTCTCTCTCTCGTTTCATGCATTAGACTTAGCATTAGAAAACCCTTGTTTCAAACTTGATATGTGCATTTCATAATTGTAATTGGGACTGCTTAAGGGCTTTACCCATTAGAATAAAAAGATAAGGTGAGGAATTTTATCACCCTTTCCTTTGCCCAAAAAACACAAAAATTTTCACATCTTTGCATTTGCCCAAACTTTTAATAAAAATCAGTAGACTTGGCCCTAGGGTTCATCATTAGATTCATCCTTTCTTGAATTCAAAACTTCTCTTTAAGTCTGGTGTCTAGGATTAGAGGTTAAAAAGCTCACGCTTAAGCGAGCTAGAGGTTACTTAATTGGGTCCTTGCGAAAGCAAGGGGGGCCTTCCTCTACTCCACCTCTTACCTGGCCAGTACAAGAAGAGTAGGATTGGACTTAAGCAAGCATAAATCTGATTTTGAGAAAAATAACATAAGTCCAAGGAACACTTAGTGGTAGGTTAATTTGATTTGAAAGTGTTTGTTTAAAAAGTCATCAAAAATCAATAAAAATCTTAAAAATTCAAAAATCATAAATAGAGGGCTTTTCATCTATGCATGCTTGGTAGACGATCCTTGAACATAGATTTGGTTCAAGCTTTAGGTGAGATTGAGAGATTCTTTCATATGGCCAACCAAGAACAAATTCAAGCTGTCCAAGATTTCTACAATCCCTCTTATGAGTCATACTCTTATGATCCATACAACCCTGGTTGGAGAAATCACTCGAAATTTTTTTATGAAAATCAATATGAACAAATGTCTCAAACTTCTTTCAACCAATCCATGTACGGTCAATCCTATCCAAATCAGAATCCGGGATTCGACCAATCTTCTTATTCCAGACATCAACAATTCCAAGGAAGTCAAAACTTCGATGAATTTTCTCATATCAATTTTCAGCAACATTCATACAATTAACCACCATCTTCTCAGTCCAATTGGGAGGATAAAATGAATCAACTTCAAAACATGATGATGACTCTTTGCCAAACTATGCAAGAACAACAAAATCAATATCAAAATCAGAACCAAAATTTGCAACAAATTTGGATAGGATAGAGTCTCAGATTGCTGATGTGTGTAGGAGGGAATTGGGTCAGTTACCAAGTCAAACTATAGCAAACCCAAGGAACAACCCTCCTGAATTTTATCAGAACCAGCAATATCATCGAGTCCAAGGGTACAGACCACTTGTTCAACCAAATATACCCCCACCATCAAACACACAACAAACTTTTGTCCAGAACATTCCAACACCACAAATTCAAAATCAATTTATACAACAGGACCATTCTCCTGCCCAAGCTAGGGGTCCCCAAGTAGAAAATATGGAAACAATGTCTACAATAAGAAGTGGAAAAATCTTGATAAATCCTCACCCACACATGACAACTTTGCGTGAGGATAAAGAAAATGAAAATGAACTTGAAATTGAAGAAGAGGTTGAAGAGAAGGTTGAAAAAGAACAATCCAAGGAAAAAGAAAGTTGTCTGGTGGTAGACTTAGTGGAAGAATCTTGTGAGGAAAAAGCAGTAGACCAACCCTGTGCTATAGGGTTTGAGGGAGAAGAAGGACAGCTTAGTTCCATGTTTCAGAATAATGATCTGTCATTTCCATTAGAATGTCCTCCTAAGGTTGAGATAAAACCACTCCCTGCTAATTTAAAATACATCTTTCTAGGAGAGAACGAAACTTGGCCCATCATAATTGCTAGCGATCTTGATGAAGGGCATGAGAAGAAACTAATTGAAGTCTTGACAATTCACAGAAAATTTTTTGAAGTGCATGATAAGGTCGGGTTATTCAATTCTAGGCTTCATGGAAAATTGAAGTCCCGATGGGATGGTCCTTACATTGTTGTCAGATCTTACGACAATGGTGCTGTCATTATTCTCGATCCTAAAATTGGACAATCATTCACTGTTAATGGGCAAAGGGTAAAGCATTTCTTTGAAAGCCCACTTTTCTTAAAAATTGATTCTACCAAGCTACCTTAGCCAAACGAAGCCTAATTGCGTCCGGCTGAAGACGAAATAAACTTAGCGCTTCTTGGGAGGCAACCCAAGTGTACAGATTTCCTTTATCAGGTAATTTTCTATCTTACTTTCTTTTCCTGAAAATAAGTAGGGGGGAGAGGTAGAATAAGCATACACTCATAGTCTCCACCCCATCCATGCTTCATTTTATTTTCTTAGCTTGTACATAGAAAAATAAAAATTTCACAATGTTTCATCTTTAAATAAATCTTTGAATAAAAATACTTGTCATTTCACAGACTATGTGTTTGATCTTTAACCATTAAAATTTTGTGGTTGTCACACTCCTTTGCAAACATCCATGTTAGATAGCATCTAGTAAATGATTACATGTACCTCTTGTCTACCTTATGTAAGGATTTATGGCAGGAAGTTTCATACACACACTACGCAGCCACTTAGACTAGCTGGACCCGAATGTAGCAAATTTGTCAAGGCTAGTAGGAGAGAGGTGATTGATTTTCTCCCCTCCCCCTAAGTGAATTGCGAAGTAAGTGAAGGCATGTGATCAAGGAACCTGACTGTTCATCATTCCGAAAAGAAGAAAAGAAAAGAAAAGCAAAGCAAAATGCAAAAATGCAAAAGCAAAAGCAAAAGAAAAAAATATATCCATGAAAAATGCCCCGGATCTGAGTAAAGTTGGACTCGCTACTCTTGAAAAGTGATGGGTTGTGCAGCATTATGGATGAAAAGAAAAAAATCTGAGTGCACAAAGTGCAAATAAAGGGACAAAAGTCCTCAACTCAGAGAAATAATCCTCAAGGAAGATGAGCAGAATGGAACTGAGAGAAATAACCAGATCTGACTGAGCAAGGATCTTATTCCACAATTCTTTTCTTCTCCCTCAAATCAATCTAATCTCGAATACTGCTGAGGTAGAGGAGCTCCAGAAGGGCTGATGTGAACTCTTAAGTGGGCTATCACCTGTGCACAAATTTCTTGTCATAAGCCTTTACAATTAGGAAAGACATGTCTTTACATGAATCTTTTACATGATGGCTGGTTAGCATGAGACATTATATCTTCTAGTCCTTGATTTGGAGTAATTTTTATTGCTAAGGGACTAGCAATGTTTAAGTAGGGGGGAGTGATAACTACATGAATTTTTTACGTTAAATGTCATACATATAGTAATTTTAGACATCTTTTATCTGTAAATATGGTGCAATTTGATTTTAATTTCCATTTCATTCAGAAACAAATTTATGAACATTTAGTTAAATTTTTTGGGTAGAACACTTAGTTAGATGCTCATCTAATAAAGTCAATGCTTTTAGAATAGTTTGATTAATAAAGTGTTTTCTCTTTTTTGTAAAATACCTTGTACATAAATAATTCTTGGTCTTATACTTTCATAAATAATTCTTGTAAATACTAATTAGACTCTTATATTAGTTGATATTTAGAATACACATGTTAGATTCAAATAAGTCATTTGGATTGATTAATTAGGTCTCACAGATATTTTGGAAATGAAGAATTTTGTAAATAAATTCTATACATTGCAGTTGGAAAATAATGTGTAAATAAATAATAACTTTTATTAAAACATCCTTTTAATCACATTGTGCCACATACCCTACCAAATCCCATTAAAATAAAAACCTAACCCATCCACTCTCCTCTCTTAACTCTTTTTATGTTTCTTTCCAGGTCAAGGTGGTGGCGATTTGGGACAGCTGCAGCTGCTGCGTGTGGAGGCAGAGCAGTGGAAGCTCCTGGAAGCTGCGGCGGCTGTGCTGGTTGTGTGAGAGGCGGCCAGCGGCCAGGTTTGTGTTGGCGCTGGGTGGTGCGATGGTGATGCAGGGAGATGGCGCAGCTGTGGCCAGGGGAGGCAGCTGAACCTGGAGCGGCCAGGTGTGCTGGCGGCTGTGCAGGCGGCATGGCCCAGGCAGGAAGGCGGCTGCTGGGCGATGGCATGAAGCGGCTGCTGGGCTGGGCCAGATCTGGCTGAGGTGGACGGCTGGGTCATCCGATGGTGCTGGCGGGTGGATTTGGTGCTGGGCTGGCGATGCAGGAGGTGCGTGAAGCTGATGCACCGGATCTGAGGCCCAGGTGCGCTGCAGAGATGGATGGCGAGTTGGGCACGGCGGAGGTGTGTGCAAGGTGCCTGGGCGGCCAGCGCCTAGGTATGCAGGCTGGATGGCGTGGCCGATCTGGGAAGATGGGCGGCCAGATTTCGAACCTGCTGTCTGTTGAGGCTTGCGGGTGCGATGGTGGAACTCCGGTGCAGGGCTTCCCGTGCACAGCATCAGAAGGCGGGAAGAGGCTGATGTAGAGGCCATGAGGCCTATAAAAGGACCCAAGGTCCAGGGGCACAGAGGGTTTGGAGAGTAGGAATTTTTTTTAATTTTCTTCCTGTATTTTTCCTTTTGAGCAAAGCATAGTAGGAGCAGAGGGTTCGGAGAGTAGGAATTTTTTTTTAATTTTCTTCCTGTATTTTTCCTTTTGAGCAAAGCATAGCAGGAGCAGAGGGTTCGGAGAGTAGGAATTTTTTTTAATTTTCTTCCTGTATTTTTCCTTTTGAGCAAAGCATAGCAGGAGCAGAGGGTTCGGCTGGAGGGAATTTTTAGGTTTCTTTCTGCAATTTTCTTTTGTACTCTTTTGTTTGAGCAGAGCTGTGAGAGATGTGAGGTTCCTTGGTTTAGAATTGTTGGTTTGTTTTTCTTCTGTACTTATGTTGGGTTTCCATCGGTGGATGGTTGAGCAGAGGTTCCCGAGTTAGAATTTTTTTAAGAATTGTTAGTTTATTTTCCTGCATTTCCTGTTCTTTTCTGTTCTTCGGAGATCAGAGCAGGAGAGGGAGTTTATTTGGCATTTCTTTCTATATTTTCTCCAGCAACTGTTCTTAGTTCAGTGTTTTGAGATTTCTGCCATTTTCTGTGTACTTTCCATTCAGCAGAGCGTGGAGGGACTTGTCTGGTTCGATTGGGAAGTTCTTCTGTTCTAGCTCATCCGAACTAGTGGAGTTGTCACATGTCTTTCTTGCTCTGTGAGAGTTGTGCAGAAGGGAATTGGGTTCGGATGTTAGTATTGTTTAGCTTTTATTTCTACTTGTATTTTTTGTTCTTCTGAGTTCAGGAAGCTGTGGAGATTTGAGGATTCGACTGCTGTGGTGTTTGATTTTGGTTTCCATTTACGTTCCAGAATTCAATTCAGTAGCCTTTAATTCAAATTAGCTAAGTTTTCTTCGTTATGTGTGAATAGCAGACAATTCTTTCCTTCTAAGCAATTTTACGATATCAACATCTTTCTTTAGTTTGTTCCATGCATTTTTTCTTAAATCCGATAGTTCTTTACTCTCTTATGTGCAATGTGTTTAAAGGATCAGATCAGAGTGTTCTATTTTCTTCTTTCTATCTTCTGTTCTTAGTGGAATTGAGCCAGTGCAATTGTTTAGTCCTCTGTTTGTAGTTTAATGGTTGGACTGGGAGAGATGGTTCTGTTGTCTTCACCTTTAATTTCTGGTTGAGTTCTCTTTCACTGTCTCATTCTGCTCTGATATTTGTGATGAATTCCTTTTGTTGACCGTTCATCCCCTGAGCTATAGGGGTAAATGGTTTGTTAGTTTCTAGCTCAGATTTTTGTTGACCTGTTTGATCCCTCAGTTGAGAGGGTACAGTGATTCACGTTTAATGCATCGTCGATAGAGATTTCAAATCGAAGTAGTTTTTAAGTCAAATTTTATTCTGCCTCTCCGTGGATATGACCTGTTCTCACCACTATATGAGTTCATCTTTGTTATCTTAATTTTGTGAGACAGTTTAGAGGAAGTGCGCATACTGACTTGTGCAAGGACTCTGGACAACGAAAATGCACAGTCAACAATGTCGCGCGCTTCAATCATCAGATTTCATGTCCCTGGAAGACATGTTTCCCGGTCTCCAGCCTCTGTTCGACACCCAAGGCTGGACGGAGTTTCTCTACTCTCACAAGCGGTACTCCCCTGCCACTGTGACTGAGTCCTTCGACAACTTGGAGAAGTCAGTCGTTGATGTGGAGTTCTACACCATGGTAAAGGGTACTAATTTCAAGATTTCCCCAAATCTTATTTGCCGTGCTTTTCAAATTCCAAACTCAGGGGCCAATATACTTGCACATCCTCCTTCTGCCTCTGATTACTACACCTTGATCACCCATGAGCTATATCATCCCAGTGTGGACCACTTGAAGCTTAATGCCAATTCTTTTCCTCCACTAAATCGTCACATCCACCACATTTTCACTACTCTCATCGTTCCTAAGGATGGAAGTAGGGAACTTGTTACCACAGTCCACAAGTCCCTCTTCTACAATTTTCTTCGGACTGAGCAAATCAATCTCCCTTTACTCATGCTTGATCTCATTAATCAATGCTTTCACAATTCCAAGAGGTCAATGCCATATGCTTGCCCTATCACTTCACTTCTTCTCTTCATTGGCATCCACATTCCTGATAGTGAACTTGTCACCCTTAAATCCCGTAGTGCATTTGATCCTACTGCTGTACATCGGATGGGATACAAGTTTGTGGATGGGATAGTCACTAGGACCCTCAATGGTCAGGCACCTAATGTTGCAGAAGAGTTTGATGATGATGTTGATGATGATGGTGAAGACTCCCACGATGAGCCAATGGATACTCAGGGAGATGATGAAGTTGCTGAAGACCAAGATCCACAGGCTCCAGCAATTTCCCTTCCTGATTTTATCACTGATCAGATGGCTCAGTTGCACAATCAAATCACTATGGGCTTTCAACATCTCAACGCTCGTCTTGATCATGTTGACACAAGGATGGATGCACTAGCCGACACTCAAGTGGCAATGCAGCATCGGCTGACCAGGCTCTCTACAGAGTTACGGGAGTTTTGTCATCCCACTGCTCCTGGGAATGACGATGCTTAGAGAGTCTAGTCTCTTGTTTCTCGTTTATAGCATTGGGTATTGGGTTACTTGGTCTATTGAGTCAGTCATGTACTTTTCTTTCTTCCTTATGTCACGCAATGGAACTCTTTTGTAACTTAGTGTAATGAATGATCAATGAATGAAGTCTCAGTTATTTTGCTTAACTCTTATCCAAGTGTGCATAAATTGCCTTTTTGAGTGTTGTCAAAAGGGGGAGAAACATTAATTTGCATCAATTGAAATTTTGTCATCATCAAAAAAGGGGAGAATGTTGGGTTTTCATGTGCTTAAATGTTTTTGTTGATGTGAAATTAATGAATGTTGCAATTAATGTGTGTACAGTGAGATATTTGCTAAAAACATGAATGACATAACCAAGTGCAAAAAATGATCACATATGTATTCAATATATCTCATTTAGAATGTTTTCTTATGTAGGTGTGGATGCATTCAAAACAAGTACCCAAAGTCAACCTCAAAAGATCTTGAAAAAGGCATCAAGTTAACACCTGTCGACAGCCATGAAAGCCCTTGTCGACAGATGGACCATCCAGGAACATCAAAGCCACTGGAACAACAATTGGGACAGTAGCTATCGACAACAGCAAGTCGGCTATCGACAGATCTAGTCTTCTAGAAACTTGAGGTGTTCTGGAAACCAGAAATCACCAGTAGCTGTCGATAGCTATGAAGGGCCTGTCGACAGACGTTGTTTTGGGAAGATTTGATGGTCAGAATATGATCTATATTTGTGTGATTCTTTTAAGCACGACTCTCCATGTTTGGACACCTATATATATAGATCATATGAAGCTAATTTCGTAGAAAGAAGCCACAATACCAAAACCCTAAGCAAAAACCCAAGAGAAAAAGCTTCTCCCTGCTACTCTGCTTCAACCCTCCATCCAGAGCTCAGAAGATCCATCTTCCGAGAGGAGTTGAAGACGGTTCGTCCACAGCTCAAGCTTCTACATTATCTGGGGATCATCAAAGTGAAGCTTGGAGTTCTTCTAGACGACCAGCGACAAGAGTTCTACTTTGGAATTTGTTCTTTCATCTCAGAACTCCTGTCTTTTCATACTTTTCATACTCTATGTGTGTTGTAGTGGATCAAGCGTCTCTTATGCTTGATCTACGTGTGTGGTGTTGTTCTAATTGCTTGTTTGCATCAGACAACGTGGTGTGTGTGTTGTAGTGATTGAACTCGCTCATAAGCAGTCCTTCTGCGTGTGTGTGTGGATGGTGGACGTAAGATACACCAGTTGTGTACTCTGAACCACCTTAAATCTTCGTGTCATGTGGTTTGCTACGTTTTCACAGTACATGATTGGTAGGCCTGTTAATTCTACACACACTAGATAGGTTGTTCCTGTTTTGTTCACAAAAAACAGACACATCTTGGTTCGAATTTAATTCAACTCTGTTTGAGATATTGATAATTTCGGTGTCTCCATTTAAAAGAATGTCATAATCTTTCAATTGACAGTAATCTATTCAACCCCCCCTTCTAGATTACCATAATAGATAATTCTGCGCATCTTTCATGAACTTCATAAAAGATTATTAGAAGATAATTGTTGAGGTTTTGTTAATCACCAAAATTGTATATAATTAAATAGAATTATATGGGGATGGACTGATCATCACTTAATACCATGTAAAACAGTCCTCGGGTAAGCCTGGAAATACGCGTTTGACACAGTGGACGCACATCATATCAAGGTGTACAGTCGATACCTGAGTTCGGTGTAGAGACTAAATCGCATCCACCTTAGTGGGCGTGTTCATCCTTGAATCACATCGGGGGACCCCAACGCGTTCATGGAAAATCATTTAATAAGGCAATGGGCGGGAAAACCTCCTGAATCGCGTCGAGGCATACCGCCGCGGTTCAGACATGCCGAGACTCCCATGCGACGTGAAGTCTCATGCGCGCTGTTGACTGGTCAAACGCTGAATCACGTCGCACCTAACTGTCATGATTTACTAAATCGCATCGGTCAATGTCAACGTGATACCAGGCACTGGAATCGCGTCGCCTGGACCGGACGCAGTTCAAACATCAGCCCGAAAATGCAGAAAACTCAAAAACACAGGTGCTCGATCCATACAACACTTATATCTTCTAAACTAGGGATTTTGGGACAAAAGTATCAACATGAAAGTTGTTGGAAACATGGAATAGGAGAGAACTATGATTTTTAAATAATTTATAACAGCCTCGAGATGTGAGAAAAAATAAGATGAACGTAAAAAGTCCCTATCATGCGCGACTTTGGAAAAACGCTTATAACTCAAGATGTACTCATTGGAATTCAATGAAACCACTTGGAAAGGAAACTAGACATGGTGCTCTACACATTGGTATATGATTTTTTGAAGTTTGGCTCGAGAAAACCTACCTTCTGAGTTGAGGAATTTCCATTCTCCAGAAACCCTCGTTTAGACCACTGGTTGGAGATCGCCTAATACACCCGATATACTACATGAAAATTGGGCATTACAGTTGGGTTAGGAACTAGACTTGACCCTCTTTCCAGGGGTATAAGCCTTGCACAATGTGATTTAGGTTTGACCTACCTTTGGTCGACTCCAAGTGGATGGTTCGCACAGGTCGAAGCAGACGCAATAGGGAAGAAGATGAGCTTGGTGTGGCCGATCTCCTGCTCCCCAGCTGCCAAGAGCTCCTCCACATGACCCCAACAAGATGTAAAACTCGTCCCCTAGGGTTTTGTGGAGAGTATTTATGCATCTAGGGTTTTTAGAAGTCCTATTGCAACAAGGAAAGAAAAGTTGTGGTTTTGGCATGCCCCCTTCCATGTTTTGAAGATCTCTTCCCCCATTGGAGTGTCTTGGCCATCAAGCAACCTCCAAGGATGGCTAGGCATGAATTTGGGTTGCCAAGAGAGCATTATTGCATCCAATTTTGCCCTAATTACCTCCTTCCATTTTCAACTCAATTAGGGTTGCGAATTTATGGGTATTTTTCATGCTCCATTTGATTTTTGGACCAAGTGTGATCCATTGGCCCAATATCGATAATGGGTCATCAATATATAATGTTGGAAGCCTCTCCAATATTTTTATTTAATTTATTGTCATGTCGTATTTCCGTGTTAACGGTTTTTCGACTTGTTTCCTTATTTGGATAATCGGTCACCGTGTGATGTGCACTTGGTCAATCGGATATTTCGTTGCACAAATTTCTTCGTGGAACACTTAGGAATAATGTGTGGGGTTGATTTATAATTTTTACGGAATTTTTCTATGTGTTCTTGCACATACGATAATGGTACATATGTTTTAAATACTCTGATATTATAGAAATTATTTATTTCCATTTATTCATATTTTTTTATTTAATAAATTTTCTGGGGTGCTACACTACATGTTCTGAAGGTAGGAAGTTAACAGCATGGTTTGGTGCCATTAGGTTCTCCTGTTGTCGGTAGTCAATGATTTTGCCAACTCTCCTTGACGGCAGTCATGTTGCCGTCAAGTTCATCATTTTCTAGAAATTTATGTTTAGTGTGTGTTTGACAAATTCATGAGTTTTATGGGTGTTTTAAGTTCTTATGATCCTCTCATGGTGTGTTGAATGCTATGGCAGGATGGAGAAACCCTAGATATTTTCTATGCAATCATGGTATTATAGAGAATTTTTTATCTATTAGAAAGTAAGTGAATAATTGTTAGTTAATTCTTCCTAAGACCTTTTATGCCGTGAAAACTATTTACATTAATCTAATGAAGAATTTGAATTATTGTGAGCAGGATTAGATTGATTTCAATTCATTTAACTTTTTTTAGTGAAATTTTTAATACTTATGCAATGATATTCTAAAATCTATTTTAAATAGTAAAAATAGTTATGTTACTCCAAAAATCTTAAAAATTTATTGATATGTTATACTATATGTAAGCAACTTGTGATAAAAATGTGAGCTTGATCTACCCTTTTTTTAAGTAGTTACAAATTTAATGAAGTTAATCATCATGTTAAGTATGTTTAGCTAGATCTGATTAATCATGTGATTCAGTATCATGTTTAGGTTTTGATAACTGTGTTTAGCTTTTGTTAGATAGTAACATGAATTTCTAAGAGACTAGTGTATGTGTTCATGTTATATGTATTCATATGTTCATGTCATAAGTATGCATGTATAAGAGAGCATTTGGTATATATGTAATAATTAATGAAATAAAGTGCTAATGTCTAATATGTGTCAATGAGACATTGCTATCATAGAGGGTTGTGAAGTCACACTATAGTAAAGGTCGTATAAGAAGGCTCAATGTGCTATGTGACATTGTGGTAACAAGGGAAAATCCTAGAGGTAGACAAGTACCACTAGTTAGGCTGGAGAGTGCGTCTCCTAATTCTATGTGGTTACCAAGACCTCGTCACTGTATTGCCTATGTGACAAGTACGTGTGTGTGATGTGACCTTCTAATGGTGGTTTGGGCTATGTCTCGAATTATGTAAATTAAATGTAAATATGGCAATGTGATGAGATAATGTGTAAGTGAATGTGAATATGTGCAAGTCATGTGAATGTGAAAGTAATGTGAAATCTATGTGAAAGCAATGTGTAAGTATATGATTAAGGTATGCAAGTGCAGAAGAAAGTAAGGTAAAGGTAATTGTGGATGTGTTATGGAATAGTTTATGTATGTATAATGTGTTATGGTAGCTAATGTGATAGCTATCATGTTAGTACCATGTAGAGTGCTATGATAAATTGTGACCATGTTGTCATGTAGCGTTTATAATGCATGTTACATGTGTAGACTAAATAATGTTAAATAAGCTAAATGATGTCATGTGTTTAATGTTAACCATGAGTAATTGTTAAGTTAGAGCATGACCATATGTTGTATATTAAATGATAGTCTTAGCCATATGTTAGATCCGTAGCAACCCGATATTTTAATAAATAAATAAATCAAAAATTTAAAGAAAAATGAATAATTAAAACCCATTAAACAAAATGAAGTAATGGGCTTTGCTAAATGGATCATGTAAAAGTTATTGGGCCAAAATAGAGATTTTTAAAAGTTGTATATGAGAAAAATACCCTAGATTTGTATCTTTAATGTTTCCTAAATTGAAAAGAGCTATTAAATTATTAAAATAGATATTATGTGTTGGAATTGGACTCCTAACCCTACCCTAATTGGCTAGGTACGAATTTGGAACCCAACCTAATCCAATTAGGAGGAGGAAAGCTTGGAAGGTTGGAAGAAATAGGGAAATTCAGAATTTAATAGGAGTTAGAGTTGTAGTAGGAATTAGAAACACTAGTTGCTTAAATAGACCCCAACCACTTCATGGCCGATCGTATTGCATTGTTGAGACTTGCTGGACGAGGAGGAGAGGCCAAAGGAAGGGAGAGATCATGGGGAGAAGGCTTGCTCAAAATCTACCACCTGTTCTTTGAGTTCTAAGCCCTAGGAGTCAAATCGACCCAAAGGTGGGCATTCTCACAAGCTAAACCTAATTAATCTTGTCTGTAGGATGTACTAGACATTAGGAACAAAAGCCCTCTATTTTCCCTCTTTTCATCTACCCTATCTTGAGATATTTATTTTAAAGTTCTATTATCATCATGACCCCAAACCCTAATATTTATCCTAGATCTCTATGTACACTTGATCTCGTGCCATGAAGTTTTTATCGTACATATTGCTTGTTGTTAGGAATCATTTGCCACCGTTTTCCACAAATTCTATTGAGTATATCACTCGAATTAAATCTTTTTCCATCACTGCATCATGTTCTGTGTTCTTCGTGAAAGAACTTGATCAAAGCTTGTCAGAACCATGATTATTTTCAAATTCCTAATTTATGTATGTACTCTTGCATGTCTAGATTCGTTTAAAACTATTTTCACGATTTTAATCAACTGTACACCGAGATCTCAATTTTTAAACTACCATATATCAAATCTTGAGAAACCTGGACCGTAATCCAAGGCAAGCTATTTCCTTTTCGGGTTCAGGCACAGGACTTGAGAACGTGACGGCCCGATAGGCCGCGTTCTAAGGGGCTGATCGCAACCAGAAACCTATCGTGTTCTAAACGCGACAGACCCTGGTGTCGCATTCTGGCCACCTGTCCTGACAGACCCATCGCGATATGTGAAACACCCTGTCGCATTCTGGATGTACCCTGTCGCGTTCCTTATAGGGGTACATCGCCTTCTGAACTTTTGTGTATAAACCCTAGATTTTTGTTGCTCTTGTCATTTTACAGTGATTATACCTCCTGTTAACAGTCTTAAACATAGTGAATAAAGATGCTATAATATGAACATATATTGATTAATTTAAAAGACACACACATGATCTTTTCATATCCATGATTCTCTTTATCACATGCACATACTTGTAACCATCCATTATGATTTAACTTGGCATGAAAATATCTCATAATATATCTGGTAATTACTTTAATAATGTAATTAAATTGCCCTATTTATAATGAACTTGTCTTCATTTTTTGGGATGTTTTGAATACTGTTACCGACGCTCCACTGTTCTAGAATTCCTCTCGAACGTCGAACACTTTGTTTCTATATACACACTTTCTCTTGACTCGGACAAACTCTCCGTCGGATATTCCTTCTGCTGGACTAGCGAATCCTTGTTCAAGGCCTCTGTAAGTCTCCTCTATCCATAGATTCCCACATGGGTCGATGAGCTGGTTGTACTCTCAATACCTATGATACCCATTAGGGATCAGTAAAATCCAAACGGCCTTATAATGCTCTCTCTCTTATCATGAGATCACACCGGACCTCTGGACTATGCTCGTGGCTTGGCTAGTGGTTGGTTCGTGAATTCTACCTGACTGCCAACACCCATTATGCATGTTGTGAAACCGTTACTATCGTTTGTTTATCGTTGTTTCATGCGTAACGACCACTAGCTCTCATCTATACTCTACTCGCTCATCTATTCACGTTCTCTATACACTCGTCTATTCATCAAGTACTCTCATATATTCTTGGTACTCTCTTTGGCCATTGACTAATTGTCTAAAGATAATCAATATGACTAATGCTTGGCAATATAAAGGGCCCAGTCTAGTCCTGGGAGGTGCGCCCAAAGTGCTAGTGTCTGTGGGAGTTAATTGATTAGAGTGTTTGGCATTACAGTCAAGTGCTATCTATCTCGACTATCTATATGACAATCAAAATGCTATACTATACTCGACTCGTTGTGCTATCATGAACTATGTTGTGTTATTTGTGCTATGGCCATCCTGCTCTGTGTGCTATACTTGACGCTTGTGCCATATGAATCATGCTATCGTACTATCACTTGCTTGACAATACTTGACTCTTGCTCTCTATCTTTAGATACTCTGCTCTTCAATACATTAATCATTTAAAGCATGCCTGATCATGAGATTTAAGTCCTACTGAGCATTATCGCTTACCCTGTATTATTTGTTATGTGTTCTCAAGTGAGACCGAGGATGATACTTACACTCATGAGTATGGGAATGACCAGGAGCGAAGTCAAGAGTACTCTGGCGTCTTAGTATTATGTTAGAGTCTTAGTTTAGTCTTTACTTTTATTCGATGTAATTGGGCCTTATAGAATGGCTCTGATATTAGTGGTTGTAATAGATATTGAGGAATTATTAATGGAATACAATTTGCTTTAGCCTTTATTCTTTGTTCAATAGTTGATGTCCATTATACGCTCTATACTCGCTTACTTGCAACTGCCTCACGTTCCGATGTTCCGCGTCGGGGCGTGACAAGATCAATTGCTTAATATGTGATTGACTTGTTTAAAATACATGTGGTAGGTATATGGATGTGGACATGAGTTACTTGCTGAGTCATACTTGCTAATGCTATAGGTAAGACCGTGTAGTTAGAGGCTAAGGAGCTTACGAGTGCTGACTTTAGTGAAAGGAGTAGTTTGTGACATGGACCTTTAGTGCTTTCTTGGTGTTTAGAGTTTTCTCTTTACTTAGTATGTGGTATATTCTATAGTTGGTCCATGGACATTGTACTTTGGGCTTGGTTATGGTGTTGGACTTATTATTTCTTTCATTGTTATATGGACTGTGAGATTGGTTATTAGTTGACGAACATTTACTTTACATATTTCGCTACGATTATACTTGTTATTTTTTTATATCTCAACTTGTTTCGCTTATGTTTTGGTATTCTTCCACTGTTGCATCTCTCTCCATTCTGACGTGGGTTGTTAGAACCGAATCAGGGTAGAGAGGGGCGTTATAGAGTGTTTTGAAGATTTTGTAGTGGTTAGCCAAGTCGCCCAGGTCGTTGTATGGCTTCACTGTGCGGATTTGGATCCCTGTTGGTAGCGGGCCTCTAAAATCTCTCGTATGAAGGGTGACTATGCTTCATCCACGTCGATGTGGTTCCCCCGCCTTTCCTTCCACATGGCGATGATCAAGCATTCCTACTCAGCGAATTGTCACCCGAATTCCCAGAGTAGGTGTCCCATCTCCGAGTTGGTCAGAGGGGTTGTTGAAGGGTCTTTATGGCCATGAGGACACTTGTCGAAGGTGGTTTGGGGCAATGTTGGCCATCAGGTGGTGCTTCTCCATTGTCAGCAGGATGAAGCTTCCTCTCCATGGAGGGGAAGGGGGGTGAGACCCGCTATTTGCTATGTTCCTTATGGAACATCTTCTCTAGAAGGAGAAACATCAGTTGGAGGTTCACCTTTCATGGTGAGAGGTCTCCCATAGGGGAGATTGGTCTATGACTAGTGGGGGCATATTTGTTTCCTTTCATGAGTCACCAGTGGGTCGATGAGACAATCCATCTTCTTGTTAAGGGATATCATGGGATCGATGTCTGTTGGGTTGAGTGTGTTTTGGAACTTCCTAAAGTTGTAATTTAATGATATCCAATGAACATCACTCATACCTTGATTTTGATGATGACATACTGTGATATTGATGATGACATGTTGTGATTTTGATGATGATATGTTGAACATGTTATACATTCTATACATATCGCAATAATGCTTAAACAACATGTTTTTGATGTTTAATATCTCATATTTTAATGATAATATCTTGTACTAATGGTTTATGTGTTAAATTTTCAGGTTCACACATTTTTGTCTTGGTAGTGTCGACACTAGATCAAAGCAGGTCGACACTAGTCCTAGATTCCAGAAGACCCAGTTCCCAGACTGGGACAGCAAGTCGACACTAGATCAAAGTAGGTCGACACTAGTCCAAAATTCCAGAAGGGCAGGTCGACACTAGATCAAAGCAGGTCGACACTAGTCCCAGATTACAGAAGGGCAGGTCGACACTAGATCAGGGCAGGTCGACACTAGATCCAGTTTCCAGCAGAACAGTTTTGCAGAAATGGGACAGCAGGTCGACACTAGATCAAGGCAGGTCGACACACTCCGGCTGAAAGTCAAAAACGTGAATTTCTCTGTACACGTGGCTGCTTGGGATTTAGGGGATTTGGCCTAGGTTTCCATGCCCATTCACCCCAAGGCACTTTATGGACATATGGGGCTATAAATACCCATGTTCCTTGGACCCCCAAAGGCAAGAGATGTTGCCCAGTTGACAAGCCCAGAGGGGGGGGTGAATGGGTCTTTTAAAAAAATATTCTACAAGATACCTGTAACCAAAAATACTTACACAAGAATTCTTCGAAGGAGGTTAGTGACTGTTAGTTTAAATATCAAACGCACAAAGAAGACAATCACACAACACAGAATTTATCCTGGTTCGGACCTCCTTTCCTTAGGAGTCCTACGTCCAGTCCTTGAGGAACAACTCAGGATTTCACTAACAAGGGTACAGTCCCCCTAAGGACACTACAACACCCAGCTCAGTTGGTCTTCCTTCACACCCGAAGGGAACCACAACACCCTGGATACCTCACCAGGTCTTCCTTCACAACCGAAGGGAACTACACCCTGGATGCCACCAGGTCTTCCTTCACAACTGAAGGGAACAACAACTCAAAGTGAATTGAATGAAATTCAAGCCCCTAGATCAAGCTTTTGACAAGCAAGGATCTGAAGCAACTAGTGCTGAGAGTAAAGATCTAAAACAAGTTACACTCTCAGAACTACACGGGCTCTCTTAGAAAATCTATTACAGCACAGAGAGCGAAGAGCTGAAGGTGATGAGGAAAAGTAAGATGCTTGGCTCTAGACTTTCTTCAGAAGATTTGAATGCTTGAATATTGGTACTTTTTCTTCTGTTCTTCTGACTTGTATTTATATCTTCAATTCGAAATATAGATGTTGAAATATCCGTTGTCTCTCTCTTGAGTAGTCGTTAGACTGTATGACACCTGGAGTCTTGGAAGCTTCCAGTCAACAGTCTTTTTGATCACTTGAGCACGCAAAGAGATGAGATCTTCAGAAATATCCGTTGGCTTCTATTTGTTTAACGTTGTATCATGAAGCTAGATCAGAGGTCTGCACAAATGTCAATCTCAAATAGCAGACAGCTAAGCTGTTTCTGATGTCAGTCAACGTCAGTAGCAATAGACATGAAAATAGTAATGCCAAATAGCTTAAGTCTAAAAGACGTAATCAGAGTAAGCTCGATAAAGGATGATATGGTCTGCATGAATGCAGAGATACGTTCAGGTCTCATTAAATGCAGGTGCGTCAGAGAGATGCATACGTGGTCTTTGACTAGTCAACAGAGATAATGTCAAGTTAATATGAAATCGATGACTATATGACTTATGAAATCGTTATGAATAAGTCAGGTTGACTAAGTCGTTGTGAGACAGAAGAAGTCGTTGTGAGACACTTAACAAATCGTTATACAAAGCACATCGTTGTGTTTCTGAAGAAATCGATATGAAACACTTAACAAATCGTTGTGAGATGCAAATCGTTGTGTTTCTGAAGAAATCGATATGAAACACTTAACAAATCGTTGTGAGATGCAAATCGTTGTGTTTCTGAAGAAATCGATATGAAACACTTAACAAATAGTTGTGGGATGCAAATCGTTGTGTTTCTGAAGAAATCGATATGAAACACTTAACAAATCATTGTGAGATGCAAATCGTTGTGTTTCTGAAGAATTCGATATGAAACACTTAACAAATCGTTATGAATACATATAGAATCGTTACGGCGAGCAAGTCGTTACGGGCTCTAAAGAAATTGTTACAGTCACTTATAGAGTCATTGTGACAAGCAAGTCGTTACGGGCTCTAAAGGAATCATTACGGTCACTTATAGAGTCGTTGTGACAAGAAAGTCGTTACGGGCTCTAAAGGAATCATTACGGTCACTTATAGAGTCGGGTGACATCGACTTGTTTGAAACAACATGACTTTTTCAGCCAGAATCGTTATGATAATTCTATTGCAATCGATATGCTTATAAAGAAATCGTTCTGGACTTAGAGAAATAATATGTTGAAGAGATTAATGCTTCAGAGAAGTAGTGCATACCTTTTGTGGGCTTGTTTGACCTTGGTGTTTTTCCTGTACTTAAGACTTATGAAATAATCATTAGATATAATTGATAAACTCTTGTTTGGTTTTGTTAATCATCAAAAATATGTATATATATATGTAATTAGTTAAAATTACATGGGGACAGACTGATCATCAATCTCCCCCTTTTTGGTGATGACAAAACTGAACAGTAAGCATGGATAAAAAGTATCTGAAATTTGTTCTAAAGCAATGACATGCTAATTTTCTTCCCTTAAAACTAGTGGATGAATATTTCAGACATGCTAAGTATTTTCTCCCCCTTTTTGTCATTAAGCAAAAAACGAACTGAGACTAATAAAAGAAGAGAAAGATTGGTCCACATAAGCAAAGAGATTTTATTAATTCTGTGGAGGTACAGGCAAGTAGAAAGCAGGAGACAAAAGAGAGGCAAAATGGGAGATGGTTTCCCATGCCTGTGCTTCCTGTTCTTCAAAATGAGTTTAAAAAACTCCAAAAGGTATAGAGTAGGATGGTCCCATAGTGGAAGCCAGCCGTTTGAGATGAAGATCTAGGTGCAGATAGAGAAGATCAGCATATGCATCCTTGTCCATGTTCATCTTGAGGAAACGCCGAGTCCCAAAGCTGGCACAGGAGAGGAATTGGTCCATTGTTACAGGATAGTGGTTGTGGTTAGCTCTGAGAGCCTTGAGAAGAGCCACATAGATTTTGTATCTTTCCTCCCAGACTTTGAAGGGGTCATCAACAAGATGAATGGAGTTCATATCTAGGAAGGTAGCTGGAGAAATAGCTGGTTTGCCTTCCCTGGCCTGAGCTTCATTGATGTCAAACAGCTGCTGAGCTGACAGGGGGTAGAACTTGGACCATTCAGAAGATGTGAGTCTTTCACATTCAGACAGAATAGGGGCTAGAACTTCAGCACTTATATGCCCCTAGTGATATTCCCTAAATAGGAATCTAGGAAAAGCAACCAGGCAGCCTTTCTGCACTTTAATTCTGCCCATTACTCTTGCAAACCGTTCAAAGATAATGGATCCTACAGAGGACTCCATGACAAGGAAATGGATTTGCGGAAGAGCTATTTCTTCAGGTACTTGAAGGGTAGCAAAATCTACCTGGATATCTGAAGTATGAGAGAGGCTGGAGCCAGAGCTGAGATGGCCCTTTTGAACTGGCTGAGCTGAACTTCAGGAAGATTATTGATGTATCTGTAGTTATTGAAAAGCATGAAATGCCTGATCATTTTAATTTCCTTTTGTATGTAGGGTGCCTAGAGTTCTTGGTGATACATCCTGAACCACTCAGATAGGGTCAGGGAGTGGTCCCTTAGAGGAAATCTGGCAGATTTGGCAAGAATGAACTTCTTGAGGAGATCCTTGTGACCTTTGCCCCACTGCTCTTCAGATTTGGAGTGAGCAAGAGAGAAGATTTTGGACTTTTCGGATTTGGAAAGAGAAGTGTAGGGTAGAATGGTGTTCAAATGATCTGTGAGATTTTGAAACGGAAGATTGATGATGGTGGCAAAAACAACTTTGGAAAGGTATTCCCTATACAGTGGGTTATGTTTGTTGTCCACTGTGAGAGAAAACCACAAAGGTGGGTATTTGGGGTCAGAGGAAGAGGAGGAAGTAGAAGTAAGTTTCCTCTTCTTTGGGGCAGGACTGGAAGGATCTGCCCTATGAATGTGTTCCCCAACTTTCAACACAGATCTGAGGATCCCTTCCTCAAACTCATCCTTTATCTTTTCCATAAAGGGAGAGTTGAGTTGAGCTCTTTCAGGTATGATAGTGATGAAAGAGGGTGGAGAAGTAGGATGAAGAAAAGAGTGAGAAGTAGGGAGGTCATCAACTTGTCCAAGGGAGGGACCAGAGGAGAGGAGGATGCTCCAGCTGAGGATGCTGGAGGGGCCTCATGTATAGGAGAAGGAGAAGGAATGGAAGTAGAGGAGGCAGGAGTTTAGGTTGATTGAGAAGGAAATGGAGTGGGAGAAGAAATAGGTCTTGATTGGGGCTTCTTGAAGGTCTGAGGAGCAGGTGGAGCTGTAGGAGCTGAGGTGGAGTTGGAGGTATAGGAGTGTGAGAGGGAGAAGAGGGAGCTGGGGTTGGACGCCAAGAACTCTTCTGCCTCTATCTGCACAGACTCACTCACCAACGGCCCTGATGGCCCTGACCCTTGCTCAGATGGCCCTGGTGGCCCTGCAACCTGATCAGCTGGCACTTCTGGCCCCTACCTCTTCTGGTTCTGCTGTTGCTGCTGCTGCTTCTGGTGCTGGCCCTGATGGCCCTGATTCTTGGGCTTGGTCAGCAGGAGGAGGAGGAGGAATGTGATCTCCAACCACCTTCAGAATTTTCTCTAGCATCTCCTTCATGCTGCCCATTTCTTTATTAAACCACTTCATGGCATTTCTCACACTTGCCAATTCCTTGGAGGCTGAAGCTTGGCTCATGAAGATTGAATTGGTGTCTGCCTGAAGAGAACATAAGATTTGTCCTTGAGCATCAAGTCTCTCTATTACAGGCTTCAGGTTGATTATAATCTTCTGCTTTACTGGCCTTTCAAAGGGAGTATTTGACAACATTGGAATTCAGATTCTACTTCTTTCCCTTTATTCTGAGCCTCTGAAGCTGGAGAAGGCTCATCATCATCTGAACTGGAGGAGCTGGCTGTCTCCCCTTCTCTGACATCTTCTGAGCCACGAGGATATCATCATTTTCTGGTGCAGAGCCCACTGGTTGATCAAGGTGATCTCCTTCTTCTGCTTCATTATCCTTTGACTGCTCCCCCTGAGCAGGAGCTTCATCTTCATTTGATACCTGCTCCCCCTGAATGGGAGCATCCGCCAACACAGAGTCACCCTGACTATCTGGGTGCTCTAACTCTACTGGTACATCTTCCATTTGAACATCATGTGGCCTGATGCCACAGCCTCTTCAGCAACACTCCCACTTGCTTCTGGAGCACTAGAGGTGAAAGGAATCGAATCAATAATGTCTGAAAGAATAGATGCAACTACGGTTGAGGGTAGTGGGTCCTCAACTGGAGTAATGTCCCTGGGAGAATATCCTCAATTCTCCTCTCTGCAAAGATTTGAACTGATTCTTCTGGAAATTCTGAAGCTGCTACAGACACTCTTCTTCTTCTACTGCACTTTCAGACTGGACTTCTGCTATAGAGGGGCCTGAAGATTCTGCTGCTCCAACTGCTGGAGCTGAAATGACTCCACTGGCAAATTCTGGAATCATATCTGCTGATCCATCTCCTGATGAACAACTGAGGTGTCGTCGATGATGGCTTCCCCTTCAGCAACAGAAGCCTTGGACCAGACACCATTTTCCTCAGAGAAACCACTCTTCTTTAGGTTCCTGGACCTGATTGCTTGGCCCATTTTCTCTACGACTGCCCCAGAGATCAACACCGAAGTGTTTGAAGATCTTGGTGAGTAAGTGGGCATAAGGCAGGGACACATTGAACTTACTCTTGGTGTCCCAAATCTGATCTCTGAAAATTTCATTCTTTCCATTATCACTGCGGCCATATTTATCTCCTTATTTTGAATGGCCCAGTACATCATGTCTGAGTCGGCCTTTGTGCAAGATGAAAAAGTTGCACTTCTGGGAACTAAGATTTGACAGACAATAAAATGAAGGAGGCGGTTGAAGGCAGATAGTTGATTTATATCGATCTTGCCGTCCCTCAGCTTGAATCCTGGCCCGATAATTCCCAAACCTTTCACTTGGGCGTCCACGGTGTGAACCCCACTAAATCCGGAAGTCTTCACATTAAACAGCATCTTCAGCAACTCAGGGTCTATCCTAATCATGGTTCCCTTCACTGAAGAAACTAGAGACCCATCTTCCTCTGTTTTCATACACACGAAGAAAGCTTTTACCAAGTCCGGATAACTGACCTCTGAAAAGGTGGTAATTTCTGTCCACTGCATCTGATTGATCAAATCTACCACGCTGCTCATTCCACTTTTCCTCAGATTAGCGACATCGACTTCTTTATGGCCACAGAGCTTCGTCTTCACAAAGTAAACCTCTCCTGCTGCTCAGGAGTGAGAAATTCGGCGCTGTAGCCACCCAAACTGCCGGCGATGACTGGTGCGGCCATGGATTCAGGTGGGAAAGGCGCTGGAGGGTTGAGACGGAAGGTGAAGAGAAGGAACCCTCAAGAAATTTTTGCGGGAAGGAGGAGGAAGGTTCAAATTTGCAGAGGGTTAGATAGGAGTTGCTAGGGCATCGGCTCATGCGACAAGATAAAAAGGGGAAAAGGTAGACGATGAGATACGAATCGTTCTGCCATTGATTTTATGAATAAATTAATGCGATGTGGAAAGTGAGGCGCCAAAAGGCGGTGGAAACGGACAAAAGGTGTTGACTATTCAAACCGACTTCAATGAGAGAGCGGTTACAAAGATAATTTGAATTTCTTTTGCTTAACGCCATGGAGGGAAAAATTACTTTAATTCTGAAATTTAATGTGCCATTTGTAAGCAAACTTTTATCACAAATTGCACATGCCTAATTCCCTTCTAAGAGATGTAAATCTCTCTTCAGGTAAGGCTTTTGTGAAAATGTCTGCTAATTGGCCATTTGTATCAATAAAGGATATTTCAATATTTCCATTTGCAACATGATCACGAATAAAATGATATCTAACCTCAATATGTTTGGTCCTTGAGTGCTGACTGGATTCTTGGTGAGATTAATGGCACTGGTGTTGTCACACAGCAAAGGGATTGATTTGATATTTAATCCAAATCCTCAAGCTGTTGCTTTATCCATAAGAGTTGTGTGCAGCAACTTCCAGCAGCCACGTACTCAGCTTCAGCTGTAGAAAGTGCTACTGAATTTTGTTTCTTTGAGGACCAGGATATCAAACACCCTGCAAGAAACTGACAACAACCACTGGTGCTTTTTCTATCACTTTGCATCCAGCATAGTCAGCATCAGAATACCCTACTAAATTGATTTCACAAGAGTTTGGATACCATAAACCTAGATCATGAGTTCTAGCTAAATATCGAAAATTCTTTTTACAGAAATCAAATGTGACTCTCTAGGATCTGCTTGATACCTAGCACACATGCATACACTAAATAATATATCAGGTCTACTAGCTGTTAAATAAAGTAATGAACCTATCATACCTCTGTAGATCTTTTGATCTACTTTCTTACCATCTTTGTCACTGTCCATTCTTGTTGATGTACTCATTGGTGTTGGCAGTGGCTTGGTATTTTCGAATCCAATTTCTTCAAGAGATCTTTTGTGTACTTTGCTTGACAGATGTGAGTTCCTTCCTTTCCTTGTTTGATTTGAAGTCCAAGGAATAGTTGAGTTCTCCCATCATACTCATTTCAAATTCTCCCTGCATTAACTTTTCAAAGTACTTGCAAAGAGATTCATCAGTAGAACCAAAAATGATATCATCTACATAGATTTGAACTAATAGGATGTGTTTGACCTTTGACTTTATAAAAAGAGTGCTATCTACCTGACCTCTACTGAAACCATGGTTTAAAAGAAAAAGACTAAGCCTTTCATACCAGGCTCTAGGTGCTTGCTTTAAACCATATAATGCCTTGTGAAGTTTGAAAACATGATTGGGAATTCCGTGTCATCAAAACCCGGAGGTTGTTCCACATAAACTTCCTCTTTTATGAAACCATTCAAAAATGCAGATTTAACATCCATTTGAAATAGTGTTAAATTCAAAGCAGATGCATATGCAAGTAATATTCTAATGGCCTCAAGTCTAGCTACAGGTGCATAGGTTTCATCGAAATCTATGCCTTCCTCTTGAGAATAGCCTTGAGCTACCAATCTGGCCTTGTTTCTTAAAATTGCACCAGTTTCATCCAGTTTATTTCTGAACACCCATTTGGTGCCAATGACTGGATGGTCTGATGGTCTAGGAACAAGTGACCATACTTGGTTTCTCTTGAATTGATTTAATTCATCTTGCATGGCTACTATCCAAGATTCATCAGAAAGAGCTTCATTGACTGTCCTAGGCTCTATTTGAGAAACAAAAGCTAGGTAATCACAAGGAATAACATTACCTCTTGTTCTTACCCCTATGGATGGATCACCAATGATATTCTCAAGTGGGTGATCTTTCTTGTATCTCCACTCCTTTGGAAGGTTTTCATGAGTAACTTCTTCTTGTTGCAATTCTTCCAGAGGTGGATCATCCTTGTCCTCAATTGATGCATCTTTAAGTTTCTTGGATAGTTCTTCTGCATCATCATTGTCACTATCTACTTCCTTTCTCAAGGAAGGGTTAGTTTCATCAAAAATAATGTGCACAGATTGTTCAATCAATAAGGTACGTTTATTAAACACTCTATAGCCTTTGGGTTTAGAAGTGTACCCCATGAAGATGCCTTCATCTGATTTGGCATCCAACTTACCAATGTCCCTTTTTCCATTGTTGTGAATGAAGCAGGGCACCCAAAGGTTCTGAAATGGCTGATCTTTGGCTTCCTTCCTTTGAACAGTTCATATGCAGTCTTCTTCAGGATTGGCCTGATCATCACTCGGTTGACAATGTAGCTTGCTGTGTTGACTGCTTCAGCCCAAAAATATCTTGGCAGATCATATTCTGAGAGCATAGTTCTTGCCATATCCAGTAGGGTTCTGTTCTTCCTCTCAGCAATACCATTTTGCTGTGGTGTCCTTGGTGCTGAGAAATTATGCTCAATTCCCTGATCATCACAGAATCTAGCAAAACTTTTCATTTTGAAACTCACCACCATGATCTGATCGGATAGACACAATGCTGAACTTCTGATCTTTCTGACCTTCTTGCTGAAACTAACAAAGTTTTCAAAAGTGTCATCTTTATGTTCTAGGAATGATACCCACGTAAATCTTGAATAGTCATCAACTATGACAAATCCAAAGTTCTTTCCTCCAAGACTGGTAGTCCTCATTGGCCCAAATAGATCCATATGTAGGAGCTCTAAGGGTTTTGAGGTGGTCACCACCGTCTTTGACTTGAAGGAGCTTTTAGTGTGCTTTCCCTTAGCACAGGTCCGCATACACCTTCCATTTTTGCACTGAACTTTGGCAGACCTTCTACAAGATTTTTCTTTAGCAATTCCTCTTCCATCTATACTGCAATGTCCAAGTCGTCTGTGCCATAATTCAGTAGACTTGTCTTTACTTGCTGCCAGACAAATTTTTGCTCTTTGAGTTCTTCAAGATAGAGCACATACAAATTCTTTTCTCTATTTGCTTCAAAGATGACTGCTCCATCCTTCACTATGCTGCACTTTGACTCTTGAAACTTGATCTGATGGCCTCTGTCACACAGCTGGCTGATGCTAATGAGATTGTGCTTCAATCCCTTGACTAATAACACATCTTCTATGACTTTTTTTCCTTTGTTATTCACAGACCCACTGCCTATCACTGTTCCTTTCCCATTATCTCCATAAGTGACTGTTCCTTCTTCAGCTTGGAGATGAGAGAATAATTTCTGGTTACCTGACATGTGTCTTGAGCACCCACTATCCAAGTACCATTTGGATGCTCGAGGGTTAACCTGAAATAAAAACATCAAGCTTTAGGTACCCAAATTCTTTTGGGTCCTGATTGGTTAGTATCATTATTTTACCTTTTATTATCTTTTTTATGTCTTGTTGGGCATGTTGTTACGATATGTCCTAATTTGTTGCAGTGATCACAACAGGATAATTTTGTTACCTTTTCTATATACTTGAAATCAGCTTTATATGCTATATCTTGTTCAGGTACAAATTTTGGTGTTGGATATGTTTTAGGGTAGATTATGGTTTCTTCATTATCTGGGGGTGTATATCCTAACCCATTTTTCTTCTTACCTGATCTTCTAGCACCTTTTAATATTAGAGAGTTTTTACCATTAGTAAATTTCTCTAGTGTGCTTGATAGTTTATTATTTTCTTCATTTAAGTTTTTAATTTCTTTCTTAATTCATCTGTGCTTTCCTGTTTTTCCAATTTTGTTATTTGTTCATTCTTAGCTTTTAGGTCTTCACATAACAATTCATTCTTCTTTAAGTTCAGTTATTTTGTTTTCTAATTCTTCATTTTCTGTTTTTAAATCAGAATTAGTGTTTTCTAACAGGTGTTATTTTTCTTACTTGCTTTTAATAGTTTAGTTACTTCTTTGTACTTATTATACAATTCATTAAATGCTTCCTCTAAGTTATCAGAATCAGAATCATTACATGAATCGAAGGAGGAGTCAGAGGTTACCTTTTCATCAACACTTGCCATGAAGGCCAAGTTGGCTTCTTCTTCATCGCTGCATGAGCTTGATTCACTGTCTGAGTCACTATTGTTCTCCCATGCTGCTGTCATTGCCTTCTTCTTGTACTTTCTGAACTTTTTGGAGCTCTCTTTCTTCCTGAAATCTGGTTTCTTGAATTTAGGACAATCAGCTTTGATGTGTCCAGGCTTTTTACATTCGTAGCAGATGGTTTCTCCTTTCTTCATTTCTTACCATCTGATCTTTTGAAGTCCTTGTTTTTTTTAAAGTGCCTTCTGCCAGATTGAAACTTTTTCTTTGGCCAAGATTCGTTGCAATCTCCTAGATAGCATTGCTTCTTCATTCTCACTGTCCTCATCGCTTTCATTTTCACTTGAGCTGGCTTCTGGTGAGTCTTCTTCTGCTTTCAAGGCATTTGAGTGCTTCTTTCTACTAGATGACTCTCCTAGCCTTTCCATGTTGATCTCATGGGCCATGAGGGACCCAATGAGCTTTTCCACTGACATTCTTTTCAAGTCATTAGCTTCTTCTATAGCTGTGACCTTTGGTGTCCACGAGGATGGCAAGGATCTGAGAATTTTCCTTACCATATCTGCAATCTCATATGTCTTCCCTAGGCTGGCTAAACCATTGGTGATATCAGTGAATCGGCTAAACATTTGAGTGATTGACTCACCTGACTGCATCTGAAATCTTTCATACTGAGTGACAAGAATGTCGATTCTTGTCTCCTTTACCTTGTCTGTACCTTCATAAGTAATCCTGAGCTTTTCCCACATTTCCATCGAGGATTTGCAGGCTGAAACTCGATTGAATTCCTTCTTACTTAGAGCACAACATAGGATGCTCTTTGCTTTGCAATTCAGGGAAATCTTCTTCCTGTCATCATCTGTCCATTGTGCTTTCTCATTTGTGACTATCAGATCACCTTCTTCTACTATGGACCAAATTTGATAGTCGTGCCCTTGTAGAAAGTATTCCATTCTGGTCTTCCAGTAAGGATAATCTTCACCATCGAAGAGAGGGGGTCGGTTGACCGACTGACCTTCAAAGTTACCTTGGGCTGCCATGGATCTTTACTCTTCAGATCGTTGGATCCTTTCTTTGTCGAAGAGACTCGCTCTGATACCACTTGTTGCCCAGTTGACAAGCCCAGAGGGGGGGTGAATGGGTCTTTTAAAAAATATTCTACAAGATACCTGTAACCAAAAATACTTACACAAGAATTCTTCGAAGGAGGTTAGTGACTGTTAGTTTAAATATCAACGCACAAAAGAAGACAATCACACAACACAGAATTTATCCTGGTTCGGACCTCCTTTCCTTAGGAGTCCTACGTCCAGTCCCTGAGGAACAACTCAGGATTTCACTAACAAGGGTACAGTCCCCCTAAGGACACTACAACACCCAGCTCAGCTGGTCTTCCTTCACACCCGAAGGGAACCACACCCCCTGGATACCTCACACCAGGTCTTCCTTCACAACCGAAGGGAACTACACCTGGATCCACCAGGTCTTCCTTCACAACTGAAGGGAACAACAACTCAAATGAATTGAATGAAATTCAAGCCCCTAGATCAAGCTTTGACAAGCAAGGATCTGAAGCAACTAGTGCTGAGAGCAAAGATCTAAAACAAGTTACACTCTCAGAACTACACGGCTCTCTTAGAAATCTATTACAGCACAGAGAGCGAGAGCTGAAGGTGATGAGGAAAAATAAGATCCTTGGCTCTGACTTTCTTCAGAAGATTTGAATGCTTGAATATTGGTTCTTTTTCTTCTGTTCTTCTGACTTGTATTTATATCTTCAATTCGAAATATAGACGTTGAAATATCCGTTGTCTCTCTCTTGAGTAGTCGTTAGACTGTATGACACCTGGAGTCTTGGAAGCTTCCAGTCAACAGTCTTTTTGATCACTTGAGCACGCAAAGAGATGAGATCTTCAGAAATATCCGTTGGCTTCTATTTGTTTAACGTTGTATCATGAAGCTAGATCAGAGGTCTGCACAAATGTCAATCTCAAATAGCAGACAGCTAAGCTGTTCTGATGTCAGTCAACGTCAGTAGCAATAGACATAAAAATAGTAATGCCAAATAGCTTAAGTCTAAAAGACGTAATCAGAGTAGCTCGATAAAGGATGATATGGTCTGCATGCATGCAGAGATACGTTCAGGTCTCATTAAATGCAGGTGCGTCAGAGAGATGTATACGTGGTCTTTGACTAGTCAACAAAGATAATGTCAAGTTAATATGAAATCGATGACTATATGACTTATGAAATCGTTATGAATAAGTCAAGTTGACTAAGTCGTTGTGAGACAGAAGAAGTCGTTGTGAGACACTTAACAATCGTTATACAAAGCACATCGTTGTGTTTCTGAAGAAATCGATATGAAACACTTAACAAATCGTTGTGAGATGCAATCGTTGTGTTTCTGAAGAAATCGATATGAACACTTAACAAATCGTTGTGAGATGCAAATCGTTGTGTTTCTGAAGAAATCGATATGAAACACTTAACAAATCGTTGTGAGACGCAAATCGTTGTGTTTTTGAAGAATTCGATATGAAACACTTAACAATCGTTATGAATACATATAGATCGTTACGGCGAGCAAGTCGTTACGGCTCTAAAGAAATCGTTACAGTCACTTAGAGTCGTTGTGACGAGCAAGTCGTTACGGGCTCTAAAGGAATCGTTACGGTCACTTATAGAGTCGTTGTGACGAGCAAGTCGTTACGGGCTCTAAAGGAATCGTTACGGTCACTTATAGAGTCGTTGTGACGAGCAAGTCGTTACGGGCTCTAAAGGAATCGTTACGGTCACTTATAGAGTTGTTGTGATAAGCAAGTCGTTATGGTCCGTAATAGAGTCGTTGTGACATCGACTTGTTTGAAACAACATGACTTTTTCAGCAAGAATCGTTATGATAATTCTATTGAAATCGATATGCTTATAAAGAAATCATTCTGGACTTAGAGAAATAATATGTTGAAGAGATTAAAGCTTCAGAGAAGTAGTGCATACCTTTTGTGGGCTTGTTTGACCTTGGTATTTTTCCTGTACTTAAGACTTATGAAATAATCATTAGATATAATTGATAAACTCTTGTTTGGTTTTTTAATCATCAAAATATGTATATATATGTAATTAGTTAAAATTACATGGGGACAGACTGATCATCAGAGAGAGCCCATACACTTCCATAAGAAGCGATTTGGCGTCCAAAGGGGTTTCCTGATCTGTCTCCATCTCCAAAGAAGCTACAAGCCATCCTTTCAAGAGGAAGGACAAGGAATCAAGGGGAATCGTGGAGGAAGGTTGCGTGCAAGGCAAGGGGATATCCCACCTGAAGAGGCTCAGGAGAAGAAGGATTTCTGGCATTTCAGATGCATCAGCATAGCATTGCCAGTGAGGAGAATCTCCATCGATTTCCATCAGGCTCCTCAATTGAAGCGTCTGCAAGGTCCTTCATCGAAGAACCTCTTTCTACATCCATGTTCCTCATCTCAGAGTTTGTTCTCCTTATTTTGTCAATGAGATTTGTGCATGAAGTTCTGTACAAATTTCTATGTATAAAATTGTCTTGAATCAGATCATTGCTAGAGGATCTGATCTCTTTGTGTGTTTGATCTAGCTTTTGTACTGTGAGCCGTCGAGCTCTGGTTTGTGAGTCATCGCACTCACTGTGTGGTTTGAGCCGTCGTGCTCAATTTGGAGTCGTCGTACTCCGTTGGTGTTTGAGCCGTCGTGCTCAGTTTGGAGTCGTCGTGCTCCAGGTGTTTCTTGAGTCGTCGTGCTCAAAGTGTTTGGAGTCGTCGTGTTCCAGTGTGAGTTGTACTCAAGGTTTTTCAGTAGTGTGGCCTCACTGTGTGAGGGGTGGACGTAGGAGTCACTGGAGGTGATTTCCGAACCACCTAAAAATCCTCTGTGCATTGGTTTGAATTGTGGTTTGCCTTTGTATCTCACTAGATGCATGCATAGGGATTTCGTTCACACTCTATTGATTTGCTCACACACACTAATAACATTTCAGATCAGTAAATTGTTTGGGTGAATTGATCTCTGATTCGAAGTAATTTTAAATTGCTTAAGCTTCTGCGTTATTTGGTGTTAGATCTATTCAACCCCCCCTTCTAGATCTGATCCTTCCACCCATCCGATCCTAACAATTGGTATCAAAGCGGGTTAATGTCTGTTACTGATCTAATTTGATTGCTGTTGTTTAATCTCTGTGTTATATTGCTTGAATTGTTTGCTTGCTCTTTCACCATCTCATTCTAATTGATGGATTCTCGAGGATTTGTAGCTGAAGGCCATTCCATTAATAGACCACCATATTATGATGGGTCAGATTATTCATACTAGAAAAATCGCATGAAAGTTTTTCTTAGGCCCAAAACTATGAAATCTGGAGGATAGTTGAAGTGGGTCCTTATGAAATCAGGGAGATGAGGAAAATTGGACTAGAGAGCAAATTAGGAAAGCTACTCTTAATTACAGTGCCATGAACATGCTTCAGTGTGCAGTCCACCCTAAAGAATATTCAAGAATATCCATGTGTAAATCTGCTAAAGAAATGTGGGATAAACTTGAATTAATGTATAGAGAACATCTCAAGTTAGGGAAATCAAAAGCAAACATACTTGTTTCTGAATATGAATTATTTATGATGAAATCTGATGAATCGATTTCTGAAATGTTTGCTAGGTTTATGATAATTGTCAATGGACTGAAGGCATTAGGTAAGGAATACACTGATGCTGATCTGGTAAGAAAAACCTTGCGCTCTCTATCATCTGTTTGGCACACAAAGGCATACAGTGATTGAAGATTCTAAGGATTTATCCAAAATCTCTTTGGATGAACTCATAGGATCTTAATGACTTATGAAATAAATCTGAAGAGAAATGAAGACAATGCTTTAGGCTAAACCAGTAGCACTTTAGGCTTCATCAAGTAACAAAGAGAAAGATCAAGAAACATCAAGTTCTGATGAGTCTAGTCTAATGAGAATGAACTTGACATCATGACTAGACAATTCAGAAAATTTTTAAAATCAAGAAGAGGAAAATTCAATGGAAAGAAAAAATATTCTTCTAGTAAAAGGAATGCTCCTTCTTCAATTTTAATGCTAGCAGAAATAAAAAACTGATGAAGATATTGTTTGCTACAGGTACAAAAGAAAGGACACATGAAAGGTGAGTGTCCTGAGATCAAAAAGGACAAATACGAGAATAACAACAAATTGAAGAAGCCAAAAGCCATGATTGCAACTTGGTCGGATGAAGACCAAAGTGAGGATGAAGAAGAGAACTCTTCAAGTTCAGCAAAGAGGAGTTATGCTTTATGGCCAACAGCAGTGATGGAAGGTTTCACAAAGAAAAGGAGCAAAAGAATTAACAAGCACTTATGGCAAAGAAGAGCTTCAATGAATCCAGAAAATCAACAATTCAAAAGACTTTGGCTCTAACAGCACATTCCATGAGCTCAAAATATTCTGCATCCTCTTTAGAACACAAGAATTCAAATGGGTCTACAAGGTCAGGTAAATCAATTCCAGATCCATTTATGTATTCTAATTCTGATTCTGATGCAGATGAAAGCATGTCTTATGCTGAATTGATTGAATTCTGTGAAAGATACAAAGTCTTAATGCAAAGTTGAACACTAAAATAAAGATTTGAAAAGACTTTAAAACATTCCATAAAGAGAGTGAAAATTTGAAAAATACACTTGAATTGCTCCAGAACAATGATAAAGGTCTTTCAGAAGAATGAGAATTTGAAAAATGAAGTTGAAAAATTAAATTCTGAGAAAGAGAATTTGGAAGATGAAGTCCAAATCTGTGAAAATAAACTGAATGGATTAAAGGAAAACCATGAGCTATTGAAATCAAAAGTCATTGATCTGGAAAATGAAAATAGAAATTAATTGATCTCAATGAAAACTTCAAATTTGATAATGATCAATTAAACAAACAGATTTCTAACATGGCTTATGATCATCAAATAAATGAAAGATGCAAACAACTTGTTGAAGAAAATCATCATCTAAAAAGGAAGATTGAATGCTTGTTGCATGACAAACCATTGAACAATGATTATAGCAATTTAAGTAATAAAATTTCTGATTTGGAAAAACAAATTGCTCAATTTGAAAATGAAAGAACAAGATGAAAAATGGTTTGGATGTCATGCTAAATAAACTTCAATTTCAGAAAAAGAAGTTGTTGCATTAAAAGCTGAAAACAAAAGCTTCAACATGAATTGAAAAACACTACAAACACAAGTCTTGCTTCTGTGAAATCTAAGAAAAATGAAAGAAAAGCACAATAAACATTTGTTAAATCTGCTGCGAACAAGAACTCTTCTAATTCTAATGAAAAGCTAGTGAAAGTTCTTGTTCAGAAACAGACAGGGAAAGAGAGAAATGCTACTGTCAAGAGGACTCATCTACTTCTCCATCAATCCAAAAAGCTCCAAGGCAAATTCCAAATTCACATCATGCCAAGAGCTACAAAAAGGTACCTCCTTCTCCTCATGGTAAGCCTCCTCACATGAAAAGGAGATTTCAGCAAATGCATACATGCCAAGGTAAGTACCAGGTAAAAAATGCTCTCATTTACTTTAATTATAATAAACCTGGTCATCTTGCCACACATTGCTGGAATAGAAATCAAATTTCAATAAACATGCCAAATCAGTCCAATGCTTTCATTGTCATAAAATTGGTCATATTTCTAGGGACTGTTGGTACAGAAATGATTTTATTGTGCATGCTCACAAATTCCAGTCTAATGCACATGCTCATACACATATGAATAAACATCATGTTCATACTGAAAATGTTCAGAATTCCATGTGTATAGGCATAGAAATGTTGCACAAAATCATTTTGTTTCTGCTCATATTAAAAATCCAAAAATTGAAACCTCATGAAAACATAGATGCATTGATCAAGGCAAAAAGAAAATCTGGAATTAATTCTGCTCATAGTTCTATCAATGAAAGAAATGCATCTATACAAAAATTAAAAGCATTTTGGATTCAGAAATCTTTGTTGCAATCTAACATTGATTTCATTGCAGGACCCAAACAAGTGTGGGTCCCAAAACTAGCTTGATCAGCAAGCTGAGAAGTCCTGCAGCCATACACTGTAAATGGATTCAAGATATTGGCTGTGCAAGGCTAGAAATGATTGGAGAACACAGGTAAAATCTTTGAAAAAGAAATGAAGATCATTCAGGTGAAACTTCTTTATTATTTCAATTTTGAATTGCCTGAATTGAAACGAATGTTTAATTTCTATCTGAAAAATGAGAAATGTGTTTCAATGCTACTCCCAACAATGAACTTTGTGTCATAACAATTGGAATCATGTTTGTGTTATCATGCATGCTTAACTGTTCCCATGAGTCTGTGTGCATACTAACTGCTTTGACTTCTTGGTATATCAAATGATGACATGTGGAAAAACAAGTTATGCTTAGAAACTATCATTATGCGTGAGTAAAATACTCCGCTAAGTACCAAAAGTCATGTTATGCTTAAAGCTAATTGTGCTCATAATCATGTGTGAATTGATTGCTAACTTTTGATAATTGCGCTGTTATGATGAGAATCATGTTATTTTATTATCTTATGGTCCTTAATTTCACACAAACTCATTGTCACTTTATTATAAAAAAGATTTGATTAAATCTCTATTGCGTGTATTTGCAGGATTATGGGCCAAGAAATGAAGTGTCAAATGGGCCAATGGATTGGATTGAAGCAAGAGAGAATAAGGGAGATTCTATAATTTTTTAAAATACTTTCTAATTTTAAAATATCCTCTCCTATTTTCCAAAATCTCTCCTTCCTTCTTCTCTCTGTAAGGTTTCATATAGAGCGCAGCGGAAAGCGAATGTCGAACTAAATCGGTAAACCACGCACAGGCAGATCTCACTTTACCTTTGCGGGGTTGCGTACTCCCGAATCCGGGGAGGTGGTGGCGCAGGAGGCCGGTGCTTCAAGCCGTTCAAGTGTCCGGCCTCTAGACGTATCCACGCGAGCTCCGGACGCAGACGGGATCTCCTCGTTCTCCACGCGTCTCCCGATCTCAGCTCCACCATGTGCCGAAGAGAGGAGAGAGAGGGTGGGGGCGCCCTGGGAGAGAGAGAGGAGGGGGCGGCCAGGGTTAAGCCTGGAGCTTGGCCCAGGGTTTAACTCTCAGCATATATTTATAGACACCGCGGTTTTTCACAAAAACCCAGTCATTGTCTATAAAGAACACCTTGCCCAGTCTGCTCGGAACTCTTATGCGTGTGACCCTCTAGGCCCAACTGCTAGTCCGTTTTCAGCCCATTAAGCTCAATAACTCTTTATTGACTTATGGTAATTAATTAACATCTCATATTAATTATTACACAATCAATTATCGTCTCACGATAATTGACCGGGCTTCCAATCAAGTTGGGTGCCAAGCAACACCACTTGATCCTGGAAAGCATGGGGTTCAGCAACCCATTCAAGGAACCTTTTGTATCATCAGTTACCACGTGACTTTAATCCTTCGCTCGTACAATGCTCCCGAGTGCACTTAGGGTATGGTCAACTGTCAAACCCTAAATGTGTGTACTCACTTGGTTTAGATGACGCATAACAATATCAGAAACTCCTTTTCTGATAAGTAGTCTTGCCCTGGCCAGGGACTATCAGGCATCCTTCCGTAGAGCATTCACTCTCCTATTACCGAGAGCGAGCGATCCCATATTGACCACACAATCACCTCGAAGGTATTCCGCTAGATCCGATCACTTAACTGATTAAGACCTCATGGCTAGAGATCTATAGGTCAAGGTCAAAACCCAGAAGTCCACCAACAAGGTGTCCTTGGTGTCTCAGGTCTAAGGACCAATCACGCCACTGTGACAATGAATCTAGCTGGTTGACAGTTAGGTAACATTAACATCCAGCGATTCATAACGGATCAGTTCAGTGAACTCATTCCCCAATGAGCACCTACAGATTCACCTTAGTGTCTCCACACAAGTGACTATGAGACCAGTCACCCTCATCATATGAGCAGGTGCAACCTATACTAGTCTAACCGGATATCCGATGTCCTTCTCGGATATCCTCCGACTAGGAACAATTAAGAATATACGTTTAAAGGATATTAATCTCATTGTTATGATCTCATCATAATTAATATCCATTGCGCATATTCATGGACTTCATAATGAAACGTTAAACGAATTACACAGAATGAATAAAACCTTATTATTATATCAAAGAACAAGATTGTACAAGTTATGATGGCTTGAGGACATCCATAACTAACAATCTCCCACTTGGACTAAAGCCAATCACCTTTAAGCCTCAACCCATGGACTCAAGGTGGCGCTCAAACACAATTTGAGACAGAGGCTTCGTCAATGGATCTACAATGTTGTCGACTGAAGGAACTCTTTCCACCAGTACATCTCCTCTAGTGATTATCTCCCTGATCAGATGAAATCGCCTCAGAATGTGCTTCGACTTCTGATGAGACCGCGGCTCTTTCGCTTGCGCAATGGCCCCATTTTTGTCACACAGCAATGGGATCGGATCAGAGTCACACTGGTACCACACCAAGGTCGGATGAACTTCTTCATCCACACTGCCTCCTTGGCGGCTTCAGCTGCAGCAATGTACTCAGCCTCTGTCGTCGAGTCTGCAGTGGTTTCTTGCTTGGAACTCTTCCAGCTCACTGCACCTCCGTTTAAGGTGAACACAACCAGATGTAGACTTGCTATCATCTGGATCTGACTAGAAACTCGAGTCAGTGTATGCCCGAAGTTTCAAGTCCCCCTCCTCCATAGACCAGAAATATATCCTTAGTCTTCTCAAGTACTTAAGGATACATTTCACAGCCATCCAGTGTGTTTCACCTGGATTTGCCTGATATCTGCTCGTAACACTTAGAGAAAATGCCACATCAGGCCTTGTACATAGCATGGCATACATGATAGACCCTATAGCCGAGGCATAGGGGACTCTATCCATGGGTGCCCTCTCTTCAGGAGTCTTAGGAGACTGCTCCTTAGAGAGAATAATCCCATGTCTCATAGGTATGAGACCTCTCTTGGAATTTTCCATGCCAAACCTTTTGACAATGGTATCTATGTACATGGATTGGGTCAAGCCAAGCATCCTCTTAGATCTATCTCTATAGATACGTATTCCTAATACGTAGGATGCTTCTCCCAAATCCTTCATGGAGAAGTTCTTTGACAACCAAACCTTTACTGATGATAGCATCCCTACATCATTCCCAATGAGTAAGATGTCATCAACGTAAAGTACGAGAAAAGTGATAGCACTCCCACTGATTTTCTTATACACACATGGTTCATCTTCATTCTTAATGAAGTCATAAGATTTGATAGCCTCATCAAACCTTATGTTCCAACTACGAGAAGCTTGCTTCAATCCATAGATGGATCTTTGAAGCTTGCATACTTTGTCTGGACACTCTTTGGATGTAAAACCCTCAGGTTGTATCATATACACTTCCTCCTCAATGTTTCCATTAAGGAAAGCGGTTTTTACATCCATCTGCCAGATCTCGTAATCAAAGTATGCAGCAATGGCAAGAAGAATTCTGATCGACTTTATCATAGCAACTGGTGAGAAAGTTTCGTCATAGTCAATTCCTTGCCTTTGACGATACCCCTTTGCCACCAACCTTGCCTTATAAGTGTCGATCTGTCCATCTGCACCGATCTTTCTCTTAAAGATCCACTTGCACCCAATAGGTACAATACCTTCGGGCAAGTCTACCAAATTCCAAATTGGTTGGTGTACATGGACTGCATCTCAGAATTCATGGCATCTCGCCATTTCCCTGACTGAGGACAATCAACAGCCTCTTGGTAGGTCTTGGATCATCATCCTCATCATAAGACATGCCTTCACTGATATGTCCAACATATCTTTCAGGCTGTCTAGGTACTCTACCAGACCTACGCTGAATGTGTGTATATCCTGAACAGGTTCCGGAACCGATGTTTCACCTGGTGGACTTTGCACAATTTTGGATCTAGAACCTCTTCTAGATCTACTTTACTCCCACTGTCCTCTTGGGTAAGGTACTCCTCTTCCAAGAAGACAGCTCTCCTGGCGACAACACTCTTTGTTCACCAGGATGGTAAAAGTAGTACCCAAACGTTTCTTTTGGGTATCCAACAAACCTGCACTTATCGGTTCTGGATTCCAGTTTATCTGGGTCATGTCTCCTCACGTGGGCAGGACAACCCAGATTTTAACATGTTTAAAATCAGGCTTTCTACCCTTCCATATCTCATATGGAGTGGAAGACACAGATTTACTGGGAACCCTGTTCAGCAGATATGCCGCTGACTCTAGCGCATATCCCATAAGGAAACTGGTAACTGTGAACGGCTCATCATGGATCGCACCATGTCCAACAAGGTACGATTTCTCCTTTCCGATACACCATTCATCTGTGGTGTATAGGGAGGAGTCCATTGAGAAAGGATACCATTGTCCTTTAAGAATTGTGTGAACCTGTACTTAAGTATTCACCTCCTCGGTCTGACCGTAGGATTTTAATACTCTTTCCAGTTTGTTTCTCAACTTCATTCTTAAATTCTTGGAATTTCCCAAAGGCTTCAGATTTGTACTTCATTAAGTAAACAAATCCGAACCTTGAGTAGTCATCCGTGAATGTAATGAAGTATGAGTAGCCACCCTTGGCTTGGGTAGACATTGGACCACATACATCCGAATGTATTAGTTCCAATATGTCCTTGGCCCTATCTCCATGTCCACTAAATGGAGATTTGGTCAACTTACCCATTAAACAGGATTCACAAGTTGCATATGATTCATAATCAAATGGATCTAAGTATCCATTCTTATGCAACTTTTGAAGCCTATTCTCGCCAATGTGACCAAGCCTACAATGCCATAAGTAGGCAGTGTTCACACTATTCTTACTTCTCTTAGGAGAAACATCAACATGGATATTTTCATAAGAAACATCAAGTAGATACAAACCATTCAGCAAATTTGCTAAAGCAACTAGTTATTTCCAATAAACTGAACAACTATTGTTCTCAATGGTAAACTTGTATCAATTCTGTCTAAACAAGAAACAAACTTCTTTTCCTGAAGCTTCCCAAGCTTCTGCTTCTCATGAGCTTCATTGCAAGGTAGTCCTTGCAATTTCTTTCCAGTGTCCTTTACTTGCAGTGGAAGCACTCGCCCTTTTCTTCTCCTTTGCTTATGTCCTTCTTTTGTTTTGCTTAGACTGCTTCTTTTATTGCCTTTCTTAAAGGCTTGCACTGCTCTCCTCTTCTTGTTGGACTTTCCAACCATGAGAACAGTGGCTTTTCCTTCTTAAGGTTGCCCTCAGCAGTCTTCAGCATGTTGAGCATCTCAGCTAAACTCACCTCAATCTGTTCATTGTGAAGTTCACAATGAACTGGGAATATGAATCTGGAAGTGACTGGAGAATGAGGTCCGTGCTTAGTTCCTTGTCAAGAGGAAAACCAAGCCTTCGAGCTCTCAATCCCTCTATCATTCAGCACACACATGGTCTGTACTGAAGACCCCTCTGCCATGCGAGCTCTGAACAGGCCTTGGATATCTCATATCTCTCCACCCTGCTCTGCTCTTCAAAGAGCTCTGCAAGCTGCTCATGATGGATCTAGCATCCATGTTCTCATGCTGCCTTTGCAACTCATTGCTCATTGAGGCAAGCATGTAGCATTGGGCCAGAGTGGAATCCTCCTTCCACTTCGCAAACTCAAGCGTTTCCCCTTCAGGTGCATCAAGGGGTGTTCAGCTGGGATCTCACCCTCCAGGACATAGGCAATGCGCTCAGACCTGAGGACAATCTTCAGGTTTCTGAGCCAATCCGAGTAGTTCGGGCCTGTCAATCTGTTGGCATCCAGTATGCCACGGAGTGGGTTACCTGACGACATTTTTGCCTATAAAGGAAATGTAAACACAACTAGCAGATGTTCATAATAATAATTAAATCTAGATTAGGACTTTAATCAAGATTAGCTCCCACTATTTTGGCAGACTGTATAACCCTCAGATATACAGAATGGGAGACACCGACGGTCTCCTAGTGGGGATCGGATCTCACAGACTCATAGCATGATCTTGTGGATAGCACAACAAACCATACTATGATCTGAAAGCGGTCAACCCTTGACACTTGCAACTCTTGCAATATCCGATCTTATTTTGGCCCCTGAATTTTAATGACCTTGTGGATAGCACAAGTCATTAAATCCAGTCTAAGCAATACCATCATTACGTAACGAGCATAGATTTGGATGTAGCCCTTGTGGATAGCACAACAAAGCTACACCGGTCCTCTACCCCGTTTAAGGCATCATCATGCCATAGTTTTAGTCTGTCATTAGACTTGACAAGCCTTGTGGATAGCACAACAAACTTGCCCGATCTAATGGCAATCCTAAAACTATAATGATGGAGGGCCACGTAATTCATTCTAAATGATTACGCTACGGCTTAAAGTTTGAACGAGGAGGGATTTTGACATATTTTATCTTGGTCTCTATATCTGCGTGCTATTGATATATAGAATTTGGAATATCATATATTTAATTATATATATCATAGCACATTCCACACATATCAAATATATGAAGAAATACGATGGATGATCATGGACTTTAACCTAGAGTGGCATTACCAGAGCCAGTGGTAATCCACAAAAATGGTGAACAAATGGCAGCCCGCATGATGCTTTAGCTTGATGTAAATTTATCTCCAGCAAGGTCCTGCATGGTACTCTCCTCCATCTCCGCCAATCCGCTTCTTATAATTACAAGTAATATTTAAATTGGGCTCGCAGGCCATAAATGTACATCAGATAATAATAAGAAACCTTGAACAAGTCAAGGGGAGTACATAACAGGAGGGAGATAGAATGTACAACCCGGATTAATAGAGGGAGAGAGGGAGGCACGCAGTCCTCATAAATTACATCATTTGCCATTAACCATAACATTCATCACATGATATCTAAGTCCATGACCATCCATCCACATACATCACATGCATCAACAAGCAATTATCACATAATTACTTCTGAAATATTTTACTTCAAAAATATAATAATTATACTTTGAAAACCATTTAACTAAACAATTTAGCTAACATGGATATCATCTAATCAACATTAGATAAACGTCATTCAGCGTTACTGCATGAAGTCGCCAAGATGTACAGTTAATTAATTTAAAAATCACATTTCTAAATCATTAACATGCTTTAATTAGATAGTAGGAATAACTAAAACAATTTAGATTTTCCTTAAACTAATTAAGCAATGGGTCAAACATATGAAAATTAATTTACAGAGATCTAAACACCTTTAAAAACTCTCAAAATAATTTTCAGAATTTTTGGGATTTTAAAACCTGTTAAATGTTTTAAACAATTTAAAACAATTTAAAACAATTTTAAAAATTAAAAGGGGGAGGGGGGACCGGATCCGTCCAATCGGATCCGGTGGGGCGCGCGGGCCACCCGCGCGGGTGGCCGGGCCCCGCCCTGGGTCCGGGTAAGCACCGGACCCAGGGCCCGCGGGGGCGACCCGCGGGGTCGCCCCTCCGCCCGTAGGTCGCCCGAGGGCGAGCCCTAGGCCGCCGCCGCCCTGGTTCGCAGGGCCGCGGCGGGGGGGGGCACCGCGCCGCCCCGGGCGGCCGCGGAGGGCGCCGCCGGCGCCGGACCTCGCCGCCCTTCTCCCTGGGCACCCAGAAAACCCGAAAATGACCCTACAAACCTGCAAATCGCCACTTCTTGGACTGTCCAAGAAGCTACAACCAGTGCGACGGCGGCACTTTGCAGGCGGCCCGTACGACCTCCACGGGTGGCCAACGATGGCACGAGGGGTTCTTCGGAAGCCCTTGGTACCAAGAAACCTTCCATGTACCAAGCGGCAAATGCACATCCCATGTGCGACCCACGAACACGACAAAATTGGCAACTGTGCACAACGCGAATCGACAAAACACATGAAATATCATACACAAGACGCCGATTCCGAACGTACCAGCAACCTGGCTCTGATACCACTGTAAGGTTTCGTATAGAGCGCAGCGGAAACGCGAATCCCTCAGGTAGATATCGTTGCCGGCGTCGGAATCGAACTAAATCGGTAAACCACGCACAGGCAGATCTCATCTTTACCTTTGCGGGTTGCGTAACTCCCGAATCCGGGAGGTGGTGCGCAGGAGGCGCCGCGGTGCTTCAAGCCGTTCAAGTGTCCGGCCTCTAGACGTATCCACGCGAGCTCCGGACGCAGACGGATCTCCTCGTTCTCCACGCGTCTCCCGGATCTCAGCTCCACCATGTGCCGAAGAGAGGAGAGAGAGGGTGGGGGGCGCCCTGGGAGAGAGAGAGGAGGGGGCGGCCAGGGTTAAGCCTGGAGCTGGCCCAGGGTTTAACTCTCAGCGTATATTTATAGACACCGCGGTTTTCACAAAAACCCAGTCATTGTCTATAAAGAACACCTTGCCCAGTCTGCTCGGAACTCTTATGCGTGTGACCCTCTAGGCCCAACTGCTAGTCCAGTTTTCAGCCCATTAAGCTCAATAACTCTTTATTGACTTATGGTAATTAATTAACATCTCATATTAATTAATTACACAATCAATTATCGTCTCACGATAATTGACCGGGCTTCCAATCAAGTTGGTGCCAAGCAACACCACTTGATCCTGGAAAGCATTGGGGTTCAGCAACCCATTCAAGGAACCTTTTGTATCATCAGTTACCACGTGACTTTAATCCTTCGCTCGTACAATGCTCCCGAGTGCACTTAGGGTATGGTCAACTGTCAAACCCTAATGTGGTACTCACTTGGTTAGATGCCGCATAACAATATCAGAAAACTCCTTTTCTGATAAGTAGTCTTGCCCTGGCCAGGGACTATCAGGCATCCTTCCGTAGAGCATTCACTCTCCTATTACCGAGAGCGAGCGATCCCATATGACCACACAATCACCTTCGAAGGTATTCCGCTAGATCCGATCACTTAACTGATTAAGACCTCATGGCTAGAGATCTATAAGTCAAGGTCAAAACCCAGAAGTCCACCAACAAGGTGTCCTTGGTGTCTCAGGTCTAAGGACCAATCACGCCACTGTGACAATGAATCTAGCTGGTTGACAGTTAGGTAACATTACCATCCAGCGATTCATAACGGATCAGTTCAGTGAACTCATTCTCCAATGAGCACCTACAGATTCACCTTAGTGTCTCCACACAAGTGACTATGAGACCAGTCACCCTCATCATATGAGCAGGTGCAACCTGTACTAGTCTAACCGGATATCGATGTCCTTCTCGGAATATCCTCCGACTAGGAACAATAAGAATATACGTTTAAAGGATATTAATCTCATTGTTATGATCTCATCATAATTAATATCCATTGCGCATATTCATGGACTTCATAATGAAACGATAAACGAATTACACAGAATGAATATAAAACCTTATTATTATTATCAAAGAACAAGATTGCACAAGTTATGATTGGCTTGAGGACATCCATAACTAACACTCTCCCCCTTCCTCTCTTTCTACTATTTTATAACCTCCCCCTCTCTCTCTCATGGGTATTATTCCTTCTCACTTTCTCTCTATCCTCTCTCCTCGATCCCCTTCCCATTCTCTTTCGCTTCCTCCCTCCCGTTTTCCCCCTTCTCTTTCTCCTCTCCTTCGGTTTCTCTTTCTCACACAGACATCAGCAGCAGCCTGGCCGCTGACCCGCCCAGCCCTCGCATGCGCGGCGCACGCGCACGCGCCCCGCGCGCCCGCTGGCCGCTGCCACGCGCGCCCGCGCCCAGCGCCCCGCACGCAAGCCCACGCCCTCTACGTGCATGATGCACGTAGAGCCGCCGGGCTGCGCTCTCTCTCTCCTATCACTATCGCGCTCTCTCTCGTCTCTCTCCTCTCTCTCACATTCTCGTCCTCAGCACTCTCTCTCTTTTCTCTCTCTCTCTTCTCTCTCTTCTTTCTCATCGTTCTCTCTTCTCTCTCTCTCTTCTCTCTCTCTCTCTTCTCTTCTCTCGCTCGCCTCTCTCTTATCCTACGTCTCTCTCTTTTCTCTCTCTCTCTTCTCTTCTCTCTCTCGCATCTCTTTCTCTCTCCGCTCTCTCTCTTTTCTCTCGTTTCTCTCTATCCCGCTTCCCTCTCACGTCTTCTCTCTCTTCTAGTCTCTCTCTTGTTCTCTCTCTTTTTCTTTATCTATTTCTTGGTGTAATTGTCGACGTTTGTGGGCTGAATAAGTTATTTCTTTGTTAAACATTTTACTGTTTAGAGATCGTAAGTTGAATCAGTCTCATATTCTCATTCCCTCCTTCTCTCTCTTTATTTCCTAGTTTAATTAGTTTAGTTTTACTTAATCTAACTTAGTTAAATATCACCACGCTATTTCCTAACTAAAAACCCAACGTTTTCAATTCTAAAATCTAGTTCTCCGTGATTCGACTCGGCTCTCACCACTTAAACTATTGTCAAAATATTAGTGTAGGCCGATAATTTTGAGATTGTTAGTCACGTGTTTAACGACGCATTATGGGCTATCAATTTTTGGCACCATTGCCGGGGAATTAGATTTTTAGTTTTGATAATTTGGTATTTTTGTATATATTCAGGCTAACATTTTTTCTTTTTGTAGGTATCAAATAAAAAGTGAAAAAAATCCGAAAATTGCATGAAAAAAAAAAGGTAAGTGAGGTGAGTTTCCTTCTCTCACTCTTTACATTTATTTTCATTTCCAAAAAAACGAGGGATTGCGTTGAAGGTAAGTACCATTAAAACCTCTTGATTGAGTTTCCTTTTCTTAGTTGCCATGTTTAGACAATTATAAAAAAAAAATCATAAAAAACAATCACTTGAATCCAATAAAAAGATTTCATATCAAGATTAGAAACTTTCCATCTTTAGGACATGCATCATTTAGACTTTCATCTTTAGGTAAGATTCTTTTTTTTTAAGTTTCCTTTCTTGTCGAAGTGCGGGAGGCAAGGTGAGAATCTCAACTTTCTTAAAATCATGATCATGGATTGCCATGCTTGCATAGAACCCCTTGCTTGATTTTGTGGTGTGCACATCATTTCTAAAATTTTTAAGGGCAGTTTCCTTAACAAGATAAGGTGGGGATTTGATCACCCTTCCTTAGCCCACAAACCACAACTTCCTGCATCTTTTGCATTCCCAAGCCCAATAAAAGATAGTAGAAACTTGACCTAGGGTTCGCTTTGAGACTTAGGCCCACTTGGGCCCACTATCAAGTTTGGAGACTGGTGTCTAAGGCTAGAGGTTTATGGCAAACCTAAGTGGACAAGTGGTTACTTATTAGGTCCCTGTGAGAGCAGGGGAACCTCCCACTTCCCACCTCTTACCTGGCCAGTTAACGAGCTTGAGAGTGGATTTGAGTTAGGCCTCAGTTGATTAGTGAGAAATCAAATGTTTATGTCCTAGGGAACCATAGGTGTCATAGGATTAATTGTTTGCTAACTTATTTGAAAATAAAAAAAAAATCAGATATTTCAAAACAACAAAAAAAAAATTAAACAAAAAAAAGAGATTTATGTGGGTTGACAATCATGGTTATGAAATTGGCACTTCATTGGACAAATTGGATCAGCCCACTATGGTATGCACTCTCAACCTACCCACTTTATCCATCAACCTCTACTTACCAGTCCAATGGCTCCAAATGGACTCAAGCCCATCTGATTCATGGTCACCCAATTAAAGATCACATGTATGATTCAGGGTGGAGGAAATATGTTGACCCACTTTATATCTCATCACCTCTCTCCACCTAAGAACAGACCCAAACTTTCAAGTGTTATCCACACCCACTCCTTACTCAAAAGTTGACCAAGATGTCTCCCCTGAAAAATTGAGTTTACTCTATCAAGATCCTCAAGGGGAAATTCAAGGACCCTTTCTAGGTGCCGAAATCATATCATGGTTCGATCAAATTTTTTTGGCATTGATCTACCTGTGTGCCTAACAAATGCTCCTGAAGGCACACCCTTCCAACCACTTGGAGAAGTAATGCCACATTTAACACTTAGAGATCAACCTATTCTGGCCCAAGCCCAAAATCTACCTATCCACAACTTTCAACATTGGGCCAATGCCAATTGATATTCATGTCAAAAGCCATCATAAGGGACATGTATATCCACAGTCCACTTATACATCTCCCTCACAATCAGGCTTATTTGATGATCAATTTGGGCAATTTATGCAAAAATTCCATGATAACCAACATCTTTGAGCAAACATTCACCCAACAACAACAAGAATTGGAGCAATCCTTTGTCAAAACTGACCTCCTGATTACTCAACTGATGGAAATCAGAAGGAGGCAAGATAGTCAGTCACCATGCCAACCCATTGACAATCATGCACATCATTATCTTGATTGTGACCAACAATTTGACTCTCAAATTCCATCCACAACTTCTCAGTCCAACATGATTGCGGACACGCCCACTTGGAAAATGAGAGATAATATTAATGAGTCAAATCAAGAGAAGATGGGTGCCACTGAAAATCAATCCATTGTCTTGGCCCAACTTGAAACTGACCATCAAGAAGACTCCATCCATAATGTCATATTTGAGGAAAGCTCTAATGAGTTAGTTGAACTCAAGTTGGGGGGAGAGGAAAAAGAGTGTCATCTAGATGTTGGGTCTGACTTTGATGTGACATCGTTTCGAGTGGGTGACAAAGAAGAGGTGAGTGTGGAGAAAGAGCTGGGTGTATCATCAATCATTCTTATTGGGTAAGAGAGAATTAGAAATTCTGCCTGAAGTCCACATTGACTGGGTCTCTCTTGATGTTGAGAAAGATAGAGAATTCCTACCTCTCCCTGACTTGGCAAATCCAATATGTTCATGGACATGCTACCACTAGATTGGTCAACTGCACTTGAACCTTTTAAGCATCCTTGTGTTGAAAGTCATATCCATTTCATTCCTGATCATGCTACTAATTTGACTCAAGTCAGCCTGTGGAGTTCAAGCAATCCTCTGAGCATCCAACTCAATCTGACCTCAATATCATGAAAGAGGATCTGAAAATGAAAGTTGTGGGTGAAAAGGGTGAAAATAATCAAGTCCGCATTGATGTGTTCAACACATACAAAGATCTTAAGTGTACAAATGAAAATTCTTAATTGAAGATATGATCTTGAGTGCCTCATTTCTCTATCACTTACTGATCTACAAGGTACGTGTGGACCACTTGACCCACCATGGCTAATGATGCCTTACAAGAAAAAATTTGGCGTCAATTGATTGGGGGTGTTACGTGACCCTGTTCCCCCATGTGTCTGGCTGAAGACATTAACTTAGCGCTTGTTGGGAGGCAACCCAATATTTTTAGGAAAATGATTTCTATTGATTTCATTTTTATTTTGTGTCTTAGGTGTTTGCTGGCCACTATCCTTTGATGAAGCTAGTGCAAACCACCCGCATGTGATCATCAGGTTGCATCTCTCCTTTCTTAACTTACATTGGCTTTATTCTATTGTCATTACTTTTATGCCATTGAGGACAATGTCATTTAAGTTGGGGGGAGAGACAAATTGTATTTCAAATTTTTGTCCCTAACATTGTGCTTCATGTTCATATTTCATGCAAGAATTTTTTTTTTAGCTTGACTCATAGTGTGTACTTGTGAAGGTGTGAGTTGAAGGGGTGAGTTAACTAGTTATGTTTTTAGCATCTTCCTCAAAATACATTTGAAATTTCATCAACACAGTAAAGTATTATTTTGAGCTATTCAAATGGATGATGAGAGTTTTACCGAACATTCAGGTTGATTGATTGATATTCTACATTCCTATTGATGACCAATCGTGGGGAAAAAGCTACCTGCCTACAAATAAATGTGAAAATGTGTGGAGTAGTGAAAAAAAAAAAAAGAAACATGGAAAATGCCCCTGATCTTAGTAACCGGGCCTGTGGCTCCTAAGGTAAGAGTTGAGGCTCGCGTCAAACGGTGAAGGGAAGTGCAGCACCATGTAAATGAAAAGAAAAAAAAAAGCATGAAAAAAAAAAAGAATTAGGTGGAGTGAAAGCTACCTGTAATTCGAGGATCGAATTTAAGGAGTGTAGAGTTGATACCATCCTTGAGTGATAGGTAAAAAGCACATGCATCACTTTTGATGCTCAAACATTGAACAAAAAGTCATGAAATTTTGTGTGTATCTTGAGGAACTGTCTAATGACATGAACTGACATATTTGCCTTTGACACTCTCAACTGGAACTTGAAATACTTATGATCAAGCATCATTCTTATTTTCTTGTCATGAAGTATGATGTTTTGAACTCTTGTTTGTCCCAATTATTCACTTGTGTGCATTGCTAAGGGACTAGCAATGAGTAAGTTGGGGGTGTGATAATTGCGCTGTTATTGATGATAATCATGTTATTTTATTATCTTATAGTCCTTATTTCACACAAACTCATTGTCACTTTATTACAAAAATGATAAATTGATTAAATCTCTATTGTGTGTATTTGCAGGATTAATGGGCCAAGAAATGAAGTGCCAAATGGGCCAATGGATTGGATTGAAGCAAGAGAGAATAAAGGAGAGATTCTATTAATTTTTTAAAATACTTTTCTTTTTTTAAAAATCTCCTCTCCTATTTTCAAAAATCTCTCCTTCCTTCTTCTCTCCCCCTTCCACTCTTTCTCTACTATTTTATAAACCCTCCCCCTCTCTCTCTCATTGGTATTATTCTCTTTCTCACTTTCTCTCTCTCCCTCTCTCCTCCTCCTTCCCTCCTTCCTCCTCCTTTCTTCTTCCTCCTCTCCTCTTTTCCCCTTCTCTTTCTTCTCTCCTTCTTTCTCTTCTCACATAAGCAGCAGCAGCAGCCTGCCGCTGCCCCGCCTCAGCCCGCGCGCGCCGCGCGCCCCGCGCCAGCGCCCCGCGTGCCCCTTGGCCCTGCGCCGCCTCAGCCCAGCACCCGCACGCCCGCCTAGCCGCTGCCCCGCGCGCCCCGTGCCCAGCGCCCCGCACGCCCGCGCCCCGCGCCCTCTACATGCATGCATGCACGTAGAGCCCGCTGCTGCGCTCTCTCTCTCCTATCCCTCTCGCAACTCTCTCTCCTCTCTCTCACGTTCTCTCCCTCACGCGATCTCTCTCTCTTTTCTCTCTCTCTTCTCTCTCCTCTTTCTCACGCGTTCTCTCTTCTCTCTTCTCTTTCTCTCTCTCTCTCTCTCCTTCCTCTCTCGCCTCTCTCTTCTCTCTCTGCTCTCACTCTTTTCTCTATCTCTTCTCTCTCCTCTCTCTCGCCCTCTCTTCTCTCTTCGCTCTCTCTCTTTTCTCTCGTTTCTCTCTCTCCCGCTTCCTCTCTCACGTATCTCTTCTTCTAGTCTCTCTCTTGTTCTCTCTCTTTTTCTTTTATCTATTCTTGGTGTAATTGTTGACGTTTGTGGGGCTGGAATAAGTTATTTCTTTGTTAAACATTTTACTGTTTAGTAGATCGTAAAGTTGAATCATGTCTCATATTCTCTCATTCCTCCTTCTCTCTCTTATTTACCTAGTTTAATTAGTTAGTTTTACTTAATGTAACTTAGTTTAAATACCACGCTATTTTCCTAACTAAAAACCCAACGTTTTCAATTCTAAAATCTAGTTCTCCGTGGATTCGACTCGGCTCTCACCACTTAACTATTGTCAAAATACTTAGTGTAGGCCGATAATTTTGAGATTGTTCGTCACGTGTTTAACGACGCATTCGTAGGCTATCACTTTTTCATTCCATGCACATATTAAGGGGGAGTAAATTTGAAAAACTGCAAAAATGTTTTTCAATAAATGCAATGAATTTCATGCTAAAAATAGTGTAATTGACTCTTTTTGCAGTGACTATGTGGTATATCAAATGGTGAAATGCGAAAGGAGAAGTTAAGCTTGTCTGGAAACTATCATCATGCGTGAGAAAAATTCTCCGCCAAGTATCAATAGTCTTTTCTGCATAAAGGTCATCAGAAAAATGAAAAATCTCAAAAACTTTATTTGAGTCTTTGCAAAATTCTTCTCCTTCAAAAATTGCCTGTTGATATATGCTTGATCATGTTCATACTCTTTCTGTGCAAATTGCTTGGAATGAACATATCTGAATTGCTTAAATGATCATTTCATATCATGCATATCTTATAGGGGAGTGAATTCGAAAGAATCTTTGAGTGAAATGCTGGAGAAATATTATGTCATATCTGATTCATCATCAACTCCCATTCAGTTTGTTGACAAATATTCTTGCTCATAAATTCCTCACTCTCACATTGCATTGACATTCTTGGTATATCAAATGGTGATTTGAAGAAAGACAAGTCAGGCTTGTCTGGACCACTTTCACTATGCGTGAGTATATTTCTCCACCAAGTATCAAGAGTCTTGTATGCAATTGTTGAGGGAGAGTCATTGTCATATCTCTTGACCTTACTTATCTATCCTGAACCCCAAATTCATCAGAATTTTTGAGTCCTTGTGCTATTTTCTTATGAGAGAATTAAGACATTGAAACTAGACTCATTGTGCATTTAGTTTAATTTCAAAGATTCAGTATCATTTCAAGGTTAAGCAATCATAATACTGAATGTTTTTAAAATGATTTGCAAAACACTATTATAGGCACATGAGTGGCTTTAATATTTCACATGTGTATCTTAAGCTTTATTTTTACCACATGTTAAGAATAATTTTTCTAAATTAATAGTCATGACTTTTCTGGTCAAAGCAAAAATATTCCTGTAAAATGTCAAAAGAAAAATGATCAATCTGGAAAGATACAAACAGAGCAATGCAAATGCTTAAACCACTGAGTAACCGGGCCATTTCACCTAACAAGTGATTTGTTTCGCGTCAAAAAGTGGAAATCAAAATTTTCAACTCTGTATAAGATAATGAAAGTTAAACCACTGAGTAATCAGGAGGTCTTGCATCTGATCAATGTGATTTCTTGCACTGAAAAGTGAGATTTAACTAATTTATCTGTATTCTTTTCTAGTTAAAATTGAAGGAAAATCAAAAAGACAGGATAGAAAAGCTTAAGACATTAATTAAGTTCATGTTTACTGTGTTTAGACATATATTTTACATTGTGTTAAACTTAAAGCTCCTAACGTCCTTGTTAAATACTTCTGCTCACTCATATAGGTCACTTTATTTCACATGTGCATCATTATTTTAACCACATTCAGATCATTATAATTTGCTATTCTTTGTGTTGAGTGTGTCTTTGTGATTAAACTTTGTTGCACAATAACAAAAACCACAAAATTCTCTCAACTGATAATATCACTTTGCCTGACTTATTTGAATGCCTCTGACCATTTATTCCCTACATTTCATTTCTTGATCTCCTACAATCTTTGTTTCTCTCTCTTGTCTATCCTTTTGATGCTGTCAAAAAAGAGGGAGAAAAGGGCACATCAAAAAGGGGAAAAGGGCCTTCCAAAAAGGGGGAGAAAGTTCTTTAAAGGAGAAAGGTCAAAGTGTGTTATATGGTCAAAGGGGGAATTATTGCAGTCAAGGAGTCAAGATATTGGAGATTGTGCATATGTTTTGTCATCATCAAAAAGGGGGAGATTGTTGGGTTGAGTGTGTTTTGGAACTTCCTAAAGTTGTAATTAATGAATCTAATGAACATCACTCATACCTTGATTTTGATGATGACATACTGTGATATTGATGATGACATGTTGTGATTTTGATGTTGATATGTGAACATGTTATACATTTTATACATATCACAATAATGCTTAAACAACATATTTTTGATGTTTAATATCTCATATTTTAATGATAATATCTTGTATTAATGGTTTATGTGTTAAATTTTCAGGTACACACATTTTTGTCTGGTAGTGTCGACACTAGATCAAGCAGGTCGACACTAGTCCCAGATTCAAGAGACCAGTTGCCGACTGGGACAGTAGGTCGACACTAGATCAAAGCAGGTCGACACTAGTCCCAGATTCCAGAAGGGCAGGTCGACACTAGATCAAAGCAGGTCGACACTAGTCCCAGATTCCAGAAGGGCAGGTCGACACTAGATCAGGGCAGGTCGACACTAGATCCAGTTTCCAGCAGAACAGTTTTGCAGAAATGGGACAGCAGGTCGACACTAGATCAGGGCAGGTCGACACACTCCGGTTGAAAGTCAAAAACGTAAATTTCTCTGTACACGTGGTGCTTGGGATTTAGGGGATTTGGCCTAGGTTTCCATGCCCATTCACCCCAAGGCACTTTATGGACATATGGGGCTATAAATACCCATGTTCCTTGGACCCCATAGGAAAGAGAGAGCCCATACACTTCCAGAAGAAGCCTTTTGGCGTCCAAAGGGGGTTTTCTTGATCTGTCTCCATCTCCAGAAGCTGCAAGCCATCCTTTCAAGAGGAAGGACAAGGGAATCAAGGGGAATCCCTGGAGAGAAGGTTGCTGTGCAAGGCAAGGGAGCAGATCCAACTGAAGAGGCTCAGGAGAAGAAGGATTTCTGGCATTTCAGATGCCATCAAAGTAGAGCATTGCCAATTGAGGAGAATCTCCATCAATTTCCATCAAGGCTCCTCATTGAAGCGTCTGCAAGGCCTCTTCATCGAAGAACACTCTTTCTACATCCATGTTCCTCATCTCAGAGTTTGTTCTTCTTTCTTTCGTCAATGAGATTTATGCATGAAGTTCTGTACAAATTTCTATGTACGAAATTGCCTTGAATCAGATCATTGCTAGAGGATCTGATCTCTTTTGTGTTTGATCTAGCTTTTGTACTGTGAGCCGTCGAGCTCTGGTTTGTGAGTCATCGCACTCACTGTGTGGTTTGAGCTGTCGTGCTCAATTTGGAGTCGTCGTACTCCGGTTGGTGTTTGAGCCGTCGTGCGCAGTTTGGAGTCGTCGTGCTCCAGGTGTTTCTTGAGTCGTCGTGCTCAAAGGTGTTTGGAGTCGTCGTGCTCCAGTGTGAGTTGTACTCAAGGTTTTTGAGTAGTGTGGCCTCACTGTGTGAGGGGTGGACGTAGGAGTCACTAGAGGTGATTTCCGAACCACCTAAAAATCCTATGTGCATTGGTTTGAATTGTGGTTTGCCTTTGTATCTCGCTAGATGCATGCATAGGGATTTCGTTCACACTACTAATGATTTAATCACACACACTAATAATATTTTAGATCAGTAAATTGTTTGGGTGAATTGATTTCTAATTCGAAGTAATTTTAAATTGCTTAAGCTTCTGCGTTACTTGGTGTTAGATCTATTCAACCCCCCCTTCTAGATCTGATCCTTCCACCCATCCGATCCTAACAATGTCATCTTGCACAGGTTGGATAGCCTCTCAATGGGTAGGGGATGCATTCGTTAAGGCCTTAGGGAGAAAGTGGGGGGTCTTATTCTCCAAGGCCTTTTGTGATTTTTCCTTGTTGTTGGCCCTCTTGTTGCTGCTCTTGCGCACCTCGACCTTCTGCTCATTTCCCATAGATGACGTCAATGGAGAGGCTCGATCTTGGATCTATGGGGGACCATTGGATGGCTTGAGATGATCAAGAAACTAGATGGCATTTTGTAGCTAGAAGAGTGGGACATGCACAAGAGAGAGTGAGGGATCAGAGGGGAGGGTCCTAGGAGCAACGTCCCAGGGAAAGCCTTTAATGCCTAAGTCAGATCCAAACAAGTTCTCAAAGCAAAAGGATGAACAATTTGAGATTGCAGTGTGCTTGCTTCTTAGAACTTAGGGCTTACCTTGTATCGCATATTCTTGGTGGGTTATATACGTGTTGACTCTCTTGGCTATTCTCATGTGATGGGACAATGACATGGCCAAGGTTATGGTCCTATGACCTATTCGTAATGGAGTTTTCCGTATGCAGAACTCAGAGGGTGATCGTCGGCCATGTGTGGACTATCTCACTCGCCATGAGGGGGTGCCCTTAGGTCTTCAACCATACACATGCGATGCCTTGGCGTTAACGCCAAGAGGTCTAGAGGGTGACATGGGCCATGCCCTACCAGTGGTTTGCGTAGTCATACGTGGATGTTATGGGGCTTTAGAGTTCAACCTCCCGCTGGTATGCAGATCAAGTAATTATATCATGAGTGTTTGTCGCTTCCCCACTGAATTAAGGCTCCGCCAACGTAAAGAGTGGTGGGTGGGAAATTCTATTAATTAGGCTGTCAAATTATCTATTAGGCTAACGACCTACCAAGGTAGACACGGGATAGGCCGAGCTAGCATCTTTCCATTACGTCTCCTGAGTCAGTTAGCTTGGGAGCTTTCCTTTGTCGCTAGGGCTATCCTTCTGGCGTCGACACGAGGAAGGGACCCTCCCCATAGATCTACCAGATCAGGTGCTCGTTGACACTTCATGGGCCCCACTCTATTAGGTGGGCTCTGTTGGGCTTTAGCGGGATGAGTCTTATTTGATAATACTAGGCTATCACCTAATGGCCAAGCCTAATCATTGGGCCTTAATGGTTTGAGCCAGAGATTTCCTCTTTTCAAAACATAATAGCTCTTAGATGGAGTCGACATTCACAATAATAGTGCTGCAACTAGTATTTCTTCTTATCCTAGATAACCAGAAGAGGTATGGGTAGATGCGAAATACGAAGTAAAATCTACCCAGCTTCTTTATAGCCAAACAACGAGTTTGTATTGTGCGTGTGTGGAATTTTTTAGTTTTCTCAGAACATATACATGAAACTGTTTCCCATATACCAATACGTTGACAGGAAGCTTCAAACCATGCATGCTTTTTGAAGGAAACCAATTATTGAGAAATGGCATAATATCACACTATACATTACAACCGCTGCCACGCCACTTTAACTTGAGCGCAGACCCTCTTAGCTCCCCACAGGAGGGGGGGGGGGGGGCAGTTAGTACCAAGGGTGGGGGGAATTTTTTCATTTCACCCCTCATTTTAACTTATTTTTTGTGTTTTACACGGGAGTTAATATGAAAAAATCTCCTCCCACCCCTGGTACTGACCGGCCCCCCGTCCTGCGGGGGGCCGAGAGAATCCACGTTCCTTTCCACTTACTCAGCTTGACTGAGCTAAGAATGTTACCAAAAAGTGGCCATAGCATTTCTCGATAGTTTTTTTTTTTTTTGGTAACATACAAGTCAAAAGTAAGTGTGGAGACCATCGGCTTCTTAATGAACCATGGTCGCACTTTATGTTTTTTTGTGTGTGATAATGGTAGTAAAGACATTTAAATTACCATTGCCCACTGCTCGGCAATTTTTCAAGTACTGCTTATGATCACTTTCGAGTTGTACCCTCTGTAGTTTCCTCCGTAACTTGTTCTCTTTCTCTTCACATTTAAAAGCAGGCGCAAATCATAATGTAGTTAGATATGTTGTAGATGAGTGGTGCTGTATATCTCCGTTTCATCAACTTTTAAGGATTTGACATTAACTTGATGGGGAAGAAAAGAATGGATCATTCCAAAAGCATCTCCGTCAGGCAATCTTTGCCAACACAGCTATCCATTTCATGTTCGAGTTCAATCCGTCAAGCAAACAGTAGGCACCTTCACGACCAACTCGAGACGACTCCCCCGACACAAATCTCATTAAGAACCCCACAACTCAACACAACTCTCGCCAGCCATCTTCTTCATGCCCCCTTCCCTCATCACCCTCCTCATCTTGGCAGCTTCGTCCCACAAGCCGACCTCAGCGAACATGTTGGCCGCCATCACATAGTTCCCGCTCCTCCTCGGCTCCAACTCAAGCAACATCCATCTTGCACGGCTCCCAACACCACCATCGTCACTTGTGTTGTGAGTGTTGCAGGCACTCAGCAACGTCCGCCACACAACTGCGTCGGGCTCCACGGGCATGCTCCGGATGAAAGCATGAGCCTCTTCGAGGCGGCCACTGCGACCAAGAACATCCACCATCGCACTGTAATGTGACATCTTCGGCTCTATACCATGCTTGAGCGCCATCTCATGGAAGGAGCGGTACCCTTCTTCTACTAGCCCTGCATGGCTGCATGCGCAGAGAACCCCCAGAAACGTCACGTAATTGGGCTTGATTGCCGTCTTCTTCATCTGAGAGAAGAGCTTGAGTGCTTCATGGGCAAATCCGTGCTGTGCAAGCCCCAAGATCATGGCGCTCCAGGTCCACACATTTGTTTTAGACGTTCTCTCAAACACCTGGCCAGCGCGGTCTATGGCCCCAGACTTGGCATACATGTCCACGAGGGCTGTGCCGAGCTGCACATTCATGGTCATGCCTCTTCCGATCACCTGACAATGCACCCACATCCCCAGACTCAAATTCCCGACCTCGGCGGCGGCAGACAGCAAGACTACGAACGTGATCTCGTCTGGCTCGAACATGGAACTCCTCATGCAAGAGCATAGCTGTATCGACTCACTAAACAGGGAATTCTCGTTATACACCGATAACATGGTATTCCACGACACCACTGTCCGAATGGGCATTTCGTTGAACGCTCTCCGAGCATCGGTTATCTCACGGCATGTGCCGTAGAGGTGCACCAGCGTGTTACCCACGTAGACAACGGCGCCGACGCCACCTTTTACGGCGTCAGCGTGCACCTGCCTGCCGAGATGTACATTCCCCATCCCGGCGGCCGCGTTGAGGACGAAGGGGTAAGTAAGTTCGCTGGGCCGCGCCGACGGCCCGCCCCGGCGGCGCATCTCCATGAACACCCCCACGGCATCTCTTGGTAGCGGGCCGCTGCCGCCACTGCCGCCCCGTGCGTATCCCCTAATGACGTGGTTCCAGGAGGCGGAGGAGGGGGCGAGGAGGCGGGCGAAGAGGAGGTGGCGCGCATAGTCGGTGTCGCCACCGGAGGGAGAGAGAGCAAAGGCGCGGACAAGCTCACTGGCGAGAAACCTGTCTCCGGAGAGGAGACCGGAGGTCTCGAGGACGGCGTGGACCTGGTGGAGGTGGTTCCTGGACGAGCAGCCGCCGGAGGCGAGGAGCGCGACGAATCGGCCCCTGGGAGATAAGGAAGGCGGAGGCGGCGGCATCAAAGGCCAGGGCGTTTTGAAAGAGAGAGAAAGGCTTGGAGGAGTGTACTTTAATTTTGTCAGAATCCATTGAGTTGTGGTCTAGCTCGCAGGTCTGTACCTCAGCGACTTCGGGATGTCAAAATTTCAATTTCGGACATATCAATCTAAGCTCACTTGATTCAACTTGAAAGTATGGGAAGAGTAAATAGTAAGTGTCATTTAACAATTGTTGAGGTCAGTTCGATCCAAATGATCTCAAGATGTGGCCGACCTCTAGCGAGTCCGAGGTAGAACTTCCTGCAATGGAAAGGAGGAAGAATAAGAGTTATTGATTGCTAGTGCTACTCTCATATGTAAGAAATCAATTTCGAGAAGATAATCTTAAAGTTGATTTTTAATTGTCAAGTCAATATTTTTTCAAATCGGATTGAAGGTGGAGATGAAGAGTTTGAGTGACAGAAGGGTGGATTAGTGTCTTATTTGACATGTGCTTCCTTGGCTTACATATGACTATTGACTCTCCTTTGAAGGTAATTGGGAGGTGGGAAGAATTATGACATCCGATATGAGATAAATCTCCTTTTCGAGCCTTGCCTTTTCCCCCTCTTTGTTCTCTCTTCAAGAGCCAAGCTTGGGCCTAGCCCATCAAGCTTGGATCAGTTCCACTTATCGCTAAAGAGGTCGACTCAAGAGGCCTATCTTGAACCCCCTAATATGGGCCTAAGACTAGGGTATCTCGTCTCTAGTTCTAAGTAGTTGCTCTTTGTGTGCTGTGTTATTGGATGGTTGATGTGACTTGCTACTACTTATGGAGCAGAATTGAGGTCTGCCAATGGTGTCATGTCTGGCTAAGGCTGCATCAGATCTGTGGCTACACACCTTCTTGTCCATTGCCATGATGGCTTCATCTCAGGATCACACACTACACCGAGTTGCCACAGTTGTCATGGTGGTCCTGTCCTTGTGACCATGCACTGCACCACTTTGCTAGGGCCGCTGCAATGGCACCAACATAGGGGTGAAGCGATGCTCCACATCAAGGTTGCGATGATGGCACCACCCTCAGGAGTTACCCATCTTCTTTTGAGAGACAACTATCACACATCGGCGTCCCTCATGAGTGCCCTTCGTCTCTCAGGTGTTAGCTATCCCCCATCAGCATCCCTTGGAGTTGCCTTTCTTCCTCGGGCAACAGTTGTCGTACATCGGCGCAAGGGAGTTCCTCTCAAAGGGGCCTATAAAAGGCATGGGTTGTGGAGTGTGGGGGGAGGGGGGGGTGGACTGCGACTCACTTCGTTGTTGCTAGAGTTGTGAGGTCGAGAGATGTCAACTTAAGAGATTGGGAGAGCTTGGTTTTGGTAGTGTGACTTGTGCTTAGCTATATGGTAAGCTCAACCCTATGTGTTCTTTGCTTTTTGCTAACAATTATTTTTGTTAATGAAATGCTAACTGTTGTGGTCAGCTTGTGTAGAGGATATAGTGGACCTCTATATGGTTTGAAAAAATGCCTAGTTTGCTACTATAGTTGAGAAGAAGTGGGTCTCTCCTGAGGCAAATGAGCCATCGATTAGGAAGAAAGGCAGGGTAGGTGACTCAAGGTTGGAGGTGTAGGGGCTGACCAAGTGGTTCTGTAACACCCCAAATTTAATATATAAATAATAAGATATTGGACAGTAGAAAAGATTCTAATTCTCATAAAAGACATAAATACTTACAAGAAACATGTTTACACTTAAATCTAGAATACTCTCATATTATTAATATAATCACAATACTGTCTTCAGATGTGTGCACTGCGAGAGGGCGTCATCGGAATTCAGTAACAAAAGTAAAATATGACGACACCATAATTATAAAAAAATTTATTGATTCCAAATATATAAATGTTGAGAATTGTTGGTGTACGGAGAATGAGATTAAGCTCACTTAATGATTTTAGAGTAATTTTTACTCGATGAAGAATTAATTAGGAAAATTAAACTAAAATCATTATAATTTGTATCATCACTTAACTAACTTATGTTTGAAATCACATCTCAATCGGACATCATTTAGATATAAAATTAATGACCCAAAGAATCTAAATGAATAAATTTGAATTATCTAATCTAATTATGTAAGCCTTCTTACGTAATCAAGATTATGTATGAACCGTCCGTGGCTAATTTCCATCAACATAAAACTTGTGGCCGACGTAGATGATAGGTGGACGATGATGATTCATCCTCATCATCTTGTGGTACCCATAAGATGACATGCCCCTCCTACAAAGCCCACCCCCCCCATCTTTTTCATCTTCTTCTTTCACTTCTTCTGCTACTTCTTCCAGTTCTTCTTCTTTATCTTCCTCTTCTTCTTCCAAAGTCTTCTACTTCTTCCAGTTCTTATTCCTGCCTTTTCTACCGCTACTTCTTCTTCTTGTTCAAACCACAATCACCATGACCATCGTGTTGTCCCAGTAAGAAAAGAGAGAAGCGGGTGGAGGAAGGAAGAAAGAAAGAAGAGAAGATAAAGAAGGTGCAAAGGCAATAAGAAGCAACAGAGAAGGGAATCACAGGCTTAGGAGGCCACCTCGACCTGACAGTCATGCCCAACTGATTAGTAGGTTCCTCTTTATCGATTCTGATTTTCCATTCTCAAGCATATTTGGACTGTGAGATTTGAGCATTTATGATTATGGTTTTAACCGGAATCAGACGACCGATTTTGATATTTTGGTCGACCGATTCTCTCTCCATTTCGACTGAGAAAAGAGAAAAGAATTTGAAAGAGAAGTTTAACGAGTTTTATTAAATCTGGAAAAAATGTATAGTTGAAGTATAGGTCCCTCCCTACAATTCCTGAGTGTTTATTTCCATTCCCAAGTTTGTTTACACTGTGTGATTTGCGACCGTAAGATTCTGATTTTCTACCAGAATCGGTTGATAGATTTCTGGATCCTGGTCGACCGATTGTCATGCTTAAAAGACATGGATCTTATTGGGAAAATAGGACGACCGATTCTTGTAGTTCAGTCGACCGATTTCACCTTAAATCAAGGACCAAGCTACTGGCTAGGTCTATCGACCGATTTGGTTCTTTTGGTCGACTGATTTCATCTTTTCAATCGACTGATTAGGTTCTTCTAGTCGATCAATTTCATATTTTCTTATGACCGATTTTTATTCATACACAGTCTGTCGACAGACACACCTAATCTGTTGACACATACCGCCAGCAGGTTGACACACTGTCCCAATTTGTCGACACATGCCTTTTTCAGATTGACTCTTTCCGCTTGGCTGGTTCATGTCTGGATTATCGTGTTTTATTTTGATATTTTATGAGATGCTCTTCTGTCATTTCTTGAGAGAGATTACAAAACCTAATGTTAATGTTGGATCGAGATGGAGCTTTAGATGTCCTAGAGGTGGGTGAAAGGACTTCTTTGCACCTTTAAAAAATTTATTTAAAAATAGATAACACTAAATAATGATGTTAGTACTTAGTGTAGTGTGTGAAAACAAGTGAAATACTTGGCGAAACAATCACACAAGGTATACAGAGGTTTTATCATGGTTCGGCCCTTCTACATAGAAGTCCTACGTCCAATCCCCAAGAACCACTTGGGATTTCACTAACTGCTAAGAACACTTGGCCTTCTCTCAACCTGAAAGGTATTACAACCCACTTGCTCCCAAGCAAGTCTTCCCTTCACCAGGGGCAACATAAACACCTCAACCACAGGTCTTCCCTTCATAAGTGGGGCACTACAAGGAACAAACCCTCTGCTGGTTACAATACTGAAAAGTACAGTGTGTCTGCTCAAGGTGTGAGCAAACAAGAAAAATTAGAAAGAGATACAAGATAAGAATGACTACTCTAACTCTTTCTGACTCAAAGTTGGCGGACTGAGATGATTTAGAATACAAATGCGACCCAAAGACAAAAGAATTCTGAATGCAGAGAGCTGGAAAGTGAGAAGCTTGAAGAAACTGGCTCTCTTCAGATCTGGTGAGCTTCTCTCTCTTTCTCTTTTATGTAGAAGCTGTCTTGAGTTGTGGTTTTTGTGTATAACTCTTGTATGCATCTGCACATTATCTTTTGTTCAACTTCAGCTCATATATATGCATAAAAGACTTGAGCTTCCCGTTTGAAAATAGTCGTTAGAAAGTAGCATTTGAATCTAATCATTGGGTCTTAAGACTTGAGACAACTAAGATGTCCATCATCAGATCTTCAGCCCTTGAGTCTCAACGGCTTCAGGCTATGAAGATAGTTGCATGGCTCTTCTTGAGATATCTTTCCTGAATTTTTGGATACACCATACCATGTCTTTTCTTTTTCATGGGGCTAAACTTTAGAGATAAAAACAAATATAAGATTGTAAGGGACAGGTAGTTTCTAACAAATATCTATCAGTTTTAGACAACAGTCTATCCTTTGAGCAGTACATGGTTAGGTGAGCATTCATGAGGAATCGACACCTGCTTGGCGCGTAGTACAGCTACAAATGGAACTTTTCCTTCAAATTTGGAAACTGGATATTCTGAAGCATGCTAGAATATGTCTTTGAGAGACACATAGCATTCTGAAAGATAAACTATGAAACTGATATTTGGAAATGACATTAAGCATTAAACAGAAGAATAGAAAACTACAAAGCTTATTTAAATATTATTATTCAGACAACACACAAAAGTAACATAGTGCACATCATGTGTTCTTCTTGTTCATTGAATAGTTCATCAGAATTAAACATTAATCGCACTAAGAATATATTGACATTTCTGCAAAAATAACAACAGATAGTTAAAAATATTGAAGTATAGATGATCAGAAAGTTGATGTTATACTTCGACTTTCATGGAGTCGGAGTAAGATCAACAAAATAACAGTAATCGATGTGAGATATAATCAATGTTCATGAAATGTAATCGATGTAACTGAAATGTAATCGATGCAAGAGATAATCGATGTTTAAGTAAATGTAATCGATGTGAGAGATAATCGAGATTCAACTGAAATGTAATCGATGTGAGAGATAATTGATGTTCAAGTGAAATGTAATTAAGTGAGAGATAATCAATGTTCAAGTGAAATATAATCGATGTGAGAGATAATCGATGTTTAAGTGAAGCGTAATGGATATTTGAACACAGTCGATGTTCTAAGATAATCGATGTGAAAGATAATCATTTTTAATCATAATCGATGTGAATATAATCGATGTGGGAGTAATCGATATGGACTTTAAAAATAGTAATCGATGTGGACTTTTGTTCTCTAATCGATGTGTCACTTAGTCAGTAATCGATATGCATTGAACAACAATCGATTTAGCTTTCCAGTGCAAATCATGAAACGACAGTGACATAGTATGTTGTATTTATGAGGAAACATGATATTAAATATATTTAAGTTAATCACGAATTTTGTTATCACCAAAATAAAGGATAAAATATAAGAGTGGTTCAACAATCTCCCCTTTTTGGTGATGACAAAACTTATGAGACATTTCTAACAAAGATACTCAAAACATGGAAAATAGAAAATTCATAGTTTAAAAATACTCCCCTTTTTGTCAATAACCAAAAGGAAGGATCTTACCATTTAGCTTTCACCTCTTTTGTAGAGACTACTTACCAATATGTTGAGGGATGGATGGAGAGGTTCAACAATACTTGTCATGAATACTCTTCTCCTGATGTGAGGCTCCCCCTCAGTTCATGGCTTGATGAAGCTTCAATCTTCTCCTTGTATATCGACATTTCCTATTGTATTTTCATTTGATGTTCTATTGGGTGATCTTCAGGAAGACTCCTTGAATTTGTTCATAAGAAGATACTTGCAAGAAATTTGTTAGTATTACTGTTAAAGGACAAGTAAGAATTTAAACACATATGTGACTACTTCCTCTTCAGGGATGTTGTCACGCCCCGACGCGGATTATCGAAACATGAGGCAGTTGTAAGTAAATGGGTACAGAGCCTATAATAGACATCAAACCATTGGATAAAGAATAAATACTAAAGCAAATACATCTCATTAATAATCCCTCAAATGTCTATTACAACCACTAATATAAGAGCCATTCTATAGGGCCCAATTACATTGAATAAAAATAAAAGACTAAACTTTGACTCTAACATAATACTAAGACACCAGGGTACTCTTGACTTCACTCTTGGTCATTCCCGTCCTCTTGAGTGTAAGTATCATCCTCAGTCTCACCTAAGAACACACAACAATAACGCAGGGTGAGCTATAACGCCCAGTAGGACTTAAATCTCATGATCAGGCATGCTTTAAATGATTAATGTATTAAAGAGCAGAGTAACTAATGATAGAGAGCGAGAGTCAAGTAGTGTGGAGAGATAGCACGATGACATGAACCAAGACTGCACCATAACATGTGAATGAAATAGCACAAGTGTCGAGCATAGCACACAGACAGGATGGCCATAGCATAAATAGCACAATATAGTTCACGATAGCACAACGAGTCGAGTATGGCATAGCACTTTTATTGTCATTTAGATAGTCGAGATAGATAGCACTTGATTGTAATGCCAAACACTCTAGTCAATTAACTCTGCGGGCAAATAGCACTTTTCGGCGCACCTCCCAGGATAAGACCGGCCCTTTATATATTGCCAGGCATTAGTTATATTGTTATCTTTAGACAATAGTCAATGGCTAGGAGAGAGTACAAGAAATAGATAAGAGTACTAGATGAATAGACGTGATAGTAGAGAGAGTGTGAATAGATGAGCGAGTAGAGTATAGATGAGAAC
>CM024756.1:40718776-40856633 GCA_014218235.1 Colocasia esculenta
TCCTCTTTTTATTGTAAAAAATATAAAATTTATTATCAAACCGCGGTCCAAGTTAAACTGTTCAGCCCAGGCACAACAACCAAACTCCACAAGTACATGGATTTAGTTCTTGTGCCTGAACTAAGCAATCTAATTCGGCCCGGGGGGTTCAACCATTGTATTTGAGTTGAGCAGTTTACCTTTGGCCCGCGGTTGGGCACAAAGTCGGGCTCTATTTACATTGATGTTACCGACCAGCGCATGGTAGACTAAGGTACTGTACATAAACACTTTGTTACATTAGAAACATAAACACTTCGTTACATTAGAAATACTTGTTAAACATTTGTTTAACTTTGTGCTGCTGCACTTCTAAAAGCCACCCGTTGCTTCATCCCACATCCGTGCCCTCCATATTGAAGTGTTTAAAAGTAGCTCGACGAGATATCACAGAGACTGGAGTAAAGTATCACTTTTATTAAACTATGTTTGATATTTGAATAGACCGGAAATAGAATAGAGTTATTCTCAAAATTTAGAGGTTATCTTCAAAATTTTGAGGATAGTTCCACTCTATCTCTAATCTATTCAAATATCAATATGATTTGATTAATTATCTTATTAAAAATGACTGGGTCGCGCAGGAGAGGGAGGGGGGTGGGGGGAGATTACTCGGTTCACAATGCTTGGTACCATACAATGGCTCGCTCAACGACATCTTCCCAGTTCCCACCTCCCAACCCCAACCTGTGTGTCCCACGCTGGTGTAACTTAATTATCTGTATTTAACTCCCCATTTGGTGCCATAAAAAATTCCCATGAACCCACCAACCTTTGTATTTGTTTTTAAGTCTAATGGGTCCTGAAATCAATTTGACTAAACCTGAGAGAGATTATAAAATTGTTTTGGGATGTCTAATCACATCACAACAGCCTCTGAGGTTGCAGTAACCCATTAAATTAGATCTGACTACCCCGTATAAAAATGTGCAGATCTGATCGGTGTGTTCTCATCGCTTCGATCTGAGACCTGATTTGTTTTGCAAAGGGTTGCCCCCGCGGAGCTGTTCAGTTACCTGATCTTTCGTGTTGGGTTGCACTGCAGCGTTTGCTACGGGAATGGAGGTGTCGCGTACTTGGCCCTTCTTAAAACTCCTCCCTCACTTGCCTACCTTGCGACATGTCTCTCTGGCTCTCTCTCCCTCCCCCACCGACTTATTATCTTGGGCGATTACCAAGAGAGCTGCTCATCATCACGATACACATACCATTTGTTAATTAATTATGGGTGTTGCAGGGCATTAGTAAATTGCTGATCCATACCAGGAAGCACGTGGGATACACGTGAGGCGAAATCATGGTTTCAGCATCGGCAGATTTTGATGCCCCCGGGTGGGCCCCCACCTTAATGGGAATATTTTGGAGATGTAGACGATGATTCTCGTTGTGGGGCGTGCATGGTACTTTCTGTTACCTGTTATGTATCTTGTCCAAACACGCATCATGGTTTAACTAGGTAGGAACTTAACTAAACTTTGGTGCTTTGGCCAAGGCTAACATAGAAGCAAAAATATATATTGGTAATAAGATAGAGTGCTTTCTCATTACAGAGCCCCAGTTCGCGTCGCAACATCTACATATTTATTGGGATTTAAATTACCTTAAATACAAATGAATTGAATGTGCACGCGATAACTTAATTTCAAAATGCTGGCCATATATTTATCTACCAGAAGAAAGAAAAAAACGACACCACATTCATGTACATATTTTCAGGTATTGCTAATCTTGCAACCACTACAAGAAAAAATGAAATTTCGACAGAAAAAAATTGTTGAAATCTGTCGAAAATTCATCGGAAGAGACACTTTCCGATAGCTTTCCGGCAACAACCGGTCGGAAAAACATCCATCGGAAAAAATACGTTAGAAAATTTTGACGATATAAAATAACCGTCCAAAATTCCATCAGCAATTCTGACGCGTCAGAAATATCCATCGGAAGTATATATTGTGATGGCTGTACGACGATAAATCCGTAATTCTGACGTAATGTTGACCGTTAGAAAGTCCATTAGGACTTCTGACGCATTTATTGACCGAAAAAAATTGCCAAAAGTACAAAACTTCTAACGAACCATATCTGTCAGAACTTCCGACGACTTTGCCGATGGAACAAACTGTCGGAAGTATTTATGCCCACGAGTTTTCGGACAAAATATTTCCATTGGAAATTATTCTATTTAAACAAATAACAAATAATAACCTGCTAAAACAATATCCATAAATAATAAAAGAATATAAAATCATCAATAACAACAAATATTACAAGAACATCCATAATAATATATAATAAATAAAAAATCAAGAGAGATCTATTGGATCATCATTTCCGCCCACCTCATAATCATCATGTTGCTGGAGGATCCCATATGATAAAAATAAATATTTAAAATATAATAAAAATAATACCATTAATTATTTTTATAAATTTAAATTCAGAATATATGAATATTCACTAAGTACATTTAGAGAATATTTTTGACTTTTTAGACTTGGGCTTTTTTTAAGGTAGTTGTTTGAGTACTGAACCTAAACCAGGAATCCAATATGGATTTTGTCAATTCCCAGACATCGTTCTCACCCACCCGGTAGTGTCAGAGCAAACAACATGTCAATCAGATCCTATTTTAGATTTTGAACCCTGAATTGTGTGTTCTAACTCTTTACATGAGAAATTTTTTTTTTTTGTTAGCTGTTTGAGCTCTGAACCCAAACTGAGAATCTGATTGGATTCCATCAGTTCCCACACATCGCTCTCACCCACCAAGTCATCGGAATGAACAACACGCCAATCGAATCCCTATTTGGATTTGGAGCCCCAACTTGCATTCTGACCCCGTACACTTGGGTTTTTTTTTTTGGTTAGTGGTTTGAGCGCCAAACCCAAACCAAAAACTCGATCTCATCCACTCGGTCATGTCAGAGTGAACGACACACGATCGGATCTCTATTTCAAATTTTGGACTGCTGACTTACGTTGTCTCACCCTCTACACTTGAGTTTTTTTAAGGTGAGTGGTTTGAGAGCCGAACCCAAATCGAGAATCCGATTTGGATTCCATTAGTTCTCACATATCGCTCTTACCACCCGGTCGTGTCGAGTGAATGACATGCTGATCAGATCCCTATTTCAGATTTTGGACCCTGACTTACGTGTTCTGACCCTTTACACTTGGGTTGTTTTTAAAGTTAGTGGTTTGAGTGCCGAACCCAGACCGAGAATCTAATCTGGATTCTATTAGTTTCCACACACCGTTCTCACCCACTCGGGTCGTGGTCTGAGTGAACGACATGCCGATCGGATCTTTATTTCACATTCTGGACCCCCGACTTATCATTTTTGACCCTTTACACTAGGATTTTTTTTTCGGGCTAGTCGTTTAAGCGCCAAACCCAAACCAAGAATCGATATGTATTCGTTAGTTCTCACATATCACTCTCAGCCATCTGGTTGTGTCGAAGTGAAGGCTTGCCTATCGGATCCCTGTTTCAGATTTTAGACACCCAACTTGCGTGTTCTAACCCTTTACACTTGGGTTTTTTAAGTAGTGGTTTGAGCGCCGAACCCAAACTGGGAATCCAATTTGGATTCCTTCAGTTCCCACTCATCGCTGTCACCCACCTGGTAGTGTCGAAGCAATCAACACACACATCAGGCATCTATTTCAAATTTTGGACCCCCCGACTTGCGTGTTCATTCAAACTATATGAATTAAAAGTAATACTAATCTGAGGTCCATGCTGTGAGGTTCCCATTCCTCGGAGGGCAGCCACCAGCTAGTGGACCATGGCGCCAAGGTGCAGTGACAACTCTTCCCAGATGAGGGTATGATGTCCTATCCACCACTGCGGGGCGTCACAATAGACGAACTCATGTAGGCTTGAGTAGTGACTGAACTCGCATATGATGACACCACTGGAGTAGTATCCAGGCCGACCTCGGCCTTCCTCGGCCCTCCTGCAGTGTCAACCCATGCGTTCAGATCCAAGTCTGGTAGGGAGTGCCCTCCACATAGCGATCTGTCATTGTCTTGTCATAGGTCTCCTGCAGAACAAATTAAAAGCATATTAACTATTGTACATTTATTTAATCTCTAAATTAGATTAGGTTTATGAATATTAGACTGGTCTGATTGGGGGTATGCCCCTGTACCTTGCTGTAATTTCCTTTATATATATCTCTCTGGCCCAGGTGCCCTCGCTGGTGGAGTGAGCCCATCCTCCCCTAATGGGGGAGGGTGCACTCTTCCGGTTTAAGGCCCTGAGGACCTTTTACCCAAAAAAAAAAAAGACTTTACATCAATCATGCGAGCACTCTCGCTGACATAGTCATCGGTCCCCTTCAGCTTATGAGTTTGATCAAACAATTTGCAAAATGTAGTGGGACGCTCGAGCTCTTGACACTTACAATTCAACAAAAGTAGTTATTTTCACAATAATAATCTATTAAGCAACTATCCTTTAGAAGATTTGTTGAACAACTATCTCTTTAAAGTATTGTGTTTTTGCTATAACAAAACCTTTTAAGATTGTCTCTACAAACAAATTTATTGAAATATATCACAAGTAACATGACTTGTATAATACTGTATATCAACATGAAATTTCTCTTAGTCCACATCATATACTATGTACCATACTAACTCCGACTGTGGACTACGACTCCATAAAAGTAGAAGTGTTGACCCATCTGAGAACTGTCCTCCGACTCTTCGAATGTGAAGTTTGTTAGTACTCCGACTTCTTGAAAGTCGAAGTCTAGACTTCGACTCTTAAAATCGAAATAAGGAATAGATTGATGAAAACACTTTCACTCCGACTCTTGAGAAGTCAAAGTCTCTCACTCTGACTCCTGAGAAGTCGAAGTCTCTGTTGTACCCACACTCCTTGGAAAGTCAAAGTCTGCACTCCAACTCCCCAGAAGTCGAAGTATAACCGATTGATGCTTATCACTCTGACTTCCCAAAAGTCAAATTTTGTGATCAGTCTCACTGCAACTTCTGTAGAGTTGAAGTTCATTTGTAACTCTTGTCTCTGACTCCGACTTCAGGAAAGTCGAAGTATACTATCAACTTCTATGTACTTAAATAATAATTTCTATATGAATTGTGTTTTCATAAAATCCATGAAACCTTGAGTTTATGTAATTCAATATGTATGCTATCCCTAAAGGGTTCTCTTACAGTATGATTAACACTTGCATATTCTACAGAATAATGCTATTTATTAATACAATCATTTAAATATTCTGTGGGTAGGATAATTTATATTCAAAATGACCACATAAAATATTATTGAATAGATCTGAAATATTTATACAAATTGGTCTCTTGCTTTTTATTAAAAGTTCAGATCCTCTCCCTTTTGACAGTTGCCTTGTAGTAAATGCGATGGTAAGTATAGGAGCATTGAGTTTGTCAAGAGTTTAGACCACATATCAGAACCTCACCTTACCTTTGGATGCAACTGTTTGTCTACCTTTTTTTGCAGAACATCGTCCATCCGAGGTTCTTTATACTTTACATATATTCCATCTCACTACCTCTGAAAGCATGGAGGTATGTTTTTCTATCTTGTCCTTCTTGCAGAACATTTATGAAGCATGCCTTGCTCTCAATCTTCAGCATGGAGCTTTACAGAACAATTAATGAAGTCTGAAGCTACAAGTTTAGCCTGAAGACATTGGAAATCCAAAAGCTGAAGGACTGTTGAATAACAAAAGTCTCAATCCAAAGGATCAACAACTACTTCTCAATGGCTACTTCTCAAACGGCTAGTTCTCTAACGATCTATTTTAAACGGAAACTTAAGGCCTTGAAGCATATATAGAAGCCGGAGTTTTGAACAAGACAACCAACTTAGATAGTGAGACAGCATCACACTCCCATCTGCATTTTTCAAGTAAGAGTCTCCACAAAGCCTTCTACTGAATGAAAGGAAGAGAGCTGCATCCTAAGTCTACAACTTCAAGCTCTCAAGTTCTTAGAAGTCTTTTCTGTGGGTGGCATTTGCAACTCTAGATTATTCTTCAGTCACCTGTTAGATTCAGAAAGAGTTAGAGCTGAAACTCTTATTGTATTTCATTCTGAATTCTTTGTGTTTGCTCATCCTTCTGAGTAGACACATCAGTCTTTCTCATTTCTATCTTAGAGAAACCCACAAGAAGTTGTTCCTGCAGTGCTCCTCTTGTGAAGGGAAGACCTATTGTATAAGTAGTCTTGTACCCTGGTTAAGGTAAGGGAAGACTGCTGGGAGCAAGTGGATTGTAATACCTCTCAGGTTGAGAGAATGCCAAGTTCTCTAGGTAGTTAGTGAAATCCAAGAGATGCTTGGGGTGGATGTAGGACTTATGTAAGACCCAGGATCCGAATTACGGTTACCAACCAATAATCCGAATCCTGACCCGTCACCCACGAGCCGAAGCCCGGAGGGTAAGAAGAGAACGTCTGAGGAGAACATATGAAAATGTACACACCACAAAAATTAAACATTCACTATATAATATATCAGTTAAGTACAACTCAGAGCCGATAAAAAAAAAGTAAAGAGTACAGTGAGTACAAAAACCATGTACTGTTGAGCAACTACCCCTAAGGAATTTATGAATTTTCTTAAATTAAAATATCTATTCTTTTTGCTATGACAAAACTCATTAAAATAAACTTTCTACTCTTTAAAATAATTTTTCTACAAAGATAAAAATTACATATCACAAAAATCATTCAGATACATTTCAGGTCTTTACCTCCATCTCAGAAAATTTTCTAAGTCCACAGACTCTCTCTTTGTCCTACTGAATTCGATGCTAACTTCGAATGTCAAATCCGACTCTTTCAGAAGGAAGTTAAACAAACTTCAAAATTTTCTAAGGTCACAACTTTATAACTTGATTCGACTTAGTTTCGGACTGGTACAGTCGAATGCTTCATATAATCTTATACTGATTCGACTTATGTTTCCGACTGGTACAGTCGAATGCTTCATATAATCTTATACTTCATTCGACTTAGTTCTGACTGGTACAGTCGAATGCTTCATATAATCTTATACTTGATTTGAATTATGTCTCTGACTGTTACAGTCGAATGACTTTCTATATCCATCTGTCTTCTTCGATGTCACAGTCAAATGCTTCAGTGAACATCTATATGGTATTCGACTACTGAAGTCGAATCACTTATTTGTCCAGTCTAATTGCATGTTCCTTTGAATTCGACTTCACTATAACTCTGTACGTAAACTCTCTTGTGATCCTTTTAGTCTTAATTTCTAAAGCAAATATCTCCAAATCTTTTCATACATCTTTTTAATAATCTTTCAATATCTTATTGATTCATCAAAACGTCATTATCCTATTATTGTATTATTTTATTCTCTGTCAGAACAAGCCATATCAGTCTTGATTTATTCATTAAATCTTGCTCATGACACCTCTGATATATTTTAAGAAATATCCTTGAGTTGTTCAATGCCTTTGCTCTGAATTTTGTAAGGATTCATTAGACACTATGCATTTATGATTTCTCAGGACCATGGCTTCTGACAGGACTCACCTACCACTGACAAACCATGCTTTACCCTTTTAGCCTAACTATCTGTCTACTTTCTCTTTTGCATCCGAGGTTTCCATAACCTCCTATGTACTTGTCTAATCCACCTACCTCAAAGGTATGGAGATACTCTTCTCTTTTGTCTTGACCCTGTGCAGGCATTTATTGAAGAACGTTTTCAGCATGTCTCCTCACAGTTCACTCCGAAGGAAAAAGAGCTTATCCTTAGTTGTGAAAACTGCACCTCTTCTGAAGATCTTGGAAAGAAGCAAAACTGAAAGACTTCTGGATAACAAACACTTCAAAACCCAAAGGATCCTAGAGATCTCTTCAAACAGACATATTGTAAATGGCCACAAACTCCAAACGGCTACATTTCAAATGGCTATATTCTGAAGTATATAAAAGGAGCTCAAGTTTGAAGTAGGAAGGAATATCTAAACCATAACACAAGAAGCGCATACAAGCCATTACACCTTCTTGTGAACTTCATTCGAATTCTTCCAAGTCCACACAAGCCTTTTGCATGCAAAAGTCTGAGAGCTGCTCTTCTTAAGAAGCCATTCTCTGAGCTCTCCTAGAAGAAGTCTTGTGTTGAGTGGCTACTGTATTTGATTACTTCTTAGTCCACTTTTGTTGTTCATATAGGATTCATATCTCATTTTATGATCTCTAAATCCTTTTGAAGTCTGTGTGTGTTTGTGCTCAGATCTGAGGCAAACACACAAGTGTTTCTCTATTTATTCCTGTAATTTCTGCAAAAGTTTGGGTCTGCATTACCCCTCCCGTGAAGGGAAGACCTTGTGAAAGGTAGTTGTTGTTCCCTGTTTAGGGAAGACTGCTTGGGAGCAAGTGGGTTGTAATTCCTCTCAAGGGTGAGAGAAGGCAATTTATTGACAGTTAGTGGAAATCTCAAGTGGTTGGCTTGAGGACTGGATGTAGGACTTCCATGTGGGAAGGGCCGAACCAGGATAAATCCCTGTGCATTCATTGTGTGATTGTTTCCGCCTTGTCTACACTTGAATCACACACACCACACTAAGCTCTAACAATTTACTTAGTGTTGTAAAATTTTAGAAGCAAATTTTAAGAGGGAAGAAGTCCTATTCACCCCCTTTGGACATTCTTAGTGCCATTTTGATCCAACAAGTGGTATCAGAGCGAGGTCTTCTCAGAAGAATCCAAGAGATTTGAGAAAAATGGCATCCGAAGCTCACAACTATGAAGGTCAATCTATCACAGGGCACCATTCATTGATGGTGAAGATTACCAATACTGGAAGATGCGAATGGAGTGCTTCATCACTTCGACTTATGGCAGGTAATAGAACAAGGGACTTTCAAATCATTGGTGAAGCTCTTCCTCTGGTCTTCCCTTGCAGATAAAAGAAATATGTCTTTAAATTACGAGGCAAAAAATTATCTTTGCTGTGCTTTGTCTAAAAGAGAATTTAACAGACTTTCAGCATGTAAAACAGCTAAGGAAATGTGGGATAAACTTCAAGTAACCTATGAAGGTACAGATAGGGTTAAACAAACAAGATAGATATACTTGTATCCCAATATGAACAATTCAAAATACTTCCTAATGAAAATATAACTCAAATGTATAACAGATTTCAAATATAATTGTTGGACTAAGTTCTTTAGGAAAAGTCCTAACTAATGAAGAAATAGTTAGAAAAATTCCTAAGATCTCTAACTAATATGGACCTCTAAAGTTACAGCCATAGAGGAAGCCCATGACTTAACACCAATTATTTATTGATAATTAATCGGATCCCTTATGGCTCATGAAATTAATATGGAAAGGTTTTCTGAAAATTCTTCTTCGAAAAGAAAATTTCAAATGCCTTGAAGATTGCAGATTCCTCCTCATCTGAAGACTCAAAGGAAAAATCAGATGACAGTGATGTTGAGGCTATGCTCTCAAGAAAACTGCAGAGAATTCTTGCAAAGAAGAAGAAGTTTGGCTCAAAAAAGATTTTTTAAAAGAAAGATAAGAAAAAGAGCCTTGCTATGAGTGTAATCAGCCAGGACATTACAATCTGAATGTCAAAGCTTAAGAAGAAGGATCAAGCAGAAAATTCGACAAGAAGAAAGGCAAGGAAAAGAAGTTCAGAAAGTTCAAAAAGAAGGCAATGGCAGCAACATGGGACATGAAGAAGGAACCAGTTCAGAATCCTCCAGCTCAGAATCCGAAGAAGAAGAGAAGGCAAATCTAGCCTCATGGCAGGACTAGAGCAGGTAAACTCGAAACCTCCTTTACTTCATGTTCTGAATCCGATTCTGATAGTCTTGAAGATGCCTTCAATGAACTTTATGAAAATAATGACAGTAGTAAAATAAATAAAAATAGTTAAACTAAATCTACTGAACCAAGAAAAAGCTAACACCTTTCTTAAAATGAAACAGAAAGGTTAAACAAAAGTTTAAGTGAAATAAAAAGAACTAATGAATTGCTGTGCGAAGACTTAAAAAATAAAAATAACAAAATCTTGGAATTGAATCAAACCTTAAGGAACTTAAAGAGAAGAAAAACTGCAAGAAGAAATAATTATCTAAAAGCTACATAGAAAAGATTTCTAATTGCAAAATTTCTTTATTTGTTAAATTAAAAGGTTCTAGAATAGGAAAGAAGAATATGGTTAGGATACACAGATCCACAAAATGGAAAATATTATTCATGCTCAAGTATATCCAACCCCTAAATTTGTAGCAGAAAAGAAAGTCAAAATGCCAAAAGGTAAATAAGTATGTGTACAACAAAACAGAAATCCAACAATTTTGCATATATGAAGAATGCTTTTGATTTAGTTGTAGTCACTGTAATCAAATTAGGACACCTAGTAAGCACATGCGCCACTAGACATTAAGATGGATTCCTAAAACTAACCTTCAAGGACCCAAGAAATTTTGGGTACCAAAAGTACAACCTGATTTTGTTGTAGGGTCGGCTGAGGGCATCCAAATGGTATTTGGATAATGGATGCTCAAGCATATGACAGGGGATAGGAAGTTATTCACAAGTTTAGAGAAGAAAGTGGTCAAGTCACTTATGGTGATAATGGAAGGAAAAGTACTAGGATGTGGATAGTTGGTACTAAAGAAAAGAACCTAATTGAAGATGTCATGTATTAGAAGGTCTGACATCATCTGATAAGTATTAGTCAGTTATGTGATAAGGGCATCAGTAAATTTTCAGAATGATAAGTGTATTATTAGAAAGATAACAAGATTGTGTTCGAGCTCAAAGAGTGAAGATTTATATACATTGCAACTAGCAAATTAAAGGAAGTGAACTTATGTCTTACACCACCAAAAGTGAAGAGTTTGATTTGTGGCATATAAGACTTGGTCATGCAAGCACCTCAGTGATCAAGAAGTTAATAAAGCATGATCTGGTTGAAGGTCTTCCAAAGATGAACTTAAGAAATCTGGAATTTGTTCAGCTTGTGCTAAAGGAAAACTAACCAAGACTTCATTTCAGTCTAAAACATTGTTACAACTTCCAAGCTTTGTGTTAATTCACATGGATCTATTTGGACCTATGAGGACAGTTAGTCATTGGAGAAAAATATATGGCTATGTATTAGTTGATGACTACTCAGGTACACTTGGGTATCTTTTCTAGAAGCCAAATCAGAAGCATTTCAAGCATTTCTGATGTTCAGAAATAGTTCAGAAAAATCAGAAATTTCAGATTACAAGCATTAAATCTGATCATGGAGGCGAATTCAAAATGAAGAATTCATGAAGTTCTGTGAAGAAAATAGGATTGAGCATAACTTCTCAGCACCAAGAACAGCTCAGCAAAATGGAGTAGAAGAAAGAAAGAATAGGAACACTGCTGGATATGACCAGAACAATGTTGAATGGTATAACTTGCCAAAATATTTCTGGCAAGGCAGTCAATACAGCCTGCTACATCATCAACAGGTGCATGATCAGACCCATTCTAAATAAGACTCCTTATGAACCCTACAAGGAAAAGAAGCCCAACATTAGTCATCTTCGACCTTTGGCTGTAAGTGCTTTATCTTAAATAATGGTAAGGATATCTAGGGAAATTAGATGCTAAAAGTGATGAAGGTTTTCTATTAGGATATTTCAAAACCTAGAGGTTATAAAGTATCAATAGAAGGACATTAACCATAGAACAATCTGTGCATATACTATTTGATGAAACTAATCCTTCTATAAAAGGATAGAAGAAGAAGAAGAATGTGTTTGATGATCTTTGCAGGGATTTAGAAAAGACTTCTCTTGAAGAAAAATGTAAATATGAAGAAATGGAAGATCCCCTATTAGAAGATCTTCAACAACTAGAAGAACCAACGAAGGGCTACCTAGAGACTTAAGGTATCACCGGGATCATCCTAGAGAAAACATCATAGGTAATCCTCAAGATAGAGTATGAACAAGAGGTATGCAATTCCTTGTGACTTTTCTGCTTTAGTTTCTCAAATAGAGCCTAAGACAATCAATGATGCTCTGGGAGATGAATCTTGTATCCTACTATGCAAGAGGAACATAATCAGTTACAACATAGTGAGATTTGGACTCTTGTACCTAGACCTACTGACCATCCAGTTATTGGAACCAGATGGGTTTTAGAAACAAGATGGATGAATCAGGGGTGATTACTAGAAACAAGGCCAGATTTGTTGCTCAAGGATATTTGTAAGGTCCTCGAATTTGTTGTATTATTTTATTACATGTAATTAATTTATCTACGTACGTATTAACTAGTTATACTTATGTGTGCATGTGTTAATTAGTGTAAATAATGTATGAATTGCATGGTGGTAGTATGTACATGATAGTATATATATATGGCATGAATATATACGTATAAGTTAAGCATGGATTTTCTGCATGTTTTGAGTTCTGGCCGAAGGACCCAATTGGCGTCCACATGGATGGACGTCCATGCTGAGTCAGCGTCCACCTCGATGGACGCCAATACTTAAGTCGACGGCATTGATATGGACGTTAAGATCTCTGACCTGCATGCGTTGCAGACCCCGAAAAACTCCGGGGGCAAGCAAGCCAGCCATTGGGGAGATGTCCCCAACGGCTAGCAAGCCTTCACATCACCTCTCCGGGTTCCCCAAACCCCTCTCCTATAAACTAAACTTGTTCTGCACCAGAAAGAGCTCTCTTGACTCTTTGCAAAGAGGAGAGAAACCCTAGCTTCTGTGAGAAAAACCTGAACTTGGCAAGCTTTAATCCAGCGACTGAAGGCTGCTCCGGTGATCCACTGCTGCTAGGAGAGAGTCTGGACCTTGGGGAAGGCTTCCCCAACACTGGACTGAAGCTTGCATCGACTGAGAACCAGGAGGAAGGAACTTTTGGAGGCTTCTTGGGACTGACCAAGGAGAGCTTCATCAACCCCTTTGATCCCTTTGAAGATTTAATTAGAGGCAAGTAACGATTCACTTCATTCATGTAGGTGTCTAGTAGGGTTTTACCATTTTTACAGATTTTCCTCGTGTCCTGGATCCTCACATTCCATTGTTATTTGGAGCTCGGTCTGTGTTCTTTCACAAAAAGGAACTTGGCATCAAGTCCCTTGCCGCCAAGATCTCTAGTCTGCGTCCAGCGATCTTGCCGTCCAACTCCTTGAACGGCCAGACCCTGCCGTCAAGTTCTTCAGTGCAGAACAGTAAACTGTTCTGCCTTAAGTAATTATTTTCTGGACTTTTACGCATGTGGATAGTGTAATTTTTATATGTTATGTAAAATAGATAATGTGATGTGTGTGGAAATTTCTGTGATTTTCTGTGGATGGCATAAATTGTTAGATTTATCGAAATACATGTTTGGAAATGGATTATGCATGATTACCTACTGTCTACATGATTCCTGAGGAATTAAATGCCCTAGATTTTTCTATATGTGTATATGCGTCAGTTCATGCCCTGCAATTTTGAGAATTTTTCATGTTCACATGTTTACTGTAATTCTGCAATGGAAATAGAAAGCATGTGTAGGATCTCAAAAATCCACAGTAAATTATATGTTGTGCAATAAATCAGGGGAAAATTTATATAACAATATGTATGATAGATTCAGATCTGTGATTCAGATATGTGAAATGTCAAATCTAAGATTCATGTTATGTTCCATGACAAATTGAATTATGAATGTCATGCAATTGAATGTTTTAATTTCTGTAAATGTAATATGACTCAGAAAAATCTGGAAATTTACATGTGTGGTCATAAACCTGCAACCAGTGTGTGCTTAAATTTTCATGTGATTTGGATAACAGAAAATGGTATTATGAGAATTCCATGTGAAAACGAATGATTAATGCATGTTGTCATGAATGTGGTTTGATTAGGCATTTTCAGCCTGATTAGTGTAAAGTATTGAATATTTAAAGTCTGTCAACAGTAGTATCATGATTAGGAAAATAGAGGCATGTGTGTAAGTGAGAGAATGTAAAGACATGTGTAATATGTGTGTTAAAAATCGAATGTGTAATGTGTAAAAGTGTGTGCCATGTGTGACACTACCCATAGAGGGCCGTGGAAACCGTACATGGAAAAGTCCCCATGGGAAGGTTCAATGTGTTAAGATCCTAAGGGCATTAATATGAAATCCTGGAGGTGGACAAGTACCACTGGTTAGGGTGGAGACTTGTTCTTCCGGTCTGCGCAGTCCAAGAGTCGTCACTATATTGCCTAGGTGACGTCTATGTGTATGTGTTATGTGATGTGTCCTTCTAGTGGTGGTTTGGACTATGTGTCACGGCACTAAATTGTGAAATGTGAATGTGATGTGTAAATTGTGTAGTGTGAACATGTGTAAATGTGAAATGTGTAAAAGAGAACTATGTGAATGAGTAATTGTGTAAACATGTGAAACCATTTTGTTAAATCGTGAATTTGTGGCCCATGATATGTAATGTGGAATTATGTTATAACAGCAACCTAAAGGTGTTTATAAGAATGTTTCATATGTGTAAAGATGCGTAGAATCCATGCTAGGAACAATTCATGCTTATGTGTAAACGTCTCCATGTTTAAGTGCTATCATGTTGTAGATTAATCAGGAGTGTATCTCAATCATGTGATAGCGTTTGGGTAAATGCCCCACTGTGATAACGTTCACTATACCGACGTGGGTTGGTATAACCGTACCGTTATAATGAGGGTCGTCACAGGGATTGGTATCAGAGCAACCGATTGAGATTATACATAAATATACATGAATCATCATCCCCATTTCATGCTAAGTCTACATAGGAATGTCCACATGTGTAGAATTGATTAATAATGAATGAAAATAGATAAGAAAATGGTTAGGAAATAAATTAACGTAGCTCTAATGGTAGCTGAAATTTACTGCAACCATGGCTTCGAGAGGTAGACGTGGTGGTGTGCCGGCCCGTGAGGACGAGCCGAGACGTGAGGAGCGGGCGGAGCAGCAGGCCCCGGCACCGCAGGGTCCTGTACTTCCCCCATCGCCGCCTGTGGATTATGAGTGTTCATACAAGGTTTGGTGCAGGCCATGCAGACACAGGCCCACACCCAGGTTGCACTAGGTTCAGTGGAGGCTCAGGTTAGCATAATTATTTCAAGTGCAGTCTGTTTTATTTAATTGTATGGTATATGTTGAATGTGTATTATTTGTTGTTGGATGTAGCAGGCTCAAGTACCAGCTCAGGACCATGGTGGACCTTCCATCATGGAAATATTCAAGAGGATGCTGCCACCCTCTTTTAAGGGGAGAGCGATCCATTACTAGTTGAGAGTTGGATGAGGGAGATTGAAAAAATCTTCCGAGCTATTAGGTGCGCGGATGAGGATAAGGTTCCTTTAGCCACCTATATGCTTCAGGTATGTGTTAGTTTTGTATGTTTGTATGTTCTATTAAGTTAGATTTGTTCGATGGTGCTTATGAACGGTGTACTGTAGGAAAGTGCTGATGTATGGTGGGCTTCATTACTACGTACACGGTTTGAAGACGGCGCGGTTGATGTTGCTTGGGATGAGTTCGTAAGGCTCTTTCGGGCCAAGTTCGTCCCCGAGCATATTCAAGATCGGATGGAGCAGGAGTTCCTCTCTTTGACTCAAGGCTCCATGACCGTGCTAGAGTATTAGGCAAGGTTTGCAGAACTATCTAAATATGCACCTCATATCGTGACAGATGAGCGTAGGAAAGCAAAGATGTTCGTGATGGGCCTGAAGCCATCACTGAGGATGAGGCTTGTGGCGTTCGACCATCGTACTTTGGACGAGGCCCTTAGCGCTTCCTGTAGGCAGGAGGGTGAGATGGAGCAATACCTTGAAGAGAAGAAGGCTTCGCAGAAGAGACCTGCAACTACGTTCCAGCGGCAGGACAAGAAGAAGTGGTGTACCAGACACAGCAGCGATCAGTGGCAGTCAACAGTACTCAAGTACCTTCTGTACGTTCCCCTGGTGTGAAGAAAGAGTGTCCCCATGTGGGAAGACACATGGTGGTTCCGAATGTTGGATGATTAGGAAAGTGCTTGAAGTGCTGAAGTAGCGACCGCAAGATCAAGGATTGTCCGAGATTTCAGTAGGGAGTCCAGCGCGGAGCGCCAGCCCCAGCAGCAGCAACGCCAACTACAGGAAGACCAGGAAGGCCTCGAGCCCATAGCTCGAGTTTTTCCTTTAGCACGCGAGGACGCCGAGCAGGCGGAGCATGTCACCGAAGGTACGGTCTTACTTCTAGGTGTGCACGCTCGGTTTTGTTTGATACGGGTGCTACTCACTCGTTCATTTTCGAGCGGTTCGCTAGGCAGTTAGCCCTAGAGTCAGGCATAAAGTCTGAGGATTTAGAGGTCCCTTTGTCTGTGCACACCCCTGCGGTACGGTATCGACTAGGAAGTGCATTCCGTCATTACGTGTGCATTGAGGATAGAATCCTAGAAGGGTGTTTCTTCTTGCTAAAGATGAAGGACTATGATGCTATTCTTGGTCTGGATTGGATAGAGGAGCACTATGCGTTAGTAGATTTTATGGGAAGAGGATTGTTTTCCGCATTCCTGGTGAGGATGAGTTCTCTCATCCCTTGCCAAGGAACTTGGCGGGAAAGTTGGTCATCTCTGCCATGAAGGCGATGCGCATGGTAAACAAGGGTTGTGACGCTTTTCTTGCCAGCGTGGTATTAGTGCCAGAGGCTGATGAGTCACCTACTCTTGCAGAGATCGAGGTAGTGCAGGATTTTCCAGACATCTTTCCTGATGATTTGTCTGGTTTGCCACCCGATAGAGAGAAAGAGTTTACCATAGAGTTGCTTCCGGGCACTCTCCTATCTTAAAGGCTCCATATCGGACGGCACCTGCGGAGTTAGCCGAGTTGAGGAGGAGCAGTTGCAAGAGTTGCTAGATAAGGGATTTATTCGCCCTAGTGTTTCCCCTTAGGGCGCACTTGTATTATTCGTCAAGAAGAGCGGGTCACTTAGGTATGCATTGACTATAGAAACCTGAACCAAGTGACTGTGAAGAACAGGTATCCCTTACCTCGTATTGATGATTTGTTTGACTAGTTACAAGATGCATCAATCTTTTCTAAGATTGATTTGCTATCTAGTTATCATCAGTTGGGGATTCGGAGTGAGGATGTGTCCAAGACGGCATTCAAATCCCGTTATGGACATTATGAGTTTTTGGTCCTTCCTTTCGGATTGACCAACGCCCCTGCAGCGTTCATGGATCTCATGAACAGGGTGTTTAGGCCGTATCTAAATAGCTTTGTTGTAGTGTTTATTGATGATGTGCTTGCTGGTCTACTCTTTGGACGAGGCCACACACCGTCAGCATTTGAGAGTAGTATTAGAGGTTCTCCGTGAGCACAAGTTGTATGCTAAGTTCAGCAAGTGCGATTTCTGGTTGCGCGAGGTTCATTTCCTCGGGCATGTTATTTTCGGTGCTGGTGTTGCAGTTGATCCAGCAAAGGTTCAGGAAGTTATGGATTGGGAGACTCCTAAGACCCCTTCAGAGATTCGTAGTTTTCTGGGTTTGGCTGGTTACTATCGGCGATTCATTGAGAGATTTTCATCCATCGCCGCCCCATTGACTCAGCTCACCAGAAAGGGAGTGAAGTTTGTTTGGTCCGAGAAGTGTGAGAGTAGTTTTCAATTGTTGAAGACTAAGCTCACGTCAGCTCGGTGTTAGTCTTGCCGAGCGGTGTAGAGGGTTTGCTATCTACACGGATGCGTCTCGGATTGGCTTAGGCTGTGTGCTAATGCAACAAGGAAGGGTAGTGGCTTATGCTTCTCGTCAGTTGAAGGAGCATGAGAAGAACTATCCACTCATGATTTGGAGCTCGCAGCAGTGGTTCATGCACTAAAGATCTGGAGGCACTATCTTTATGGTGTCAGATTTGAAGTGTTTATCGACCACAAGATCTTGAAGTATCTTTTCTCCAAAAGGAATTAAACTTGAGGCAGAGAAGATGGATTGAGTTCTTGAATGACTATGACTTCGACCTTCAGTATCGCCCTGGGAAGGCGAATGTCGTAGCGGATGCTCTGAGTAGAAAGAGGCCATCTCTCCAGCAGGACTGGAAGATATTGGAGGATGCGGCTTGCACGTTGACTGAGTTAGAGCCTCACTATGCCAGGCTTTTGTAGCTCAGTTATCCCTTAGGTCCTCGGTTTTGGATGTGAGGTGAAGCAACAGAAAGCCGACCCTAGACTCTTAGAGTTAGTGGGCAAGGCAAGCATTGCTCGTGATGAGGATGGTGATTAGATTCCATCACCGTGTTTGTGTCCCTGACTTGGTAGATGTCTATGAGCATGTGTTAGCGGAGGCTCATAGATCGCGATTCTCTATTCATCCGGGTAACATTAAGATGTACCAGGATTTAAAGATGTCCTTTTGGTGGTTGGCATGAAGACGGATGTAGCAGATTATGTATCCGATGTTTAGTGTGCCAGCAAGTGAAGGTCGAGCGACAGCGACCATCCGGCCTTATGCAAAGGATGGAGATCCCAGTGTGGAAGTGGGAAGCTATCACTATGGACTTTGTTTCGGGTTTGCCTCGATCTAGAAGGGGCAATGACTCGATTTGGGTAGTTATGGATAGATTCTCGAAGACTGCACATTTCTTGCATATCAAGAAGAAGCAGTAGGTTAAGAGTTTAGCTAGATTGTATGTTAGTGGTGTGGTTAGATTGCATGGTGTGCCGAAGTCGATCATTTCGGATCGAGATCTGAGATTTACTTCGAGGTTGTGGAAGGGTCTTCATCATGCATTAGGTTCGGAGCTGAAGCTCAGTTCGGCGTTTCATCCCCAGACAGATGGACAGTCCGAGAGGACTATCCAGATGCTCGAGGATATGTTGAGAGTGTGTGTACTGGATTGGAAGGATGATTGAGAGCGTCATCTACCTCTAGTGGAGTTTACATACAACAACAGCTTTCATGCGAGTATTGGTATGGCTCCATTTGAGGCGTTGCATGGTAGGCCTTGCAGATCTCCTTTATGTTGGGAGGAGACCGGTGATAGGCAGCTGATCGGTCCGAGTTAGTTTAGGAGACTTCAGATAAGGTCCGCTTATCAAGAAGAGGCTTGTTGCGGCGCAGGATAGGCAGAAGAGCTATGCCGACAACAGGAGGAAGGATTTGGAGTTCGCGGTGGGTGAACATGTCTTCTTGAAGATATCACCTACTCGTGGTGTCGTCAGATTTGGCAGGCATAGCAAGTTGAGCCCTAGATTCATTGGCCCGTATGAGATTCTCAGACGATTGGGCAGCGTGGCATATGAGCTAGCTTTACCCCAAGCTTTAGCTAGTGTTCATCCCGTTTTCCACGTTTCTATGCTCAGGAAGTATGTCTGAGATCCATCTCATGTGATTAGTCATGAGCCAGTGAGATTCAGCCATGTTTGTCGTATGTGGAGCAACCAGTAGCTATTCTTGACTGGAAGGTTCAGCATCTCTGGAACAAGGGTATTACGTCGGTGAAAGTACTATGGCAGAACTTCTCGCGAGAAGAGGCTACTTGGGAGCTTGAGGATGCGATGAAGAAGAAGTATCCCCGTTTATTTGAGTAGTTTTGTTTAAACTTCGAGGACGAAGTTTCTTTATGGGGGAGAGGGTGTAAGGCCCTCGAATTTTGTTGTATTATTTTATTACGTGTAAATAATTCATGTTTGTGTATGCATAGATGTACATATCTACATACGTATTAACTAGTTATACTTATGTGTGCATGTGTATAATTAGTTGTAAATAATGTATGAATTGCATGGTGGTAGTGTGTACATGATAGTATATATATATATGGCATGAATATATATGTATAAGTTAAGCATGGATTTTCTGCATGTTTTGAGTTCTGGCCGAAGGACCCAATTGGCGTCCACATAGATGGATGTCCATGCTGAGTCAGCGTCCACCTCGATGGACGCCAATATTTAAGTCAACGGCCATTGATATGGACGTTAAGATCTCTGACCTACATGCGTTTCAGACCCCGAAACTCCGGGGGCAAGCAAGCCCAGCCATTGGGGAGATGTCCCCAACGGCTAGCAAGCCTTCACATCACCTCTCCGGGGTTCCCCAAACCCCTCTCCTATAAACTAAACTCCTTCTGCACCAGAAAGAGCTCTCTTGACTCTTTACAAAGAGGAGAGAAACCCCAGCTTCTGTGAGAAAAACCTGAACTTGGCAAGCTTTAATCCAGCGACTGAAGGCTGCTTCCGGTGATCCACTGCTGCTAGGAGAGAGTCTGGACCTTGGGGAAGGCTTCCCCAACACTGGACTGAAGCTTGCATCGACTGAGAACCAGGAGGAAGGAACTTTTGGAGGCTTCTTGGGACTGCCCAAGGAGAGCTTCATCAACCCCTTTGATCCCTTAGAAGATTTAATTAGAGGCAAGTAACACATTCACTTCGTTCATGTAGATGTCTAGTAGGGTTTTACCATTTTTACAGATTTTCCTCGTGTCCTGGATCCTCACATTCCCCTGTTATTTGGAGCTCGGTCTGTGTTCTTGCATAGAAAGGAACTTGGCGTCAAGTCCCTTGCCGCCAAGATCTCTAGTCTGCGTCCAGTGATCTTGCCGTCCAACTACTTGAATGGCCAGACACTGCCGTCAAGTTCTTCAGTGCCATACAGTAAACTGTTCTGCCTTAAGTAATTATTTTCCGAACTTTGACGGATGGGGATATAGTGTATTTTTATATGTTATGTAAAATAGATAATGTGACGTGTGAGGAATTTATGTGATTTTCTGTGGATGGCACAAATTGTTAGATTTATCGAAATACATGTTTGGAAATGGATTATGCATGATTACCTACTATCTACATGATTCCTGAGGAATTAAATGCCCTAGATTTTTCTATACCATGTGTATATGAGTCAGTTCATGCCCTGAAATTTGGAGAATTTTTTCATGTTCATATGATTTACTATAATTTCTGCAATGTATGATAGATTCAGATATGTGAAATGTCAAATCTGAGATTCATGTTATTCCATGACAAATTGAATTATGAATGGCATGCAATTGAATGTTTTAATTTCTGTAAATGTATTATGACTCAGAAAAATCTGGAAATTTGCATGTGTGGTCATAAACCTGCAACCAGTGTGTGCTTAAATTTTCATGTGATTTGGATAACAGAAAATGGTATTATGAGAATTCCATGTGAAAACGAATGATTAATGCATGTTGTCATGAATGTGGTTTGATTAGGCATTTTTAGCCTGATTAGTATAAAGTATTGAATGTTTAAAGTCTGTCAAGAGTAGTATCATGATTAGGAAAATAGAGCCATGTGTGTAAGTGAGAGAATGTAAAGACATGAGTAATATGTGTGTTAAAAATCGAAATGTGTAATGTGTAAAAGTGTGGCATGTGACACTGCTTCCATAGAGGGCCGTGGAACCGTACCATGGAAAAGTCCCCATGGGAAGGTCAATGTTAAGATCCTAAGGGCATTAGGATGAAATCCTGGAGGTGGACAAGTACCACTGGTTAGAGTGGAGACTTGTTCTCCAGTCTGCGCAGTCCAAGAGTCGTCATTATATTGCCTAGGTGACGTCTATGTGTATGTGTTATGTGATGTGTCCTTCTAGTGGTGGTTTGGACTATGTGTCACGGCACTAAATTGTGAAATGTGAATGTGACTATGTGTAAATTGTGTAGCGTGAACATGTGTAAATGTGAAATGTGTAAAAAGAGAACTATGTGAATGAATAATTGTGTAAACATGTGAAACCATTTTGTTAAACCGTGAATTGTGGCCCATGATATGTTAATGTGGAATTATGTTATAACAACAACCTAAGGTGTTTATAAGAATGTTTCATATGTGTAAAAATGCGTAGAATCCATGCTAGGAACAATTCATGCTTATGTGTAAACGTCTCCATGTTTAAGTGCTATCATGTTGTAGATTAATCGGGAGTGTATCTCAATCATGTGATAGCGTTTGGGTAAATGCCCCACTGTGATAACGTTCACTATACGGACGTGGGTTGGTATAACCGTACCGGTATAATGAGGGTCGTCACAATATTCCCAAGAGGAAGGCATAGACTTTGATGAAACCTATGCTTCAATAGCTAGATTAGAGGCAATCAAAATTTTATTAGCTATGCTTGTTCTCTTAATATTAATTTGTTCCAAATGGATGTTAAAAGTGCATTTCTGAATGGTTTTATTAAAGAAGAAGCATATGTTGAGCAACCACCTGGTTTTGAAGATACTACTTATCCTAATAATATTTTCCATTAAAGATAGCACTGTATGGTCTAAAGCAAGCTCCAAGAGCTTGGTATGAAAAATAAGTGCATATCTTATATCACATGATTTTATAAGAGGTAGAGTAGATAGCACACTATTTATAAAGAAATTTTCAGATGGAATCTTAATTGTGCAGATCTATGTTGATGACATTATCTTTGGCTCTACTATTGAATCACTTTGTAAGTTCTTTGAAAATTTGACGCAAAGTGAGTTTGAAATGAGCATGATGGGTGAACTAAATTATTTTCTGGGTTGCAAATAAAGCAGACCAAAGAAGGAACTTACATTTGTCAAACCAAATATATCTCAGATTTACTTTCTAAATATGGTTTTGACAAGTGTAAGCCTTTAGGAACACCCATTAGCTCAAGCATTAAGTTAGATAGTGATCTTCTTGGTACAAAGGTAGATCAAAAGATCTATAGAGGAATGATTGGATCACTGCTCTATCTTACTGCCAGTAGACCAGATATAATGTTTAGTGTGTTTGTGCGCAAGATTCCAAGCTGATCCAAAAGAATCTCAGTTCATGCTGTTAAAAGATATTTAGATATCTTATAAATACCAGTAAGTTAGGATTATGGTATCCCAGATGTTCAGATTTCAAGCTTATTGGATATAGTGATGCTGACTATACTGGATGCAAAATAGATATGAAAAGCACTAGTGGCACTTGTCAAATTCTTGTAGGGTGTTTGATATCTTGGTCCTCCAGAAAGCAGAACTCAGTGGCTTTATCCACCATAGAAGCTGAATACATTACTGCTAGAAGTTGTTGTACTCAACTCTTGTGGGTCAAACACCAACTAGAAGACTATGGTCATCAACTCAAGAAATCCCAATGCTATGTGGCAACACAAGCGCAATAAATTTTACAAGAATCCTATCCAGCACTCAAGAACCAAGCATATTGAGGTTAGACATCACTTCATCAGGGATCATGTAAGTAATGACAATATTTTACTTGAATTTGTTTCTACAGAAAACAACTTGCTGATATTTTTACAAAATCTCTTCCTGAGGATAGATTCACATCAATTAGAAGAGAAATAGGTATGTGTAATCCTGATTAAAATACCAAGTAAAATGACATTTGAATTGTATGTTAAGATTGTGTTGAATGAACTCTGTGAAAAAACATCCTGAAATTCTAAGTCCCAAACATTCGACTAATGCATTCGAATTATGTTATAATTCTTGCATTCGACTGATGCAGTTGAATACATGATTCGACTTAACTTGAAATCGTGAAAAGGCGCTTATAATTTAAAATTATGTAATTGACACGTCTTTAAGATGCATCCTTTCATGTCATAAACGGTCAAATCATAATCCCGTCCGTTCACCCTGAAATCTAGGGGCAGTTATCTTGTCTTTCCTTATAAAAGAAAATCCCGACTCTTTTTGAAGACACCCTTTCGAAATCTGTCTTCAACTTTCTTGTCTTCTTCTGCTTCTTCGCGCCCTTAGTGTTCTTCGGCGAAGGACTTCTGAAGAACCCTGAAATCTCCATCCTCATCGAAGAAAGGTAGGATCTTAGAACTCTTCTTTGCATTTCTATCACTCATATACTAGTCCCCTGAGTCCTGTTCATCTCCTTTTCTAGATGGCTTCATCTAGGGCTCCGGAATCCACCCAGATGACCCCTGATCAACTAGTGAGACTGGCTAAGATTCCCATTTGTCCAGGGAAGGTTGTAGATTTCTCCCGTCTTTCAAGAAGTCTTGCATGGGTAGAGGACACCCTCAATGCCATGGGTTGGATCAAGTTGTGCCAGATTTTAGAACCCATTGTAGAGAATGCTGTTAGAACATTTTATGTAACCATGGAAATATCTTCTGCAAGTTCAGTGTTGGATATGTCAAAGGGACCAAAATATTATTCTGATGAACTGTTGGTTGAGTTATTGGAATGTCCAAACTCTGGGCATAAGCTTAATGAAGTAATTCCTTTTGAAAAGCAAAAACTAGGCATCATTGGGAGTTTGGCCTCTATAAGTAAGAAAGGCTTTCAGTGAATGAACTGTCAGCAGGAAAGAGATTGATTCATTTGGTAATTTCTAATATTGTAACCCCTAGAGCAAGAACCCACTCCTTTATCACCTCTAGAGATGGGAACTTGTTATTTTGGGCAATTTAGAGGCACAAAGTAAATTGGCTGGATTATCTTGGATAGAATGATTACTGCTAAGAATCTCCATGAATCTTTTCCCTATGGTCCTTTGCTCTCCCTGATATTCAAGAGGCACTCAGGGATTTGTCAGGAAAAATATTTGTTGGAATAAAAGAAAGATAGAGATCACTACCCTGAGAAGGAGTCACTACTCCTTGGTGAGTGAGAAGCAAAATCTTTAGGTAAAAGACTCAGTGCCAGAAGTGATCAGAAGTGTTTGCTAATGAATCTCATGTTCCTCTTGTTCCTCAATAGTTCAGCCAGTATAGAGCTCTAGATCAAGTTAGATCTGAAGAGCCAGTTCAAACCAGGAGAAAGAAGATCAATTCATGTTTCCTCCTCTATTCCTGAACCAGATGGTCCTGAGGAAACTATCAATGAAGTGTTAAGAGACATCAGAGGCAAGGGATTGCATCAGTTGACATTCCTACAGAAGTAGAGTTTGAAGAGAGAGAGAGAGCATTTCTTCTCCCCTTCTCAGTTTGAGACCCGGCAAGGTCTCAGGGGGAGAGTAGCAACAGTCTAACTCCATTTTAGATTTATTGAGCAAGCAACAGGAAAGTCTTTTAGTTCTTCAAATGCAGATAGAGTTTATTGATGTCAAGTTGATAGCCTGTCTGATAAGGTTAAGCAAATGAAAGATTTGCTGCTTCAGTTAGTGTGCCAGCAGGGTACTTCTCAGCCATCAGGGCCCTCATCCTCTCAGCAGCAAGAAGTGCCTGTTCAGTCTCAAGATCCTCCTGAACCTGAAAAGCCAGCTCAAGAACAGCAGTCCATAGAAGATCTTCTCCAGCATGTTGAGTAGCAACCTGAGCAGCAACTAGAATCACAAGTTCAAGATCTTGTTGAACCTGCTATTGATCAATCCAAGAAGCCTGAGCCTCAGGCCAAGTAGCAGAGTGTTGAGGAGCCGCCTCATGAGCAGCAGAAAGACTTAGAGCAAGAAGCAGACTTAGCTAGATTATATTTCATCCTCAAGAGGAGCATCAGCAGTAGTCTGTATTAGAAAAGCAGCCAGTGGCAGTAGCAAAAGCTGAGTTTCCCAGCCCAAGCAGGCTTCCCAGATAGAATCTTCGGTCAAGAGACCCCTGGAGTTGAGTCCTAACTTGCAAACCTTCAAGAGGAAAGTGAAGTGCAGACTGGTAAAAAATGGTGACCCAGTCTTCCCTCATCCTCCTTCTAGACAAGTTCATCCCTCTCCAGCTAAGCCATTTGTTAAGCCTCCTTCAGAGCCTAAAAAGGCACCTTCAGCTAAGCCTCAATCCACTGCACCCTCTGCACCTACTCCTTTGACCACTGAAATTCCTCAAAATCACTTCTCTGGATCCTACTCCACTTGCAACTATTCCTATGGATCCTTTCCACCAGGACATCAATTCAAAATCTACCCAATGAATACCAGTTCAATCCTCCCAAATCTCTCTCTCACTCTTTCCACTCAACCTCTCAGTATTTCTCTTATCTTCCCATTGCCTCAAAAACAAACTTCAAGCAAACACTTCTCCATCTAGCTGAAATACTCCCCAGTATTCAGCTTTCCTCATCCAGTGGACCAAAACTTGGAGACAATCCTTCTAAACTCCTTCCACCCTTTGGTATGCCTTCGTCTACCACTCTGAACATCACATGAATCTGTTCAGGGAATATCTATCTATTCGTGCTTTCCTTGAAGTTCATGAGATGCCAGGGTTCACTTTCGAACATTGGCTTCCTATTCTTCTTAAAACTTCACATATTTCAGTGAGGATCTCCATTTATCTCTCAGAAAAGTCATAGCTTGACTCCTAACTCCTAAGGAGTTCCTTGACCTCTATCCAGGAGAAGTAGCTAAATATCAGTAAACCCAATCTAGAAACCAATTTTTGACTGTCCAACATCACCTATCCTTGAGGTTTCATGACATGTTTGGACAACTTCTCCAGGACTCTCAGGCCAAGTACATCAGAATGAGGACCTTCAATTTCGAAAGATTCAAATTAGGATTGCCTGATGTTTCTAAAGGTCAATGGGACAATCTGCTAAGAGGTCAAAGAGAAATCATTCCCTCCATGACTGTGGCATTACCCTCTGGACTGCATCCATCTTTTATAGGAGCAGTCTCCTTCAGAAGAGACTTTGCAGAAGTAGTATTCAACAGATTCATTCGCATTGCACTAGGTTCAAAACAAATACAAGCTCAAATTGTCTTTCCAAAGATTGTGTTCCTTCAAATCTCGAGGAACCTCATCATCTGTTGGATTTCCAATATGTTTTGCTGAATCTGAAAGACTCAATGAAGATCAGTGGGCAGCTGCTTATCCCTCTTACCACTTGGACTATGAAAAAATGAAGATCTCTCTTTATGAATTCTAGTCCAAGAGTCTTAAAGATCTAAGGAAAAACATTGGTCATAAATGGGCTCAAAGATACTTAGTACTTATCAAGCCAAAGATGCAGCAGTGTGCCGAGGCCTGCACTGGAACATCACTGTCCATGAGTTTCTACTTCTTGCAGCCTCTAAAAAGATTGTTTCCCTCAAGTATCGTCTGAGCAGGGATAAATTTCTTTACAAGATAGGCTGGTTCCATAGGCGCCACATCAAATCTCATAGGAAATTGCCTACCACTAATCCCTCCTACAACATTGACCTCTCCTTGTTTGAGAATTTCTTTTGTGAGAATGAGACAAAGCTCTGGGACCTTCTAAACCACATTTTGCTTAAATTCCCAGATCTTTGTACTTACCTGTTCTTTATCTAGGTCTTGATCAGCCTTTTCTTACATCTTGAGAACTATGTAATGAATTGTATTTTAATCAATTTCTGCTATATATCAGATCTCTTATTATGCATCTTGTGTTTAATGATTGTCACTTCTGAATGCAACAGTGTGTATCTTTGTGATGATTTCCTTATGTTAATACCACAAAGGGGGAGAGCGAGATAACAGCATATTCACACCTCACTTATGCTTTTTACTGTCAATTTAAAGATTTTTGTCATGAAATTTTCTACAAGGGGGAGAATTGTTGAGCAACTACCCCTAAGGAAGTTATGAATTTTCTTAATTAAAATATCTATTCTTTTTGCTATGACAAAACTCTTTAAAATAAACTTTCTACTCTTTAAACTAATTTTCTACAAAGATAAAAATTACATTTCACAAAAATCATTCAGATACATTTCAGGTCTTTACCTCCATCTCAGAAATTTTTCTAAGTCCACAGACTCTTTCTTTGTTCTACTGAATTCGACTGCTAACTTCGAATGTCAAATCCGACTGCTTCAGAATCGAAGTTAAACAATCTTCAATTTTTTCTAAGGTCACAACTTTATGCTTGATTCGACTTGTTTCCGACTAGTACAGTCGAATGCTTCATATAATCTTATACTTGATTTGACTTATGTTTCCGACTGGTACAGTCGAATGCTTCATATAATCTTAAACTTGATTCGACTTATGTTTCTGACTGGTACAGTCGAATGCTTCATATAATCTTATACTGATTCAACTTATGTCTCTGACTGTTACAGTCGAATGACTTTCTATATCCATCTGTCTTCTTCAACTGTCACAGTCAAATGCTTCAGTGAACAATCTATATGGTATTCAACTACTAAAGTCGAATCACTCTTATTTGTCCAGTCTAATTGCATGTTCCTTTGGATTTGACTTCACTGATTAACTCTGTACTTAAACTCCCTTGTGATCCTTTTAGTCTTAATTTCTAATGCAAATTTATCTCCAAATCTTTTCATACATCTTTTTAATAATCTTTCAATATCTTATTGATTCATCAAAACTGCCATTATCCTATTATTGTATTATTTTATTCTCTGTCAGAACAAGTCATATCAGTCTTGATTTATTCATTTAAATCCTACGCATAACACCTCTGATATATTTTAAGAAATAATCCTTGAGTTGTTCATTGCCTTTGCTCCGGATTTTGTAAGGATTCATTAGACACTATGCATTTATGCTTTCTCAGGAGCATGGCATCTGACAAGACTCACCTACCACTGACAGACCCATGCTTTACCTTTTTAGCCTAACTGTCTGTCTACTTTTTCTTTTGTATCCGAGGTTTCCATACCCTCCTATGTTGTAACGACCCAGAATCCGCATTACCAGTAACAACCAGTAACCCGAATTCTGATCCGCTAACCCACGAGACAAGCTCGGAGGGTAGGAAGTGAAAGTCTGAGGAGACTATATGAAAAGATACACACCATGCAAGCAGTAAAATTCCACTATAAACATATCATATACAACCTCAGAGTCTGAGACAAAGTACAGAGTACAGAAGTACAACAAAAAGGTACTACTCACTGCAGCTAGGAGCACCAACACCAGAGTGGCTAGACTCGCCTGGAACGGGAGTCGACGAAGACCCACCTGAAAGGGAAGGGAGTGAGTCTCAAGAAAAGAGACCCAGTAGGGAAAAGTAACCCCATCGGCAACTAAACTAAAGTGTGGAAAGTAAAAACTGAAAGTAAGTACACGTCGCACCACAACACAAAACTGTAGACCACGCGGCTCAGTAACACACACTCACACACACAGCAAGTAGGACTCAGCTAGGTTCTGTGGCTCGGCGTCCCGTCACCACAGAGGCTCTCAACCCCAGCTACGTGTGCACACTACAGACGTTCTCTCTCTCTCGTCTGGTCACGACCGGTTTTTCCCCTACGCTTGACCCTAGCGGTAGTGTGAGACCCCCGAATCTTATGCATTTGATACTGTTTATTTGGGGCATATTATAAATATTTACTTGCTTATGTGCATGTGTATAATATATGTTATTCTTGTCTATGCATGTAATATTATTTAAATGAGCGCGTAGTATCTAGGTATTTTATGTACATATTATATTTATTTTTCCGTGCATAGTGTATTTAAATAATATAGTGTGTATTGTATGAATCAATGTTGTATATCTTGTAAGTATGCATAAGGTTATTTTGTACATGTAATATATATTTAAATGTGTATGCGTTATCAAGTGTTGAAGTACATAGTATATACATTTAAATCTATGCATGTGATATGTAATTATGTTATATAAATATATATATAATATATATATATATATTTGATCTTGTGCTTATTTTGTATTATTAAATTGTTTATGATGTGATAATACTATTTTAATAAATTGTTGTTTTATGTCGAAATGCCCTGTTGGCGGCAGGATACCGTGCCGCTGACTTCCAGGCTAGGCTTAGCGTCCAGATCGATGGACGCCAAACCCTCTGTGGGCGGCACCCTGGGTGGATGCCAACCACCTGTTGGCGGCACCACATGTGGACGCCAAGTTCCCAGTTGTGTGACGGTTTCAGATTTGGTAACGCTCGCGTTTTGCCCGGTTCCATTTTAGGAAACCCACCTAAAACCGTAGTAACCTACCCTAACGCGTACCCAACCTTATAACCCACCTTCTGGCCGTGCCAAATCTCTTTTGGGTGGTTGTGAAACCCTAGAACTCCCTGTGGGAAAAGCTGATCTTCCAAGGCTTGGATCCGGCGACTGAAGGAGATTCCTGGAGATCTTCACCGACTGGAGGCCAGCCCAACCATCAAGGAGGCATCCCCAACCCCGAGCATCAAACCCATCAGCTGAAGGACCGGATTTAAGGAGTTTCTGAGCACCCTTTTGACATGGCTGAGGAGGGCTTCACCGACAAATCTAGATCCTTTTAGATTTATTCCCAGGCAAGTAGCTTAAGATCTCGATCCATAGACTTATTCTCTAGGGTTTGTATATTTTTATGGATTTATCCTCGAGTCCTAGAACCTCCAATTTCCCCTTGCATGTGTGTGCTGTCTGTGTAGTCTGCTGGCAGGATGTTGGCGGCAATATCTGCTGCCGCCAAGATCATGTGTTGGCGTCAAGGGATTGTGACGTTTACTGTTGGCGGCAACATCCCCTGTAGTCAAATTCCTCAGGGTTTTCAGAAATGTTATTTGATCTATGTAATGTGATTATTGGATTTCTGAGTATCTGTGCATGCTGTAAATTTTGTATGTAGTCCAAGGTGATCAGTAGGTCATATCATGAGGATCCACTAGATTTCTGAGCGTGGTGATAATTAAAAGAATTTCTGTTAATTGAGAATAGCTAGGTTTTGACTATGATAAATTCAGATGAAATAGTTTTATTACATGTTATGGTTAAGGAAATTTTGGTAATCATGAAACTTTGTTCTCATGTTTTAGATCTGTTAGAGTCAACATATCACTCTAAACCATACTTAAATGACTTTTCATAGAAATTTCATGTAATCGGTGATAATTAATGAAAATAGTGTTTATACTCCGAAAATTGTGAAAATTTTTAGATATGTTTCATGTGTTGTGACTGAACTGTGGTTAATATTTTGTAGAATTTTATGTACTGTGCAAGGTTCTATTAATTTCAGATTGCTTTTACCATAATATGATAGATTTAAATATAAAATAATAATATGATAGATTTAAATATAAAATAAGTATGCATGTTGAATGTTATTATTTTCAGAAATTTTGATGAAGCAGTACCACGGTGTGCATGTTTTATCCCTGTGAGAATGAATTAGTTACTGTTTACCATGTTCAAATTGAAATATCTTGCCAATTTACCTGAAATCTATGTGTAAAATTAAAAATAGTTTTACTGCTTCAAAAAAGTCTGATAAATTACAGATATGTTCCTTATACTATATTCATATTGTAGTTAAAATTTGACGTTATTCTGATCTCTCTACCTATCTCTATAATTTTCTGAATGATAAATGCCTATAGAAATCAATGGACATGATAATGTATATGCATGCAGTACCATGATAGATTGCTGTATGACAATAGGATTTGATTTCAGAATTGAGAAAATAGGATAGGCAATATGGTAGTGTCATCTTAATAATTATGCATGAATACACAAAGCATGATATTGCTATATGAAAATATTAGTACATGTGATAGTTTCATCATTGCATGAATATACAAATGTATTGCATTCCCAATTGGCCAATATGACATTGCTACTATAGAGATTCCTACAGGGAACTACACCATGGATGCCCCTGTGGTAATGGTTCAACTATATGAAATGACTAAATGAATCCATGGGCAACGGATTGAAATCCTGGAGGTAGACAAGTTCTACTGGAAAGGTGGGAAGGGCTTTCCCCGGTTTTGCGCAAATACCATGACTTCATCACTACATTGCCTAGGTGATAAGCGAATGTCTATGTGCTATATGATCTCTATAATAGTGCGGGCTATGTCTTGGCAACTAAATGTTGAATGACTACATGACTACACGCTACATGTTATATGACTACATGCTACATGATTATATGCCATATGAACTACATGTCAATTGCTATATGTAATATTCATTGCATGATTAAATGATCACGTGTTACATGATAACTAATGGAATGTTGCATAATGTAGGTTAAAGAATTACTTGAATTTGTTTATATACCACATGACATTGGCTACATGATTTTGTTTAAATACTTTGTTTCATAAGTGGTATCCATATACTACATGTCATGAAAAGGTAAATGCATGTGTTAACATGATCCATGTTAATGATGAATATGATATTACATTTAGCACCATGAGCAGGATTTTGTAAATTTGTCCATGAGATAGTATTTACTAGATAAGCATGTGTAGGTATCATGTTATAAATTGAAAAGATGTCATGCGTTAGTATTATGTCAATCATAGAAAATGAAAGCATAAGTACCCATGTTTAGACCGTTGTTTTACATGTGTTAGTATAGTTTTGTTTAAAAGATTTCATGTTTAATCCTTATGTTATAGCGTGAACATATAGGAAATTAAATGCTAAATTCTAGTAAGTTAGTAAAATGTTAAAATTGTTAGAAGCATGTGTGATAAGTGTATGGTTTGTGATTTTCAAGTTGCTTGCTGAGTCTATTGTGTAGACTCACCCTTGCTTAAAATTTAGGAGATTTAGAAGTTGAGAACGTGGCAAGATCCAACAAGGAACGTGAAGATTAAACTGAAGACTTGAAATTGTTTTACTAGTAGGTGATGAAATGTGTAATTAGAACTTTTGTATTATTGAAATTGGAAAACTGGCTATGTGGAGTTTTATGGTTATGTTATCTATTTCATGGACTATATAGACTGTGGTATGGGAATTTAAAAATGTTGAGGGAATAAGAGTTATTAATTTCCGTTGCATTATTCATTTCTATTCGTGTATATCTCAGCTCATTGTATATTGTTGGGGTTTTCTCTCCCTGCAGCAGCTTGCTCTCATCCGATGTGGTTGGTATAACCGTACCGGGTGGAAGTGGGTCGTTACAGGTAGAGAAGGGGCTCCACGGAGACCACTCAAAACCACCAAAAGGAGTACGCACAGGACAGAGTCGCACTCGATGTCCCGGCTCACTAGCAGAGGACAACCACATGCTAGTCGTCTAGACGGAGTCGCACCCACGCCTAGGTAACACAACAGAAACGGTACACGGTAACGCAACGCGCGTACAATAGAAGGAACACACTCAACGTCTGAAACCCCGTACAGTAGTAAACACCTCGTGCTACAAACAACTACTCCTATGCACAGGCGGAGTCACACTCTAAGCCTGGCCCACTTGTGCTATTAGGGCGGACATCACATGTCAATCGCCTAATCACACAACTTAAGTCTGCTGGGACACAGAATATAAACGGCCACATCGATTGCCGCCAATCAGAGATAAACGGCAGCCCCTATGCGCGTCAACAATAACTAAACGGCAATCGACCTTGTCGTTTAAATCACCCCTGAAGATCTTAACGTCAACAGATGTGGACGTTGATATCTTCAGTCCCCCATACCCAGAACTGAACTGAATCAGTCCCTATGGGCAGAAACACTCAACCAGACTCCGACTGATGGAGGGAAACACTTCCTCTCATCAATCTACACTACCAAAATATCATAATAGACAATCTAACACCTAAATTATCCAAACCACCCTCAATTCCGGCATAATATAACCCAAACCCTAAACCATGATTTGCACATCAATTTGGTTAATTGGACATGCTGGTTTGCTGGGGAAGGTTATAGGGGTTAAGTCCCTACCTCAGAACGCCTTAAGAATCCCCAAACAGCCACTACTCGCGCCGGATTCCCCCGAAGACTCCACGCGAATCACACTAAAACCACGCGCTTCTCGCCCGATCTAGCAACGCCACACGATCCAGGGCCTTCCCACGAGCTCAACTCACTCAACAGAAGCTGCAGGAATCAAGAATGACAAAGGTGGAGGGAAGGAGAGGAAATGAGAAAGGTAGGTTCTGCTCTCGGGCTGCCCTACTTCAACAGGCCCGACCAGTCAACGTCAACATCACTGGCCGCCTACTGAACCGCCTACAGACTGACGTCCAGATAGCATGTCGTTAAGTTCAAGCTCAGACGTCCACATCGCTGGACGCTGACTCTGACTCAACAGCAAGCCTTGGCCATCAACCACAATCAACGACAATGGTCTTGTCGTCGACCACACAGACCACTACAGACCCAATAAGGATCCACTAAAGACCCGAGACTTTACATATGTACTTGTCTAATCCACCTACCTCAAAGGTATGGAGATACTCTTCTCTTTTGTCTTGTCCCTGTGTAGGCATTTATTGACGAACGTTTTCAGCATGTCTCCCTCACAGTTCACTCCGAAAGAAAAAGGGCTTATCCCTTAGCTGTGAAAACTGCACCTCCTTCTGAAGATCTTGGAAAGAAGCAAAACTGAAAGACTTCTGGATAACGAACACTTCAAGACCCAAAGGATCCTAGAGATCTCTTCAAATGGACATATTGCAAATGGCCACAAACTTCAAATGGCTACATTTCAAACGGCTATATTGTGAAGGATATAAAAGGAGCTCAAGTTTGAAGTAGGAAGGAATATCTACACCACAACACAAGAAGTGCATCCAAGCCTTTACACCTTCCTGTGAACTTCATTCGAATTCTTCCAAGTCCACACAAGCCTTTTGCAAGCAAAAGTCTGAAAGCTGCTCTTCTTAAGAAGCTATTCTCTGAAGCTCTCCTAGAAGAAGTCTTGTGTTAAGTGGCAACTGTATTTGATTACTTTCTTAGTTCACTCTTGTTGTTCAGATAGGATTCATATCTCATTTTCTGATCTCTAAATCCTTCTTAAGTTTGTGTGTGTTTGTGCTCAGATCTGAGGCAAACACACTAGTGTTTCTATATTTATTCCGGTGTAATTTCTACAGAAGTTTGGTTCTGCATTACCTCTCCTGTGAAGGGAAGACTTTGTGAAAGGTAGTTGTTGTTCCCTTATTTAGGGAAGACTTGCTTAGGAGCAAGTGGGTTTGTAATTCCTCTTAAAGGTGAGAAGGCCAATTTATTGGCAGTTAGTGGAAATCTCAAGTGGTTGGCTTGAGGACTGGATGTAGGACTTCCATGTGGGAAGGGCCGAACCAGGATAAATCCCTATGAATTCATTGTGTGATTGTTTCCGCCGCCTTGTCTACACTGAATCACACACACCACACTAAGCTCTAACAATTTCTTAGTGTTGTGAAATTTCATAAGCAAATTTTAAAAGGGAAGAAGTCCTATTCACCCCCCTCTAGGACATTCTTAGTGCAATTTTGATCCAACATGTACTACTCACAACAGCTAAGTAGGACTAGCACCAGAGTGACCATGCTCCTTTGCACATGGAGCCGAGGATGAACCACCTGAAAGGGAAGGGAGTGAGTCCCAAGAAGAGACCCAGTAGGGACACTAACCCCCACCAGTAACAATACTACTAAACAGTGCGGGAAGTAAAGCAACAAAAATAAACACACACCGCAGAACACACAGAAACCGGTGTTGTAGTACGCAACTCCTCGCAAGAGTGTACCGAGAAACTGGAACCTCGCATGTTCAACAGCACAACAAGCTCTCTCTCACACACACAATGTAGGACCAGGTATGGTCTATGGCTTGGCTCCTCGACACCATAGAGTCCTCCAACTCTAGCCACGTGTGCACACTCGACGCTCTCCCTCGCATCTAGTCCTCGACTAGCTTCCCCTACGCAGACTCGAACGGTGGAGAAGGGGCCCCACGGAAACCGGCTCGTAACGACCTTAAGGGGCACACACTGGACGGAGTCGCACTCGACGTCCAGGCTCACCGGTGAAACACTCAATGCCAGTCATCCAGACAGAGCCTTCACCTCAACGTCCGGGAAAACACAACACAGTCAAACACAGCGCAAGCACAGACGAAGACACTCTTAACGCCCGGCACACCGTGCCAACAGGTGGACACCGCGTGTCAACGCCTCAAATCGTGAAAAAGGGAGCTCACCCTGTTGAGACCTACCTGTGGGTCGACGACAACATCAATTGCCGTCAACCAGGAAATAGATGACAGCATCGACTGCCATCAACAAGGGGTAAACGGAAACAACTTGACCATCTACAAAAAGTAGACGGCCACATGCTGGCCATTTACCTCAAGTCGACGGCAAGGTATGATGCCGTCGAGTGCCTCCCTAAGGAACTTAACGTTAACCGATGTTGAAATTAAGTTCTTCAGCTTCCAGTAGCTGAAACGGCCCCAGGCCGATCCCAAGGGCAATCCAGCCCGAAAACCAGTGGTGGATGAAGGGAAACACTTTCCCTGATCATAATACACTACCATGAATCCGGAAAACATCGATCCAAGGCTTGGATCGGCAGTTCACCCCCAAAACCCCACATGGATAAACCCTCCCCAAAACCATTTTCATGCTAATCACACACAAACAAGCATGGCATTTCAACACTGGGGAAACAAGGGGTCGAGTCCCTACCTCAAGATGCTATAAAAACTCCCAAAAACCCTGGATTTATGTCGATCTCCCACGAGCATCTCTGTGAGAACCGCCCTTCAATCTGCCATTTCTTGCCAAAACCATCGCCGCCACGAGCACCACGGCCTCTCCACGAGCTCCCATCGGCCGCCGGAGGAAGTGGAGAAGGTGATGGGTGAAGGTGGTGGGAAGGGGAGGGAAGAAATGGGGAGAAAGGGGGCCTCGGGTTGCCCGTAAAAACACAGGCTGGGCAAGTTGATGTCAACATCTATTTCCGTCAACTACACCGACAAAACATTGACGTCAACATCTATTGCCGTCAAGTTCTCGCATGAGAAAACTCTGGAACCTTCGGTAGACGTCATCATCGATTGACGCCAAGACCCAGTCAACGACAACACTCTTGCCGTCAACCCCACTGTTGCTTGACGTCAATAGGCACTGTTACAAAACAAGGCCCATTAAGGGTCCAATAAGGCCAAAGGCCTTATAGCCCTCCCCCCTTAAAAGAATTTTGCCCCCGAAATTCAAATGACGTAAGGAAAGAGAACTCACCAAAGAGGTATGAAAACTGCTCGCGCATCTCGTCCTCCCACTCCCAAGTTGACTCGCCTCCTAAGTGCCATTGCCACGCTATGCGAACCAGTGAGATTGCCTTGTTCCTCAACCTCTAAACTCGGAGATCCTCAATGTACATCGGGTACTCTGTTACTACCAACCCTGGTGTCACCTATGACCACTTTGCACTTGGGATAACGTGCGACTCATCTGGAAGGTACCTCCGCAGCATCGACACATGAAACACATCATGGACTACTGCCAACTCTGGCAGAAGCTGAAGCCGGTATGACAAACCTCCAACACGCTCGGTAATGGTGAAGGGTCCAATATAGCGGGGACTTAACTTTCTGCGTCTGCCGAACCTCATCACCCCCTTCATAGGGGACACCCTGACGAACAACGGGTCCCCAACCTGAAACTCGAGTGGTCGCCTGCGCTGATCAGCATAACTCTTCTGTCGGCTCTGCATAGTCTGAAGCCTCTGTCTCTCAAGATGAACCACCTCCATTGCCTACTGTACTAACTCTGGTCTAGTGATGACTCGCTCGCCTACCTCAAAGCAGTCGAGAGGAGTCCGACACGGTTGTTCGTACAAGGTTTCATAGGGTGCCATGCCAATACGGGAATGATAACTATTATTATATGCAAACTCGACCAACGGTAAGTGAGCTGCCCAAGACCCTTGCCACTCCAGACAACAAGCTCGCAGCATGTCCTCCAAGGTATGGATAGTCCGCTCTGACTGACCATCTGACTGTGGGTGATAGGCAGAGCTAAACGCCAACTCTGCCCCCAAGGCTCTATGGAAACTGCGCCAGAACCCAGAAGTGATGTGAGGATCTCTATCTTACACAATAGAGATCGACACCCGTGCAAATGAACAATTTGCTCTATGTACAACCTGGCTAACGTGCTCACACCCCAGCCAGCTCTAATGGGCAAGAACCTAGCAGTCTTCGTCAGTCTGTCCACAAGCACCCATATGCTATCATATCCTCCAGCTGTCCTCGGCAGTCCACACACAAAATCTGTCGTCACATGATCCCATTTCCACATGCGAATCTCCAAAGGCTGCACTAGCCCTCCAAGGTGCTAGTGTTCAACCTTCACCTACTGACAAACCAAACACCTGGCAACAAAAGCCGCTATGTCTCTCTTCATCCCGGGCCACCAAAACTGTCATCTCAGCTTGTGATACATCTTGGTTGACCCTGGATGAATCGAGTACTAGGACCCATGTGCCTCCTGCAAAATTCTCTCCTGACAGACTCCACATCAGGTACATAGACTCTGTCTCAAAACCTAACGGTCCCATCATCATTCAGCTCAACCTCTGGGAGTAGCAACACTCTGTGTAACTCAGGATCTGTCTGCTGGGCCTCAACAACCTATCTCACAATAGCAGGCGCTGCTAACAAACTGCCTAGCATACACTATTGTCGTCTAGTGGAACTCTGAAGGATCCCTCCTGCAGACTGCACAACTGCCACTTGCCACTCTCACTCACATAAGGTAACTCACCTGTGCCTTCCTGCTCAGTGCATCTGCAACCACATTCGCCTTTACAGGCTGATACTCAATGCTGAAATCATAGTTCTTCAGATATTCCATCCAGCGATGCTGCCTAATGTTCAGACCCCTCTGAGAAAAGACATACCGCAGACTCTGGTGGTCAGTGCAAACTACAAACCTCACTCTGTACAGGTAATGATGCCAAATCCTCAAAGCAAAAACCACAGCTGCCAGCTCCAGGTCGTGGGTTGGGTAACTCTCCTCGTGGGGCTTTAGCTGACGCGACGCATAAGCCCCACTCTGCCATGCGGCATCAAGACTGCTCCCAAGCCAACACCAGAAGCATCTGTGCAGACCTCAAAACCCTCCGTACCTGAAGCAACACCAGGATTGGCGCTAACGTAAGCAGTTGCTTCAACTTCATGAAGCTCTGCTCACACTACTCTGACCACTCAAACGGTACTCCCTTCCTCGTCAAATGAGTCAGGGGTGCAGCAATTTGTCGAAAAATCTCTAATAAATCTGTGGTAGTAGCTGGCCAATCCCAGAAAACTGCGAATCTCTGACTCGGACCAGGGTCTCTCCCACTGCAAAACTACCTCGACCTTCACCAGATCTACTGAAACTTCATCACCGGAGATCACGTGTCCCAAGAAGTGAACCTGCTGCAACCAAAACTCACACTTGTTGAGCTTGGCATATAGCTGGTGCTCCCGCAGAGTCTGCAACACGATCCTCAAGTGCTAGGTGTGCTCCTCCTCTGTGGTAGAGTACACCAGAATGTCGTCAACAAACACCACGACAAAGTGGTCCAGGTACTGGTGGAACACCCTATGCATCAGATCCATGAAGGCCGCTGGTGCATTGGTGAGCCCAAACGGCATCACCAAGAACTCAAAGTGCCCATATCTGGTCGTGAAGGCAGTCTTCTCCACGTTAGAATCTCTAATCCGCAACTGATAGTAGCCTGACCTCAGGTCAATCCTGGAGAAAACTCGAGCTGACTGAAGCTGATCAAAGAGATCATCAATCCTAGGCAGAGGATACCTATTCATGATGGTCACCTGATTCAGCTTCCTGTAGTCAATACACAATCGCAGGCTACCATCCTTCTTTCTCACAAATAGTATTGGAGACTCCTAAGGAGAAAAGCTAGGGCGAATATAGCCTTTCTCCAACATCTCCTCTAGCTGCCTCTTAAACTCCCGCAACTCTGCTGGTGCCATGCGGTACGGTGCCTGCGCAAAGGGTGCGGTGCCAGGTACCAGCTCAATGGTGAACTCAATCTCTCTATCTAGTGGCAGACCAGGCAACTCATCTAAAAAAACATCCTGAAACTCACACACCATGGGAATGTCCTCCACTCCCCAAGCAACCTGGTCAACAAGCACGACAGTTGTAAGGAAACCCTGACACCCAGAAGCTAACAATCATTCTGCCCTCAAAGTAGAAATCGAAAAGCGGGAAGTAAGAGGTACGATACCCTGGAAGTAGAAGGAAGCTCCTCCAGGTATCTGAAGGCACACCCTCTTCTTCCTGAATCCATCACAGCACCATACTGCTCAAGCCAATCCATACGCAAAATCACATCAAAATCCTACAACTGCATAACAAACAACCGGGCTGGCAAACACTGACCCTGCATCTACACTGGTACCTCCTCAAGACAGTAGGAGGTAAAGGCAAAGTCCCCCGTTGGAAGCTCTACAACAAGCTCGCTGAACACTCCCATGTCCAGTTCCCCAAGGGAGTCTAAAAACTCCTCATACACAAAAGAGTGGGAGGCACCAGAATCAAACAAAACTCTAGCTATAAAACCAAGGATAGTCACAGTACCTTCCACAAGGTGAGCTACCTTTGCCTCCGCTCAGGTCATGTGCATGACACGAGCCCTGGTCTTCGGTCTACCTGAACTCATGGTCTGCTGATGCTGCTACACAGAAACCTATTGGTGCTGCTGCGCTCGGGGCTGAGGCTGACTCTGCTGCTGCTGGTCTCGAGGTAACAGGGGGCAATCCCGCGCCATGTGACCCAGCTGGTCACACTGGTAACACCGACCAGAGAAAGAATGCTGGCCCTGCAGTTGAGGCTGCCTAAAAGGCTGCTGAACACTCTCCACTGACGGCTGCCTCTGCTCTACGTGCCTCCTGTCACGTCAAAACCTCCTCCGGAACCCTGACCTTAATGATGTCCCTGCAAAAGAGGACGTGTAGGAGGTCGTGGTCCTCGAGCTCGGCTGAGTGCTACTTTGTTGCTACCTCTGCTGAGACGGACCTGCCTATGCCTAAACTGCTCTAGTCTACCCATGGGTCTGTAGAGTGTCAACCTCAAGTGCGCTACTGTCTGATAGGCTGCGTCAAGGTCGGTGACACGAGCAACTATCAGCGCCTGCCTGAGCTCCGGCCTCAACCCTCTCACAAACTACTGGGTCTTGAGGCTCTTATCTGCCATGATCTGCGGTGCATAGCACCCTAACTCCACAAATCTGGCTTTGTATTGGACCACCATCATCTCGCCCTGCGTCGAATCCAGGAACTGATACAGCCTCTCAGTCCTGACATATGTGGGGCAGAAGGCTCTCTCCAAAGGCTACCACAATTTCTACCAAAAGATCTGTCTAAGCTGGCAAGACTGAAAAGTGATTTCTCACTCTGAGGTCCACCAAGCCAAAGCCTGACCCTACAACTGGTAACTCGCCAACAAAACTCTCTCCTGTGGTGCACACTCCATGGAACGGAAGGTCTGCTCCATCACATCCAACCATGACCGGGCCGCATCTGGATCTGGCTGTCCCAAAATAGGGAGGCTAAAACTACATGAACTCTCTTAAACACCCTCCTGGAACCTCCCTGAGGTACTGGAACATCGCGGTGCTGAGTGACAATCTGTGCCATCCCCTCAAGAAAATGGGTCCAGTCAAATCCCTGAGCTACCTAAGAGAGGAGGTGGTGGCGTTGGTACAAACCACTGTGTGTGTCTTGCGGTCAAGGCTGAGTCTACTGTGGTGGCGGGGCATCTCTAGCCTGCTGCTGAGGTGCCTGCTCGGCCACCTCCTCACCACGATGTCGCCTAGGTGCCATAATGGATCTACACAGGACATGCACACACATTAATACACAAAATAACTCTGGTTTGCTTGCTGCTACTATACTCTTCATGCTCTGAGTTACCTTGATGGACATTTCCTTATATGTCTCAACAGACCAGGCTCTGATACCAACTGTAATGTTCCAGGATCCGAATTGCCGGTTACCAACTAGTAACCCGAATCCTGACCCGTCACCCACGAGCCAAAGCCCGGAAGGGTAAGAAGAGAACGTTTGAGGAGAACATATAAGAAAATGTACACACCACAAAAATTAAACATTTCACTATATAATATATCAGTTAAGTACAACTCAGAGCCGATAACAACATAAGTAAAGAGTACAGTGAGTACAAAAACCAAGTACTACTCACAGTAGCTAAGCAGGACTAGCACCGGAGCGACTAGGCTCCTCTACACCTGGAGCCGACGACGAACCACCTGAAAGGGAAGGGGTGAGTCTCAAGAAGAGACCCAGTAGGGACCGGTAACAATACTACTAAACAATGTGGGAAGTAAAGCAACAGTAAATAAACACACACCGGACAACACATAGAAACTGGTGGCGTAGTACGCAACTCCTCGCAGGAGTGCGTCGAGAAACTGGAACCTCGCAGGTTCAACAGCACAACATGCACACACAAGCTCACACACACAAACAATGCAGGACCAGCTAGGGTCTATGGCTTGGCGCTTTGACACCATAGAGTCCTCTAACCCTATCCACGTGTGCAGACTCAAACGCTCTCCTTCGCATCTAGTCCTCGACTAGTTTTCCCCTACACGACTTGAACAGTGGAGAGGGCCCTACAGAATCGGCTCGTAACCACCACAAGGGGCACACACTGGACGAAGTCACACTCGACATCCAGGCTCACTGGTGGAACAACTCATGCCAGTCATCCAGACGGAGCCTTCACCTCAACGTCCGGGAAAACACAACACAGTCAAACACAGCGCAAGCTCAGATGGAGACGCTTACAACGCTCAGCACACCGTGCCAACAAGCAGACACCGCATGTCAACACCTCAAATCGTGAAAAAGGGAGCTCAGCCTGCTGGGACCTACCTGTGGGTTGACGGCAACATCGATTGCCGTCAACCAGGAAATAGACGGCTGCATCGACTGCCGTCAACAAGGGGTAAACGACAACAACCTGGCTGTCTACAAAAAGTAGATGGCCACATGCTGGCCGTTTACCTCAAGTCGACGGCAAGGTATGATGCCGTTGAGTTCCTCCCTAAAGAACTTAACGTCAACCGATGTTGACGTTATGTTCTTCAGCTTCCAGCGGCTGAAACGTCCCCTAGCCAATCCCAAGGGCAATCTAGGCCAAAAACCAGCGGTGGGATGAAGGGAAACACTTTCCCTCATCACAATACACTACCATGAAACTGGAAAACATTGATCCAATGCTTGGATCAGCGGTTTCACCCAAAAATCCCACATGGATAAACCCTCCAAAACCACAGTTTTCATTCCAATCACACACAACCAAGCATGACATTTCAACACTGAGGAAACAAGGGGTCGAGTCCCTACCTCAAGACGCTATAAAAACTCCCAAAAACCCTTGATTCGTGTCGATCTCTCAGGAGCTTCTCTACGAGAACTACCCTTCAATCCGCCATTTCCCGCCAATACCGTCACCGCCACGAGCACCACGGCCTCCCCACAAGCTCTAGTCGACCATCGGAATAAGTGGAGAAGGTGAGGGGTGAAGGTGGTGGGAGGGATATGGAAGAAATGGGGAGAAAGGGGGCCTCGGGTGGCCCCTAAAAACACAAGCTAGGCAAGTTGACGTCACATCTGTTGCCGCCAAATGCACCGACAAAACTTCGATGTCAACATCTCTTGCCGACAAAACTTTGACGTCAACATCTCTTGCTGTGAACTTCGACGTCAACCCAGTCAACGGAAACACTCTTGTCATCAACCCCACTTTGACATTAACATTGCTTGACATCAACATGCACTGTTACAGAAGAAGGCGCATTAAGCGTCCAATAAGGCCCAAGGCCTTACAACTTCCATGTGGGAAGGGCCGAACCAAGATAAAATTGCATTTCTGTGATTGTTTTCGCCAATTTACACTTGTTTCACACACTACACTAAACACTAACAACTTTACTTAGTGTTGTCTACCTTCAAATAAAATTTTTAAAAACGCAAGAAGTCCTATTCACCCCCCTCTAGAACATCATTATTGCCATCTCGATCCAACAATTGAAACTTAATATACTTACCAATTTATGGCTGCGGGTCGCATAAGACACTGACCCACTAGTATGCACATTCCTTTCTGGTTGAGCTGCCCGATTGCATTTGGCCGCCTGCGACTTCTCCTACCATGGAAGACTAGCCCAACGACCATAGAGGGACTCCCAATAGTCCTTCCTCATACACACTGGGCCATAATCCTTCTAGGCTGTGGGATCTTGGCTGCCCGCAATCTTTGCCACCTTGTCCCAGGTCTCCCACAACGACTTTTTGAAATTAGTCTAGGAAGTAGAGTCACAGACGGCAGGTGCTCGAGGGAGATCCTTCTCCCTATTGAACATGTACCTCTGCAATTTAGAAATTAAATTACTGAAGCTAGTGCACTAACTAAGAGAGGTAGTAATTGTAATGTCTTGGCCGTTCGGATCCGAGTTCAATGGTTCTGGTGGTGCTCCTGACAAATGTGTAGTCATTGAGCCTTGGTTGAGATTCCCGTGCGTGGTGTGGAGGTAGTGGGCCAAAGGTTTTAGCCCAAACGGCCCACAGATTTTCTGGTGAAGAAGGTGACGGAGTATGTCATCGTGTTTTGAACACGATGTCTTCCTACATCATGTTCTTCGAACCACCTTTCCCGCACGGGGTTTCGATTGGTGACGGTCAGGTCTGTCATGTTTAAGTTGTTTTAAATGCAACGACTGCCACTGCTCCAATCTCCTTGGCTTCAGTGCTCTGACTAATAAAGATGGATTGAACTTCAGACTGCAAAGAGCACAATATCTCCCTATGTGCATTTAGTCTATTAATGACAGGCTTCATGTGCACATGAATCTTCCTCTTCTTTGATCTGTGGTGTGCCTTCCTGGTGAGTAGAGGAATTCTGGGGGCAACACCCTTTCTCTTTCCACTGGAGCTGATAATGGGCTCCATATGCTCATTTGAAACATCTTCAATAATTCCTTCCTGGAAATGATGTATAGGAGTACTGGCAGTAGGCTCCCCCTAAATCTCTGGCTCCCCCTGAGCTGAAGCATCTTCCATCAGTACATCTTTAGTGTGGCCTGGTGCCACCATCTCTGGAAAGGTTTCATCCATACTATCCTCCCTACTAACATCTGCAGTAGGAACAATTGGAATATCTTCCATGAAAGTATTTTCCTACTCCCCCTCAGCATGAATAGCATTCTCTAAGATGACAGATTCTTCAATTGTAGGAGCATGGACTGTAGAAGGAATCACAACATCAGATGAATGCCCAATGGGCTCAATGTGTTCAGGTGATATTTCTTCAATCCTCCTCACAACTGCAAGAGGTTCCTCAATTCTGACATCTGCTTCTTCTTCTTGGACTGGTGGAATTTCAGGTATTTTCCCAATGATTGCTTCCCCTTCTGCCATAGAGGTCTTGGTACAAATGTTTCCCACTAGAGAGAAACCACTCTTCTTCAGATTTTTGGACCGAATAGGCTGGCCCATCTTCTCTATTACTTCACCCTTCAAATCAATTCCATAGTGCTTGAATATTCTGGTAAGCAAATGAGCATAAGGTAGTGATACTGCCAACTTATTCTTCTTATCCCATATCATCTCTACAGCATACTTCATCCTTTGAATAATCACTTGAGCCATGTTGATATCTTGATTTTGGATGGCCCAGAACATCATATCTGAATCTCCTTTTGGGCAGGTTGAGAGGTAGCGCTTCTTGGCACCAAAATTTGACAAACTATAAAGTGCAATATTCTGTTGAATGCATTAAGTTGGTTGATGTCGATCTTTCCATCTTTCAGCTTGTACTTTGTTTCGATGATCCCTAACCCCTTGGCATGAATGCCTACCGAGTTCACCCCATTGTGACCGACTGTAGATACTCCAAATAGTCTCTCCAAAAGATCATATGTGATGTGAATGGGTGTACCGTTTACTTTGGAAGAGAGGCACCCATCTTCTTCTATTTTCAGGCAAGTATAAAAAAACTTTTGCGAGGTCTAGATAACTTGGCTCAGAAATAGTAACCATCTTCATCCACTTCATCTTCTGAATAGCTTCCACTATGTCGTGCATCCCATGCTTCTCTAGATCTTCAATATCCACTGCCTTGTTACCATAAACCTTGATCCTCACTGCTGCAAAATGTTCATGTTGCTCCGTCATGAGGAAGGCGACGTTGTAACCACCTACGCTGCCAGAACTCCCAGAAGCGGCCATGGAATCGAGCAAGGATGGTTTTTGGAGGATCGTGGGGAAGAGAGGAACAAGAACCCTCAAGAAATTTGAGCGGGAACAGAGGGATTCTTCGAAACCTCACAGAGGGGATTCTGGAGTCGATGAGGTTTCGCAAGCATGCAAATCGAAGGAGATGAGAGAGAGAGAGAGAGAGAGAGAGAGAGAGAGAGAGAGAGAGAGAGAGAGAGAGAGAGAGAGAGAGGAATTTGATGCAACATGGATTTCAGATTTAATGGCAGGACATAAAGTGGTATTTTTTTTTTAAACGCCAGAGTATTAAAAGCAGATAATGACAAAAGAGGAGAGGACTATGCAAACAATAAAGAATTAATTCTGAAATGCCATAACAATTTATGACGTAAGTAATAAGAAATTTGCTTAAATTTTAGCGGGAAGAACAAGTATTATTCTGAAATTTATTATTTCAATTATGTATAGACATATATCTGTTATAAATTACACATGCCTAATTCCCTTATAAGAGACGTAAATCTCTCTTCAGGTAAGGCTTTTGTAAAGATATCTACTAACTGTTTTAGAGTATCTATAAAGAAAATATTTATATTACCATTAGCTACATGATCTCTAATAAAATGATATCTGACCTCTATATGTTTCGTCCTGGAATGCTGAACTAGATTTTTCATGAGATTTATCGTACTTGTGTTGTCGCACAGCAATGGGATGGTCATGATGTGCAATCCATAGTCCTTAAGCTGTTGCTTTATCCATAGGAGTTGAGTGCAGCAGCTCCTTGCAGCTATGTATTTAGCTTCAACTCTTGATAGTGCTACTGAATTTTGCTTCTTTGAAGACCATGAAATCAAGCATCTTGTAAGAAATTGACAACCACCACTAGTGCTTTTTCTATCTACTTTGCATCCAGCATAGTCAGCATCAGAATATCCAAGTAAACTAGTGTCATATGATTTAGGATACCATAGACCTAGGTCATGAGTTTTAGCTAAATATCTAAAGATCTTTTTAACAGATATTAGATGAAATTCCTTAGGATCAGATTGATATCTTGCACACATGCATACACTAAATAAAATATCGGGCTTACTAGCCATCAAATAAAGCAATGACCCAATCATACCTCTATAAAGTTTTTGATCAACTTTCTTACCTTCTGGATCACTGTCTAACCTTGTTGATGTGCTCATTGGAGTGGACAGTGGTTTGACATTTTCAAAACCAAATTTCTTTGGAAGTTCCTTGGTGTATTTAGCTTTACAAATATGAGTTCCTTCATTGCCTTGCTTTATTTGTAACCCAAGAAAATACTTGAGCTCTCCCATCATGCTCATCTCAAATTCTCCCTACATGAGCTTCTCAAAATACTTGCACAAAGATTCATCAGTAGATCCAAATAAGATATCATCTATGTAAATTTGCACAAGTAATATATTCTTGGCTTTTGACTTAATAAACAGTATGCTATCTACCTGTCCTCTAATAAAGCCATGATTTAACAAGAATGCACTAAGTCTTTCATACCATGCTCTAGGTGCTTGCTTTAAACCGTATAATGGTTTATGCAATTTGAAAACATGATTTGGAAAATCTAAATCATCAAAATCAGGAGGCTATTCCACATAGACTTCCTCCTTTATATAACCATTTAAAAATGCAGATTTTACATCTATTTGAAAAACTTTCAAGTCCAATGCACATGCATAAGCAAGTAAAATTCTAATAGCCTCTAGTCTAGCCACTGGTGCATAGGTTTCATCGAAATCTATGCCTTCCGCTTGGGAATAGCCTTGAGCAACCAGTGTAGCCTTATTTCTAGTGATAACACCAGTTTCATCCAATTTGTTCCTGAATACCCATTTAGTTCTAATCACAGGATGATCTGATGGTCTCGGAACAAGGGAACAAACTTGATTTCTCTTGAACTGATTAAGTTCTTCTTGCATGGCTAATATCCAAGATTCATCAGACAGTACTTCATTGACTGTCTTCGGCTCTATTTGAGATACAAATGCTAAATAATCACAAGGAATAACATTACCTCTTGTTCTTACCCCTGCGGATGGATCTCCGATAATGTTGTCTATAGGATTATCATTTTTGTACCTCCATTCCTTTGGAAGATCATCATGAATAATGTCTTTTTGTTGTAGTTCTTCCAAGGGTGGATCTTCATTGTCTTTGATAGTTGTTTCCTTTAGTTTCTTGGAATGATTTTCTACATTTTCATCATCACTATCGACTTCCTTCTTCAAGGAAGGGTTAGACTCATCAAAAATAACATGAACAGTTTGTTCAATTAATAAACTTCTTTTTATTAAAAACTCTATAGCATTTGGGTTTAGAAGTGCACACCATAAGGATCCATTCATTGGATTTGGGATCCAGCTTACCTATGTTCCTCTTGCCATTATTGTGAATGAAGCAAGGGCATCCAAATATTCTGAGATGACTGATCTTCGGCTTCCTTTCCTTGTATAACTCATATGTGTAGACACACCATTTTGACATCATATCGAGTAAATTTCATGTTACAACGCAATGCCTCAAAGTGGCTCTCTTCAATTAACCTCTTGAGTGATTTTCCTATTTTTTTTCGAATTTTTCTAGGACTTTTAGAAATTTTTATAAAGGGGTTTGAAGTGGTCTGTTGAACTTAAATGATTCACGTCCGGTATAGTGGACGCCCTTTTGGGTGCATAATACGCGGCAGGTAAAGCCGACACACATCACACTTGCTTTTCCATAACCTACTCTATTTTGATTCGCGTGCGACCAAGCCGCCGTGATTCAGAACCTAAACCTAAGCCAAGGCTCTAAAGCCGTAGCATTTAAGATCCCCCACGTCTCAAATCATGGAAAATAGAATTGCATCCACTTAAGATGCCACGTTTTAAATGCATTTAAGAGCTCCCACGTCTCAAATCATGACGAAATGGAATCGCGTCCACTTAAGCGACCACGTTTCAAAACCATCTATTAAATCAAGATCGATTCTGTCAGAAGATCGATTCAGTTCGAAAACGTGGTCGTTATACCAGACGCGATTCTTAATCCTACCTTTAGGCTATGATTGGCAAATCAAGGGGATATTTTAAATCGCGGCGCTTTAGTCGTACGCGATTCATCACATAGGCGTCCACTGTACCCGACGCGATTCAAAGAAATTTTTCTATAAATGGACCCCCGAGGCCATTGTTTTGAGGGGTTCAAAAAAAAGCGTTAAGGTTAAGGCAAAGCCCTGCCAGATTGGGGATGGACCCACACATCACGGCGAAGCTCTGCCGGATTGGAGACCCGCATTCCAAAGCTAAGGAGAAGTGACCTCAATTCAAGACATCCCACGTCTTCATCCTCGGAGTCTGAAGCGTCCGTCTTACTCATTCCGTTGGAGTGCGACGGGGAGGAGCTTCATCCACTTCATCCACTTCTTCCAATTGTCTCCAATAACGGCATCGCATCGCCATTTTCCCTCCACATTACTTATCTTATTTCACTTATTGCATTTCATTCATCACAACATTTTCACACACACAACATTTTCTACTTTCCTACTCTTTTAGGGGTTTAACACCACCCCACATGGTATGTTAACGCCCACCCAAAGTCTAATCAATTCGTCACGTGTTTTCTTATTTGTGCTTTTTGCAAGGTAACCTCAATCGGAGCTAAATCTTCTTTGTCGTCTGGCCAGTGGAAGGAGTAAGAAGAGCCTGCACACACTCTCCCGCGATCTTTGGGTGAAGGTTGGTATCGCACTTTTCCTTTCTGCCCATTTCCTTCGACACCCTCGCGTGTTTGGCGATCACACATTCCATATTGTGCACACACACATGTTTGTTTTTCTTTCCACCCCATTTTGCCACTTCTATTCATCATCATTAAAATAGTTTTTTTTTTTTCAAATCATCTTCTTTGTGGGATCGTGTTTTGAAGAAAAACACCGTCTACAAATTGGCGATCATGGTAGGACCCTTTCTTTTTTAGCTCGGTTACCTTCCTTCAGTACCCACATATGCCCCTCCTTCGACACCCACATGTGTCCCTCCCTTCATATCCCACGCGGTACACCCCCTCCTCTCGCACCCCACACGGTGTTATTTGAGATTTCCCATCTTCATTACAAAGTTGTGGTTGTGTTATTTTCTCTACATTTCTTGCATAGAATTTGATTTAAAAAAAATCATCATCATCATCTTGTTCCCTCCCCCATTTACTTGCCTTTATTCGAAGAAAGCATCCTCATTTGTCTTACTTCATCTCCATGTGGTTGGGTGAAAGCATGCTCCTTTGATTACTGCTCTGATTTTTTGCCTTCGGTCACTACTTTGATACGCGTCGGGTACAGAGGACGCATTTTTATGAGTTGTTGTGCGGCGGACATATCTGACGCGGTTCTGTGACAGAGTCCGTAGGCAGTCGCCGCGGTGCTTATAGCTTCTACGAGCTGTTAGATCCGCGGCCGACTGAACGGACGTGATTAAACTGAAGCGCGTCCACTGTACTGGATGCGATTCAGTCTGTCACAGAAAGCTCGATTTCTGTACCCTCTTGCATTGTGCATCTCTTGCAGGGCATACTTTGGCCGAGGGACCTCCTTCCCTCCTATTCCTAGGATCCACACACCTCTCTCGATGAGGGCTATCTCCCCATTAGGTATTCTGCCTCATTGGGCTAGAGAATCCTCATCGGGACCTCCGTAAATCTCTGTACCTCGTGGATTCCCTCACGGCGGGCCAAGCAGGTTGTACCACCCTAGAGACCCGAGCCAGATCACCCATTGCGTGAGAGGGAGTTGCTTAGTGGGCCCAAAGTTCTCATCTTACCCACTTAGGCCCACACCCACTTGGAGTGACATACTTCACTTAAAATCCACATTGAAGTTTATTGAACAATTAAGTGGACGTAAGCATCTCCAATTGTGTGATTTAAAAGCCATTAACTTCTTCTCTCAAACTTGTTTGAGTAGTTGTTTGCTAGTTGTTTGTTATATCACATTTGTTTGTGCAAATTTATGCGGCTTCGTTCAGGCCGATCTCTTCTAATGGCCGAATACGAAGATATGGCCTACCATGATGACACCTATGAGGAAATGTAATGACTCCTTGGAACCCTTTCCATGCCTTCCTAATACACCTTATGCTGGTCCTGCTACCTCGCATGTCAATACGATGGATGCTCAGGCCCCTCACATCTCACCGAGGCATGACACTGCAAATTCCTCCACCCCGATTGATCTATCCCAACTTGTTGACATCCTTCAAAGCCTCCAAGCTTCTCAGCTTCAGGAGGTCCAGGCTGCCCTCAAGGGGAAATCTGTCCCCGATCCAATTCAAGCTCTCCACCCAAATGCGGGTGTTCACACTCCACCTGCTCACTACCCGACGGTCCGAGCCTCTCCTACCCCCTAGAGGGCTAATTCTGTTATCCACTCTCGCCCCCACAGCCCCGTTGGAGGGCCTTCTTATGTCCAGCCAAGCCCCAATGTGTCAAGGCCCACTTACCTTCCTCGGGCCCTGGCCCATGCTTCCGCGCCCGCCGGCGCCCCTCCCCTTCACTATTCTACCCAGGTAAATGTCCCCCACCACCTTTCTTCTGGGGTAGCTCCCAAATTATCTTCCGACAAACTTACCCAAGCCCTCCTGGCAAGTCAACTGGAGCAAGATCTGAAAAGGGTGTCCGTGCCCAAGGACTCATTTGAACTAGCTATCCCTTCTATGCCAGTCTTCCATCTCCTTCCCTCTGAATTTCCGGTCTACAGCCGTTACAACGACACCGACAACAAATTCGTACACATTAACGAATTCATGTATGAATTCTCATTCTGGGAAAATGATAACCGTACCCTTGCTTTCCTTTTTCGTCGGTCTTTGGACGGGCCCGCCCTCGAGTGGTTCTATTTTCTAGAGCCCACAGATGCTGAAGACTTCGAGGCGGTTCAGAAGAAATTTCTGCAGAGGTACCAAGACAGGGTTGCTCTAGCCTTATCCATTACTGATCGGATGGCTGAGAGGATGAAGGCCGATGAGGATTTCCTGCATTATGCCGATAGATGGAAAGCATTGGTTGAAAGACTGAGGGATCCGTTGTCAGAGCCAGAGCTAGTGAAGATGATCACGACGAATGCTACGCCACAGTTCAAACATATTTTGGCTATGAACAATTGATCACAATGGAGGAACTATATGAGCGAGCCCGATACATTCAGACCCAGCTGAAGTACTCTCCGATCATGGCCATGTTCGAGCCGAAGGCCCGGACCTTCAAGAAAGGTAGTGGTGCTTCCCCTACTGACAGTCCCACGACCGAGGGGGTCATATAGGATGAGCAGGTGAATGCTATGGGCAACCCTAGTCCTTCCACCTACCGTCCCAATACCAGAGCCCAACAGCCCCAGTAACCAGCCCCCAAACCGAACAACCCTCCAATGTTCAAGGCACCACCACAACACCCCAACAACCTCCACAATATCAGCAGCCTCAGCAACCCTACTACCAATAGTCTCTCACCAACCAATATTATTAGCAATCCAACAGCCCTAGTATCGCCAGCCTCAGCAGTCCTAGTACCGGCAACCTGCCCCTCCCCAGTACCAACAATAGCAACTGCTCCTGCACCTCGCCAATACAACCAGGTCCCTCCTCCAGGCACCTATGAGCCCTAGCAGCCTCGACGCCCCCTGGCCCAAGGAGAACCCACTATCACCCAATGTCGAAAACCCTACCGAACATCTTCAACACCCTCATGGCCGCCGGCGCGCTCACCCTGCCGAGGGAAAGTCTACAATGGCCTTCCAATGTTGATACCTCCTGGTATTGTGCATTTCATCGGGGACAGGGACATACTTTAGAGGCATGCTTCCATTTCAAGGATTATATCTACAACCTAAGTGACAATGGAGGCATAGACTTCGAGGAGATGAGGAAATATATTGCCGCGATGAAGGCAAGGGGGCCACCTAGGCAAGACCAGCAGTAACAACAGCAATAGCAGCAGCCGCCCCAGGCACCCCAGTAGCAGCCCAACATGGGCATCATCTAGAACCCCCTCCCGGAGCATCAGGTTTCAAATCAACGAGTGAACACCTTCATGGCATCTCCCAGCAATAAAAGAACACCCGGCCGGCCGATGGAAATATCCGCCGCATCCACCTCCCAATCCTCTTTCACCTTGCCCCCCTTTATCCGTACACCTACCTCTGCAATCCCACTACCCTCCTTTCTACGCATCCCTACCCATTGTCTCAATCCAACCAACCATCTAATCCCCCACTCATCCGCCAACCCACCATCACCACAACGCCACCACCTCCCAACATACAAGCCCCCTTCCTACGCAACCCCTCCACCATACCACCACAACCAAACTGCCCATCTCCTACCGTCATTGCCCCACAACCACCATCATCTAACCCACCTCTCCTCCATGCGCCATCAACCACCCCCCTTATTACCCCCAATCACCAAGCCCCCTTTCTCCGCATCTCCGCTCCACCCCTGAGTGCGGCGAGTATTCAATTTCCACACCAAATATTAACTCCTCAACCTTCTACCTCGCTTCCGCCTTCTGTTCTGCCGGTCGTGGCATCGACAGGGGGAGATAGCTCAGAAGAAACAATGGTGCTCTGGAGTAGGCACATCTTCAATAGAATCTTTCCCCAACATCAGGAATAGATATCAGTGCCTCAGGAAGAAGAAGCCCAGTAAGAGGAGTCCATCCCAGGGACTCAATATGATCTGCTAAAGCACCTAGACAAGACTCCGGCTAGGATATCCATTCTAGAACTGATCAAGAGGTCAGTGGTGCACCAAGAAGCCCTCATGTAGTATCTGCAAAATGTCATGGTCAATGAAGATCTGTCAGTAAATTAGATTAGGGATGTCTTGACTCCTAAGAGCTCACACCCGGCCATCGAATTTCATGAAGATGAGTTAGCACCAGCCGAGTCTTGGCGGTACGCCCTATGCTTGACATTCAACATTAATGGGATCCGCGTGTCTCGATGCTTAGTGGACTCTGGAGCATCAATTAATGTTGTGTCCTCTGACACATTAGATTTCTGCGGAGTAGTGTTACAATCAATCCGACCCTCTACTATCACTGTTACGTCTTACGATAACACTAGTAGGCCGCCAAAAGGGGTCGTTACTTTGAGAATAGGGCTGGGTCTGTCCGTTACTGAGATGGACTTTCATATCTTGGACATGGACCCGAGTTTACGCATGATTTTGGGTAGGCCTTTCATTCAGGCACTTGGCGCCGTTATATCTACTGTTCATCAATGCCTCAAATTTCCTTACAAGGGGCGAGTCATCAAGGTTGCCAGTAAGCCTGCAATTGTGGAAGTGGATGCCATGACTGATAATTCAGTCCCTTCCATCTGGACAAGCAATCAGCCACTGATGTCAGTGCTAGAGGCACCCAACATGTACCCAGGACCGATCAGGTCATCTGTTAATGCTGCTGGGAGAAGCAAGATCATCACTAAGAAGGGTTGGCACATCATGCTGCAAATGGGGTACCAGCCAGGCAAGGGGCTGGGGGCATAGCTACAGGGAAGGACAGAGGCCGTGAAAGAGTGTAAAAGGAGACCCAAGGCAGGATTGGGGTACAGGCCATGTAGGGTAAATCAACAACCGAGGCAGCCTCTCACATGGACCCTGCATGAGCATTTCAAGAGGGGTCCACTGCAGCCAGGGAGTGAGCAGACATCCATAATCACTATTGGACCTGTTCACCACCCATCCCCAGCCACATATCGAGTTGTAGACAACTCCAGGCCACCAAAGCACATCAAGAGCGGTGAATCCGAGTTAGAATGGAGCAAGTGGTTCGATATGAGTGACATTGCCATCACTTTGGACCAGCTTTTCGCACCAGCAAAGGCTGAGCAGCTAGAAATAGCCACCAACGGGCAACAAGTAGTCGAGGCAGAGCATAGCACACAAGAAGCTCCCACAACAACCAGGCTCAGGGCGAGCCTCGTCTTTTCGGGCACTGCACCCGCTTCCCTTTCCTCTCTGGGCCTCGCGCCCACTTCTCTTTCCACTTTGGGCATCGCACCCACATTAGTTTCATCTCCGGGCATCGCACCCACTTCAGTTTCCCTTCTGGGCATCACGCCCACTTTAATTTCCTCTCCGGGAAACACGCCCACTCTCCCTCTTTCTCTAGGCAATGCCCCTACTCCCCTCCCTTCTCTGGGCATTACGCCCACTTCTCTTTCCTCTCTGGGCACCGCGCCCACTTCAGTTTCCTCTTCCGGCAATGCGCCCAATCTCCCTCTTTCTCCAGGCAACGCCCTTGCTCACCTCTCTTCTCCGGGCAACGCGCCTGACCTCCCTCTCCAACTGAGCAACTCGCTCATTCCCCTTTCTTCTCCAGGCAACGCGCACGCTCCCTCCCTTTCTCCGAGCAACGCGCTCATCCCCCTTTCCTCTCCGAGCAACGCGCTCGATTTTCCTCCCTCTCCAGGCAATATGCCTACTTCTTTCTCCCCTCGGAGCAATGCGCTCGATCCCCTTTGCCTTCCAGGCCATGCACCGGTTCCCCTTTCTTTTTCGAGCAACGCGCTCGACCTCCCTTCCTCACCAGGCAATGCGCCTGCTCCCCTCTCTTCTTTGGGCAATGCGCTCAATCTCCCCTGCTCTCTAGGCAACGAGCCTACTCCCTCCTCCTCTCTGAGCAACGCGCTCACCTTCCTTTCCTCTCCATGTATTGCACCCTCTCTACTGCGGGTAATCGCCTGGCCCTCCTTCGTTTCCCTGAGCATTCTCCAGGCATCGGCGCCCCACTTGGCGATTCCTCTTCATTCTCCTGAGTAGACATTCACTCTCTGACTTCCCTGCTCGGACCCCTCTACTCTCGAGTCCACACTCGTCTCCAGCTGTCTAGATTGGTGATCTCACTTCGCCCTCTCCCTCTGTGTGTGCTGAGCACTAAGGGGGCCCCGCAATGTCTAACCCCGACATCTCCATTGAGGAAACCTCCTTTCTCGCCTCCGAGTGCACCCTGACCAGCGGGCCACCTCTCTTCAGTCCCGTGACCGACCTCCTGCGTCCCTCCACTCCATCCACGCAGGGGATTTTTACTATTTTTTTTCCTCCTCCTCCTTCCCCCATGCGGGGAAGTTCTTCTACTACTTTAAATCCTCCTCCATGTTCCCCCACACGATATTCTGCCATTGCTGCTTCTGCTGTAAATTCAGGTAGTTGTGGTTCGAGTCTAGATTGGGATACTAATAAGCTAGGGGTAGTCTCTGAAAAGAAGTCTAAGGGTAGGAGGGTTCCACACTTTTTCCTTGCTGATCTAGCCCCCAGATGCAAGGCATGCTTAGCAATCCTTGAATTCATAGAGGAGCCTTTGCAGTTTCCGGAAATGGAATATGAGCTGTCAGTGTGCTTGATTGATGATGGGTTCGGAGTCTATGAGATCATGGATGATGACAACCTAATTGAGGAAGGTGATGAAGAATTTGAGGACGAGGCTGACGCGATAACAAGTGGGTTGAAGAGGTTTGATGAACCGTCAGTTGCCGTAGAAGAAGCCACCAAAGAAGTCAACCTGTGAACCGAGGAAGACCCTAAGACCATCCTCATAAGCAGTAATTTATCTTCGGCTAAAGAGAAGGCAATCATTGAGGTTCTCAGGGAGTACAAGGACATGTTCGCATGGTGCTACGAGAATATGCCTGGCTTTGACACCGCATTAGTTGAACATCGTCTTACCCTTAAGCCAGGGTCTATTGCCATTAAGCAACAGTTGAGGCGTTTCCACCCACAAATGTCTTTGAAAATGAAAGATGAGGTCAATAATCTCCACAAAGCCAGATTCATTAGAGTCGTGCTATATCTGAATTAGGTGGCAAACATTGTCCTGGTTATGAAGAAAGATGGAAGAGTTAGAATCTGTATCGACTTCCGGGACCTCAACCGCGCGTGTCCAAAAGATGATTTCCCGTTGCCTCACCTCGATGTGCTTATAGATAACACGGTCGGGTATGAAACCCTCTCCTTCATGGATGGCTTCTCATGGTACAATCAGATCAAGCTGGCTAAGAAAGACCAAGAAAAGACTTCGTTCACTACACCATGGGGGGCCTACTGTTATGTAGTCATGCCGTTTGGTCTTAAGAATGCTGGAGCTACTTACCAAAGAGCTATGATGGCTATCTTTCATGACATGATCCATATTTTCATTGAGGTGTATGTGGACGACCTGGTGGTGAAGTCGAAGACAATCGCATCCTGGGGTTCTGACTAAGGTCCTGCAATGGTCCATAGAATATCAATTGAAGATGAACCCCAAGAAGTGTGTGTTTGGTGTTTCATCGGGTAAGCTTTTAGGGTTCATTGTGAGTAAGAGGGGTATAGAAATAGATCCCAATAAGGCAAAGGCGATAAGAGAGATGCCCCCTCCCAAGAACTTGAAGTAAGTTCAAGGATTGATCGGGAGGTTACAGTTTATTCGCCAGTTTGTCTCCCAACATTCATAGAGGTGTAGAGCCTTCTATGACCTCACCAAGCTGGAGTCGAATTTAATTGGGATGAGAAGTGTCAGGCAGCTTTTGACGGACTAAAGGAGTATCTAGCTAGTCCCCCTGTCCTGAGACTGCCGACTCCAGGCAAACCACTAATTCTTTATGTATCTGTCCTGGAGGACTCGATAGGAGCTGTCCTTGCACAAGTGGATGAAGAAGGCAAGGTGAGGGTAGCATACTACCTGTCTAAACTTCTTAATCCTTGCGAGCAAAGGTACACCCCAATGGAGAAGACATGAGCCGTGCTCATATGGGTAGTGCAGAAACTAAAGCACTACTTTCTTGCTCATGATGTCCATCTCATAGCCCGCATGAATCCTATCAAGTTCCTCCTTGAAAAATCCGTTCTAACTGATAGGCTAGCCCATTGACAAAGCTTCCTCTCCAAGTTTGAAATCACCTACATTCAGGAGAAATCCATCAAAGGCTATGCCATAGAAGAGCATCTCACTCACCACCCTATTCCTTAGTTTGATCCTGTTCGTTCGGAGTTTCCAGTTGAAGAATTAATGTCCCTCAGCCAATCTGATCCTATATGGATGTTGTATTTCTTTGGAGCTCTGAATTCTCAAGGAAAGGTATGGGATTGCTCTACTATCACTTGAGGGTGTCACCTTCCCACGGGCTTACAAACTGGATTTTCCTGCCACAAACAACATCGCCGAATATGATGCTTTGTTGGCGGGCCTTGAATATACCCATTTCTACGGTGTCACCCATCTGCATATTGTAGGTGATAGTCAACTGGTCTTACGCCAAGTGCTCACCAAATACCACACCCGTGATCCTAAGCTCAAGTCATATCAAGAACTTGCCTCAGCTTATGCCAAGCTATTCTCCAAACTTGTATTGTCCATATCCCTCGTCATCAGAATCTTCTAGCCGACACTCTTGCTACCATCGCTTCAACTCTCAATATGTGCTATCCTAGGGATTTTGATAGCATTCAAATTGCACACAGCAATACCCTTGCTGTTCAGGACCCCGTCTTTCTCTGGATCAAGGAGGAGATGTTGAAGAAGTTGGAAAGGAAGGGTAAAATCGAGATTATGTTATTGGAGCTAGAAGAGGAGTTGGAAGATGAAAAGAAGCCATGGTACTATGAGATAGATAAGTATTGCATGAATCAATCGTACCCTGAGGAAGCCACAAGTGATGAAAAGAAAGCCATAAGGAGATTGTCCCAGAAGTACACCCTGGTTGGAAATACACTCTACAGAAGGGGACTCACTGGAGTTTTGCTCAGGTGCCTAGATGATTATGACGTCTTGAAGGTTGTTGAAGAGGCGCATTTGGGTGTGTGTGGTGGCCATGTGAATAGCAAAATGCTTCCTAAGAAGATCCTCAGGCAAGGCTTTTATTGGCCTACTCTAGAGGAGGACTGTTCTATCTTCCTTCGTCGGTGTGCCAAGTGCCAACTGCACGCCGACAAAATTCATTCTCCATCCTCGACACTCCACCCAATATCCTCCCTATGGCCTTTCGCTATGTGGGCTTTTGACATCATTGGTCCCCTTGGTGATCCCAACTTCCAAAACAAAACCAAATCTTACATCCTCAATGCAACGGAGTACTTCACCAAGTGGGCGGAAGCCGAAGCATGTGCGGAGATCAAGGCAACAATCGTCTGCAAGTTCATCATGAGGAACATCATCACCAGATTTGGCATCCCGAGTACCATCATCACTGACAATGGGCCACAGTTTATCTCTCAAGAGCTGCGTGACCTCTGCAATAGGTATAAAATTGCATTGCATCATTCATCACCATATTATCCGCAAGGTAATGGCCAAGCAAAGGCCACAAACAAAACTCTAATAAAAATTGTTAAGAAAACCTGTGAGGCTAACAAATTCTCAGACTGGCCAGAAAAGCTTGTAGAAGCTCTATGGGCCTACTGCCCTTCAATCCGTACTCCCACGGGGCAGACACTGTTCGCCCTCACTTATGAAATGTGTTGGGTTGAGTGTGTTTTGGAATTTCCTAAAGTTGTATTTTAATGATGACCAATGAACATCACTCATACTTTGATTTTGATGATGACATATTGTGATTTTAATGATGACATATTATGATTTTGATGATGACATGTTGAACATGTTATACATTTTATACATATCACAATAATGCTTAGACAACATTTTTTTGATGTTAATATCTCATACTTTAATGATAATATCTTGTACTAATGATTTATGTGTTAAATTTGCAGGTGTATACAAGTTTTGTCATGGTAGTGTCGACACACCCATTTATGGTGTCGACATTGGGTCAGAGTCCCTGAAGGTTTTTCATGAAGACAGGGTCAAGTGTGTCGACACAGTCCCAGGCATTGTCGACACTAGTCCCAGATTCCAGAAGACCCAGTTGCCTGACTGGGACAGTGTGTCGACACAGCCAGTGGCAGTGTCGACACTAGACCCAGTTCCAGAAGACCAGTTTTGCGCAAATGGGACAGTGTGTCGGCACACTCCCTGGTGGTGTCGACATAGTCCACTGAAACTCAAAAACGTGAATTTTTCTGGACACGTGGCTGCTTGGGAATTTGGGAATTTGACCTAGGTTTTCGTGCCCATGCACCCCAAGGCACTTTATGGACATATGGGGCCATAAATACCCATGTTCCTTGTACCCCAAAGGAGAGAGAGCCCATACACTTCCAGAAGAAGCTTTTTGGCAGCCAAAGGGGGCTTTCCAGATCTTGCTCCATCTTCAGAAGTTGCAGGCCATCCTTTCAAGAGGAAGGACATGGGAATCAAGGGGAATCTTTGGAGAGAAGCTTGCTGTGCTAGGCAAGGGAGCAGATCCAACTGAAGAGGCGCAGGAGAAGAAGGATTTCTGGCATTTCAGATGCCATCAAAGCAGAGCATCGCCAATTGAGGAGAATCTTCATCGATTTCCATCAAGGCTCCTCAATTGAACCGTCTGCAAGACCTCTTCATCGAAGAACACTCATTCTACATCCATTTCTCACTTCAGAGTTTGTTCTTCTTTATTTCGTCTATGAGATTTGTGCATGAAATTCTGCACAAATTTCTGTGTACGACTTGAATCAGATCATTGCTAGAGGATTTGATTTTTGTTGTCTTTGATCTAGCTTGTGTTTTGGGAGCCGTCGAGCTCTGGTTTGTGAGTCGTCACACTCACGGTGTGGGTTGAGCCGTCGTGCTCAATTTGGAGTCGTCGTGCTCCGGTTGTTGTTTGAGCCGTCGCGCTCAGTTTGTGAGTCGTTGAACTCAAGGTTGTGTGTTGAGCCGTCGTGCTCAAGGTTGTTTGGAGTCGTCGTGCTCCAGTGTGTGTTGTACTCAAGGTTTTGAGTAGTGTGGCCTCACTGTGTGAGGGGTGGACGTAGGAGTTACTGGAGGTGATTTCTGAACCACTTAAAAATCCTCTGTGCAGTGGTTTGAATTGTGGTTTGACTTTGTATTACGCTAGATGCATGCATATGAATTTCGTTCACACTAATAATCTATTTGCTCTCACACACTAATCACACTTCAGATCAGTAAAATGTTTGGGTGAATTGATTTCTTATTCGAAGTAATTTTAAATTGCTTGAGCTTCCACATTAATTGGGTTTGATCTATTCAACCCCCCCTTCTAGATCTGATCCATCCACCCATTCGATCCTACAATTGGTATCAGAGAGGGTTAATATCTATTTTTGATCTGATTTGATTGCTTCTGTTTGATCTCTGTGTTAGTTACTTGAATTGTTTGCTTGCCCTTTCATTATCTTATTTTAATTGATGGATTCTCAAGGTTTTATTGTTGAATGCCATTCCATCAATAGGCCACCCTTCTTCAGAGATGGGACTGACTATTCTTATTGGAAGAATCGCATGTAAGTCTTCATTAGAGCCCAGAACTATGAGATTTGGAGGGTAGTTGACGTAGGTCCTTATGAGAACCAGGGAGAAGAGGAAACCTAGACAAGGGAACAAGTTAGGAGGGCCACCCTAAACTACAGTGCCATGAACATGGTTCAATGTGCAGTCCACCTAAAAGAGTACTCAAGAATCTCCATGTGCAAATCTGCTAAGGAGATGTGGGATAAGCTTGAGTTACTTTATGAGGGAACATCCCAAGTTAAAGAAACCAAAGCAAATATTCTTGTTTCTGAATATGAATTATTCATGATGAAATCTGATGAATCAATTTCTGAAATGTTTTCTAGGTTCATGATTATTGTAAATGGACTGAAGGCTAGAGGTAAGGACTACACTGATGCTGATTTGGTAAGAAAAATCTTGCTCTCTCTATCATCCAATTGGCACACAAAGGCTTCAGTAATTGAAGATTTTAAGGATTTATCCAAAATCTCTTTGGATGAACTCATAGGATCTTTAATGACTTATGAAATAAATCTGAAGAGAAGTGAAGAACACATGCTTAAGGCTAAACCAATAGCACTTAAGGCTTCATCAAGCAATAAAGAGAAAAATCAAGTTCTAATGAGTCTGAGTCTAATGAGGATGAACTTGACATCATGACTAGGCAATTCAGAAAATTTTTAAAATCAAGAAGAGGAAAATTTAATGGAAAGAAAAAATATTCTTCTAGTAAAAGGAATGCTTCTTCTTCAAATTTTAATGCTAGCAGAAATCAAAAAACTGATGAAGATATTGCTTGCTACAGGTACAACAAGATAGGACACATGAAGGGTGAGTGTCCTGAGATCAAAAAGGACAAATACAAGAAGATTAACAAATTGAAGAAGCCAAAAGCCATGATTGCAACTTGGTCGGATGAAGACCAAAGTGAGGATGAAGAAGAGAACTCTTCAAGTTCAGTAAATGAGGAGTTATGCTTTATGGCCAATAGCAGTGATGGAAAGGATTCACAAAGAAAAGGAGGAAAAGAAATTCACAAGCACTTAATGGCAAAGAAGAGCTTCAATGAATCCAGAAAATCAACAATTCAAAAGACTTTGGCTCTAACAGCACATTCCATGAGCTCAGAGCATTCTGCATCCTCTTCAGAACACAAGAATTCAAATGGGTCTACAAGATCAGGCAAATCAATTCTAGATCCATTTATGTATTCTAATTCTAATTCTGATGTAGATGAAAGTATGTCTTATGTTGAATTGATTGAATTCTGTGAAAAGATGCTAAATCTTAATGCAAAGCTGAACACTAAAAATAAGGATTTGAAAAAGACTTTAAAATATTGCCACAAAGAAAGTGAAAATTTGAAAAATACACTTGAATTGCTCAAGAACAATGATAAAGATCCTTCATGAAAAATTGAGAATTTGAAAATCTTAATTTGAAAGATGAAAATGAAAAAATGATTGATCTCAATGAAAACTTCAAATTTGACAATGATCAATTAAACAAACAGATTTCTAACATGGCTCATGATCATCAAATAAATGAAAGATGCAAACAACTTGTTAAAGAAAATAGTAATCTAAAAAGGAAGATTGAATGTTTGTTGCATGACAAACCATTGGACAATGATTGTAGTAATTTGAGTAATAAAATTGCTGATTTGGAAAAACAAATTGCTCAATTTGAAAATGAAAAGAACAAGATGAAAAATGGTTTGGATGTCATGCTAGATAAACTTCAAATTTCAGAAAAAGAAGTTGTTGCATTAAAAGTTGAAAAACAGAAGCTTCAACATGAATTGAAAAATATTAAATACACAAGTCTTGCCTCTGTGAGAGATAAGAAAAATAAAAATAAAACAAAATTAACGTTTGTTAAAGCTGCTGCGAACAAGAACTCTGTTATTCTAATGAAAAACTTGTGAAAGTTCCTGTTCAGAAACAGACAAAGAAAAAGAAGAATGCTACTGTCAAGAAGATTCATCTACTTTCTCCATCAGTTCAAAAAGCTCCAAGGCAAGTTCCAAAATCACATCATGCCAAGAGCCACCAAAAGGTACCTCCTTCTGTCATGGTAAGTCTCCTCATGTAAGGCCCTCTAATTTCCGTCGCATTATTTGTATTTATGTGTGTATATTTGTACTTGTGTATGTATGTACATACTTACGTACGTATTAATTAGTATAATTACGTGTACATGTGTTTATATTAAACATAAATAATGTATGTATTGCATGATGATAGTATGGATACAATACCATGAACATATTGCATGTATATAAGCTTGGTATGCATGGTTTTCTACATAATTAGGGTTCTGGCCGAAGGCCACCTTGGCGTCAAGCCCAGGCCGTTGATCTGGTGTCAGCGTCCAGACATGGACGCCAACACTAACTCCGGCGTCCAGCGATATGGATGCCAACTTCTCTGGCTTGCATGCGCAGCAGAGCTGCAAGCTTCTGAAACAAGGCATGGCCACCATTGAGGGATGTCCCCCAACGGCTCTAAGGCTATCTAATCGGTATGGTGAGTGGGTGAGGGGCTCTCCTTAACCCTGAACCTGAATTTGGCCTCTCCCACTTCTCACTTCACCTTGCAAGAGGAGAAATAGAGGAGAGAAAAACCCTAGAGAAGCCTGTGAGAAAAAAACCCATTTTAGCACCCTCAAATCTGACCCCTTGGACCTTGATCCGGTGTCCCCCTGCTGCAAGGAGGTTGCTGGACCAACGAGGAAGGCTTCCCCGACATCCCCTCGGCGTGGAGATCCCAGGAGCCGGAGGAGAGAGATCGTTTGGAGGCACTTCTGCAACTTCTTGGGACTGCCCAAGGAGGTCTTCACCAAGCCTTTAAATCCCTTAGAAGAATTTTTGAAAGGCAAGTGACCAATCCTTGATGTCCCCTTATGAGTCTAGGATGGTTTTGTGAATTTTAAGGATTTTTCCTCGAGTCCTAGACCCTCCAATTCACCCAAGATTTAGAGCTCGGGTCTGTGTTTCTACACAGACCTGGTTAGACGGCAAGGTCCCTGGACGTCCAGATCATCTTTGGCGTCCACGACCATGCCGCTGACCCTGAGTCAGCGGCCAGAGACCGCCGTCGAGTTCTTCTGAACAGAACAGTGAGCTATTCTGTCCCTCTTATACATTAATTCGGTTTGTTTTACGTGATGAGGATATATGGTAAATCTTATACCTATGTATATGTGCATTGTGGTGTGTGAATGAATGTGGGTTATTAGTATCTTTTAAATTGTGAGCATGACTTGTAGATAATTTGCAAATCCATGTTCCATGATTTGGATTAGTGGAATGTCTTGGTTGCAGTCTATTCATGATGAATTGTGGGGCATGTATGTATGTTTTGAAATTCTGGTAATTCATGCATACTTGCGAAATTGCTAATGAGTTCGGTAGAATAAAATGAAAGCATGCAAGAATGATTTGTAGTATTCAATCCATAGATGTATGAATTAGGGAAATTTTATATTCTTAGTTCATGCATATGTGCTTAGCTTATGTATAAACAGCAAGTGGCCAATTGCAAAATGTGTTAGACCCATGTAATTTAAGTTGTTCATAGCATGCTAATTAGGCGTTTTATTTCTGTAAATCCTATTTAGATCAGAAAAATCTGAAAAATTGAGGGTATGACCTTGAACCCGAAAACAGCATGTGGTTAAAATTTAAGCTCTTTTGGATCAGTAAATAAAAAGTTAGGTGTTTTCATGTGAATGTGATAGATGCATAGTGCATATGATCTTATGTGATTAGATTTTTTTTAAAACCCAGCATGATTAGTGTGTTTACTGTATGTTTAAACCTTGAAATTCTGTAGTACCATGTTAGGAAAAACAGAGGTATTCATGTGAGTGAGAAAGTGAATGAGATGAAGTGTTAGTGTAAAACCAAGTGTAAAACGGTAAATATGTAAATGTGTACTGTGCCAATGTGACACTGCTTCCGTAGAGGGCAGTGGAGCTGTATCAGGGAAAAGTCCCCCTGAGAAAGTTCAATGTGTTAAGTGACCCTAAGGGCATTAGGGGGAATCCTGTAGGTGGACAAGTACCACTGGTTAGGGTGGAGACTTGTTCTCCCGGTCTGCGCAGTCCAAGAGTCGCCATTGGAATGCCTAGATGGCGTCTATGTGTAATGTGATGTGTATATGTCCTTCTTTGGTGGTTTAGACTATGTGTCACGGCACCTAAAAATGTGTAAAGTGTAATGTGAAATGTGTATGTGACCATGTGTAAATGTGTAAGTGACAATGTGAATGTGTATGTGTAAAGTGTAACCATGTTAAAGAGAGGAAACTAGCGTAAAGAAAAATGTGAAATTCTAGATGTGTAAATGTGTTATTGAAACCCATGTGAGACTAAATCTGAAACCATGTGAATTCAGAAAATGCATGTTATTATTCTTATGTTTATGTGTGCAAAAATGTTAGAGTCCATGTTAGGGACAACTAATGAATATGTGTGAAAATAGCATGATAGATTGTTCATATGATATGTTTTAAGCAACATTGTAGCCCTCATGTGTAGATTTATAGCCATTGAATCATGTGAAATCAGCAACCTAAAGCAGTAAAAAGGTTCATGTATGTGTAAAAATGTGTAAAACCATGCTAGTTGCGTTACCTTTCATGCATGTAAATGTTCATGTTGATAGCTCTCATGTTTGACTCTTTAAAGATTAAAGTTTCATGAGTAAATTGAATAGAGACCATGTGATAGGTGAAGTTTATTTTAGAAATCTGAAAGCATGAGTTATGTATAAAATTGTAGAATGTTCATGATAGGTTGAAAACTTGAAATGACTAGCATGCTATGTGTTGCTAATTGTAATGTGCATGTAGAAACCACTAGGACTTCTAAGTGTACATCATGAGTAGTGTTGCTTGCTGAGTCCTTGGACTCACTCCTTGCTTCGGCGTACAGGTATAGTTGGTGACACCACCGCTTGAGGAGACGGTGGAGACGGATTCCGAGCGCGGAGACTAGCTAGTTGTTGGAGCTTCTTTGTGATTTGTGTACTTCATAGTATTATTGGAACAACTTGTATTAGAATTATCATGAAAGGAATGTATTATGTGGACATTTTGTTTCTATTTCAGCATTTAAATTATGTGAACTCTTAGTTCCTTTTTGTTATGGCGAAAAATCATGTATGGTTAATGTGGATGATGAATGAATGGAGATAGTTCTCTTTTACTTCCGCTACTCTGTGTTTTATATTCGCGTGTATCTCAGCTGTTTGTATCGTTTGGGTAAATGTCCCACTGTGAGGACTCTCGCTATACCGACGTGGGTTGGTACAACCGTACCGGGTAACGAGGTCACAGAGATTGGTATCAGAGAGACCGGTTGAGATTGCACATGAATATACCTAAGTCATCATCCCATTGCATGCTAAGTATGTCCACATGTGTAGAAAACACTAATAGGAAATGAAGATAGATAAAAATGATTAGAGAATTTAGTACCTAACTCTAATTGGTGGCTAAATTTTATTACAGCCAGGCTTCCCGTAGACGACGTGGAGGTGCGCCAGCTCGCGACGACGAGCCGAGGCGTGAGGAGCGGGCGGAGCAGCAGGCCCCGGCCCCACAGGGCCCTGTGCTTCCCCCACCACCGCCAGTGGACTATGGAGTATTTATGCAAGGTCTGGTGCAAGCCATGCAGACGCAGGCCCACACCCAGGCAGCACTCCAGGCCCAGTTGGAGGCCCAGGTAGAATAATAAAACAACCTAGTAGTTTGCTATTTAAATTGCATGATATTGTGTTTATTCTATATTGTTATTGTTTAATGTAGCAGGCTCAGGCCCCAGCTCAGGACCATGGTGGACCTTCCATCATGGAGCGATTCAAGAGGATGGCCCCACCCTCTTTTAAGGGGGAGAGTGATCCGCTAATGGCAGAAAGCTGGATGAGGGAGACGGAGAAAATCTTCCGAGCTATCAAGTGTCCTGATGAGGACAAGGTGACCTTAGCCACCTACATGCGACAGGTATGTTTTGGTTATGCTTGTATGTTGTTTGTCAAGTTAGAAATTGTGGTTAGTGCTTATGAAGGTGTGTTGCAGGAGAGAGCTGATGTATGGTGGTCCTCCCTACTGCGTACGCGCTTCGAGGATGGAGCAGAGAGATGTGGCGTGGGACGCGTTCGTGAGGCTCTTCCGAGCCAAGTTCGTCCAGAGCATATCCAGGACAAGATGGAGCAAGAATTCCTTTCCCTGACGCAAGGATCAATGACCGTCTGGAATACGAGACAAGGTTTTCTGAACTTTCTAAATATGCACCGCATATAGTAGAGGATGAGCGCAGGAAGACCAAGAAGTTTGTGATGGGTCTCAAACCATCACTGAGGACGAGACTCGTGGCGTTCGACCACCGCACGCTAGACGAGGCCCTCAGCGCAGCCTGCAGACAGGAAGGAGAAATGGAGCAATATCTGGAGGAGAAGAAGGCTTCGCAAAAGAGGCCGGCAGCGACATTTCAGCGACAGGATAAGAGAGAAGACGGTGTACTAGACACCGTAGAAACCAATGGGAGTCAGCAACTCTCAGGTACCTTCTGTACGTTCCCCCGGTGCGAAGAGAGAGTGTCCCCATTGTGGGAAGACCCATGGAGGTTCCGAGTGCTGGTTAGTAGCGGGTAGATGCTTAAAGTGTGGAAGCAGCGACCACAAGATCAAGGATTGCCCAAGACTCCAGCAGGGAGCTCAGCGTGGAGCGCCAACACCAGCAGTAGCGGCAGCCGCGCCAGCTACAGGACGACCAGGAAGGCCTCGAGCCCCAGCTCGAGTGTTTGCGTTAGCTCGTGAGGACGCCGAGCAGGCGGAGCATGTCACCGAAGGTACAGTTTTACTTTTCGGTGTGCACGCTCGGGTTTTGTTTGATACGGGTGCTACTCACTCGTTCATTTCCGAGCGGTTCGCTAGGCAGTTAGCCCTAGAGTCAGGCATAGAGTCTGAGGAGTTAGAGGTCCCTTTGTCTGTGCACACCCCTGCGGGTACGGTATCGACTAGGAAGTGCATTCCGTCGTTACCTGTGTGCATTGAGGATAGATTCTTAGATGGGTGTTTCTTCTTGCTAAAGATGAAGGATTATGATTGTATCCTTGGTCTGGATTGGCTAGAGGAGCACTATGCGTTAGTGGATTGTCGTAGGAAGAAGATTGTTTTCCGCATTCCTGGTGAGGATGAGTTCTCTCATCCCTTGCCAAGAACTTAGCGGGAAAGTTAGTTATCTTCCATGAAGGCGATGCGCATGGTGAACAAGGGTTGTGACGCATTTCTTGCCAGCGTTATGCTAGTACCCGATGCTGGTTCGTCACTGACTCTTACAGAGATCGATGTGGTGCAGGACTTTCCAGATGTCTTTCTCGACAACTTGTCTGGATTGCCACCGGATAGGGAGATAGAGTTCACTATAGAGTTGCTTCCAGGCACCTCTCCTATCTCGAAGGCCGCATATTGGATGGCCCCTGCAGAATTAGCCGAGTTGAGGAAGAAGCAATTGCAAGAATTGCTCGATAAGGGATTCATTCGCCCTAGCGTTTCCCCTTGGGGCGCACCTGTATTATTCGTCAAGAAGAAAGATGGGTCACTTCGGTGTGCATTGATTATAGAAAGCTAAACCAGGTGACTGTGAAGAACATGTATCCCTTACCACGGATTGATGATCTGTTTGACCAGTTGCGAGAGGCATCAGTCTTTTCCAAGATTGACTTGCGATCTGGTTATCATCAGTTGAGGATTAGGAGTGAGGATGTGTCCAAGACAGCATTTAGAACCGTTATGGACATTATGAGTTTTTGTTCTTCCTTTCGGATTGACCAACGCCCTGCAGCGTTCATGGATCTCATGAACGTGTGTTTAGTCCGTATCTAGATAGCTTTGTTGTTGTGTTTATTGATGACGTGTTGGTTTATTCTCGGATGAGGCCACACATCGTCAGCATTTGAGGTTAGTCTTAGAGGTTCTCCGTGAGCACAAGCTGTATGCGAAGTTCAGCAAGTGCGAGTTCTGGTTACGCGGGGTTCATTTTCTCGGGCATGTTATCTCCGGCGCTGGTGTTGCAGTTGATCCAGCAAAAGTCCAGGCAGTTATGGATTGGGAGATTCCCAGGACCCCTTCGGAGATTCGTAGTTTTATTGGGTTAGCTGGTTATTATCGGCGATTCATTGAGGGTTTCTCATCCATCGCCGCCCCTTTGACAAAGCTGACCCGAGAAAGGTGAGAAGTTCGTATGGTCTGAGGCATGTGAGCGTAGCTTTCAGCTATTGAAGGCTAAGCTTACTTCTACTCCGGTATTGGTATTGCCTAGTGGTCTAGAAGGTTTTGCCATTTATACGGATGCATCTCAGATTGGTTTAGGCTGTGTGCTCATGCAGCAAGAGAGGGTAGTGGCTTATGCTTCTCGTTAGTTGAAGGAGCATGAGAGGAACTATCCGACTCATGATTTAGAGCTCGCAGCAGTGGTTCATGCACTAAAGATCTGGAGGTACTATCTTTATGGTGTCAGATTTGAGGTGTTTACCGACCACAAGAGCTTGAAGTATCTTTTCTCCCAAAAGGAATTAAACTTGAGGCAGAGGAGAAGGATTGAGTTCTTGAAGGACTATGACTTCGACCTTCAGTATCATCCTGGAAAGACGAACGTCGTAGTGGAGCTCTTAGTAGAAAGTGGTCGTCGCTCCAGCAGGATTGGAAGATGTTGGAGGATGCGGCGTGCTCTATGACCGAGTTAGAGCCATCGTTGTGCCAGGATTTTGTAGCTCAGCTATCCCTTAGATCCTCAGTCTTGGATGAGGTGATTGAGCAGCAGAAAGCCGACCCTAGATTGTTAGAGTTAGTGGGTAAGGCGGGCATTGCTCGTGATGAGGACGGTGTGATTAGATTCAGCACCGTGTTTGTGTCCCTGATGTGGTAGATGTCCGTGAGCATGTGTTAGCGGAGGCTCATAGATCGCGATTCTCTATTCATCCGGGTAACACTAAGATGTATCAAGACCTGAAGAGATCATTTTGGTGGTCCGGCATGAAGAAGGATGTTGCGGATTATGTGTCTAGATGTCTAGTATGTCAGCAGGTGAAAGCCGAGCGGCAGCGACCATCCAGCCTTATGCAGAGGATGGATATCCCCGTGTGGAAGTGGGAAGCTGTCACTATCGATTTCGTATCGGGTTTGCCTCGATCTAGAAGGGGCAATGACTCGATTTGGGTAGTTGTAGATAGATTCTCGAAGACTGCTCATTTCTTGCCTATGAAGAAGAAGCAGTCAGTAGAGAGCTTAGCTAGATGTATGTTAGCGGTATATCATCAGGTTGCATGGTGTGCCGAAGTCGATCATTTCGGATCGAGATCCGAGATTTACTTCGAGATTGTGGAAAGGTCTTCAGGATGCGTTAGGTTTGGAGCTTAAGCACAGTTCGGCATTTCATCCCCAGACCGATGGACAGTCCGAGAGGACTATCCAGACGCTCGAGGATATGTTGAGAGTGTGTGTTCTGGATTGGAAGGATGATTGGGAGCGTCATTTACCTCTTGTGGAGTTCGCATACAACAACAGCTTTCATGCTAGTATTGGTATGGCTTCATTCGAGGCGTTGTATGGTAGGCCCTGCAGATCTCCTTTATGTTGGGAGGAGACTGGTGATAGGCAGTTGATCGGACCGGAGTTAGTTCAGGAAACTTCGGATAAGATTCAGCTTATCAGGAAAAGGCTTGTTGCGGCGTAGGATAGGCAGAAGAGTTATGCCGACAACAGGAGAAAGGATTTGGAGTTCGAGGTTGGCGATCATGTCTTCTTGAAGATATCGACTACTCGTGGAGTTGTCAGATTTGGCAGGCATAGCAAGCTAAGCCCTAGGTTCATTGGCCCATATGAGATTCTCAGACGTTTGGGCAATGTGGCGTACGAGCTAGCATTACCCCCAGCTTTGGCTAGCGTTCACCCTGTATTCCACGTGTCTATGCTCAGGAAGTATGTCCGAGATCCGTCTCATGTGATTAGTCATGAGCCCGTGGAGATCCAGCAGATCTTTCGTATGTCGAGCAACCAGTAGCCATTCTTGATCGGAAGGTTCAGCATCTCCGGAACAAGAGTATCGCGTCGGTGAAAGTTCTATGGTGGAACTTCTCACGTGAGGAGGCTACGTGGGAGCTTGAGGATGCGATGAAGAAGAAGTATCCCTTTTGTTTGAGTAGTGTCGTTCTAACTTCGATGACGAAGTTTCTTTAAGGGGAGAAGGTGTAAGGCACTCTAATTTTCGTCGCATTATTTGTATTTATGTGTATATTGTACTTGTGTATGTATGTACATACTTACGTACGTATTAATTAGTATAATTACGTGTACATGTGTTTATATTAAACATAAATAATGTATGTATTGCATGATGATATTATGGATACAATACCATGACATATTGCATGTATAAGCTTGGTATGCATGGTTTTCTGCATAATTAGGGTTCTGGCCGAAGGCCACCTGGCGTCAAGCCCAGGCCGTTGATCTGGTGTCAGCGTCAAGACATGGACGCCAACACTAACTCCGGCGTCCAGCGATATGGACGCCAACTTCTCTGGCCTGCATGCGCAGCAGAGCTGCAAGCTTCTGAAAAGGCATGGCCACCATTGGGGGATGTCCCCCAACGGCTCTAAGGCTGTCTAATCGGTATGGTGAGTGGGTGAGGGGCTCTCCTTAACCTGAACCCGAATTTGGCCTCTCCCACTTCTCACTTCACCTTGCAAGAGGAGAAATAGAGGAGAGAAAAACCCTAGAGAAGCCTGTGTGAAAAAAACCCATTTTAGCACCCTCAAATCTGACCCCTTGGACCTTGATCCGCGTCCCCCTGCTGCAAGGAGGTTGCTGACCAACGAGGAAGGCTTCCCCGACATCCCCTCGGCGTGGAGATCATCCAGGACGGAGGAGAGATCGTTTGGAGGCACTTCTGCAACTTCTTGGGACTGCCCAAGGAGGTCTTCACCAAGCCTTTAAATCCCTTAGAAGAATTTTTGAAAGGCAAGTGACCTATCCTTGATGTCCCCTTATGAGTCTAGGATGGTTTTGTGAATTTTAAGGATTTTTCCTCGAGTCCTAGACCCTCCAATTCACCCAAGATTTAGAGCTCGGGTCTGTGTTTCTGCACAGACCTGGTTAGACGGCAAGGTCCCTGGACGTCCAGATCATCCTTGGCGTCCATCGACCATGCCGCTGACCTGAGTCAGCGGCCAGAGACCGCCGTCGAGTTCTTCTGACAGAACAGTGAGCTGTTCTGTCCCTCTTATACATTAATTTCGGTATGTTTTACGTGATGAGGATATATGGTAAATCTTATACCCTATGTATATTGTGCATTGTGGTGTGTGAATGAATGTGGGTTATAGTATCTTTTAAATTGTGAGCATGACTTGTAGATAATTTTGCAAATCCATGTTCCATGATTTGGATTAGTGGAATGTCTTGGTTGCAGTCTATTCATGATGAATTGTGGGGCATGTATGTATGTTTGAAATTTTGGTAATTCATACATGCTTGCGAAATTGCTAATGAGTTCGGTAGAATAAAATGAAAGCATGCAAGAATGATTTGTAGTATTCAATCCATAGATGTATGAATTAGGGAAATTTTATATTCTTAGTTCATGCATATGTGCTTAGCTCATGTATAAACAACAAGTGGCCAAATTGCAAAATGTGTTAGACCCATGTTAATTTAAGTTGTTAATAGCATGCTAATTAGGCGTTTTATTTTCTGTAAATCCTATTTAGCTCAGAAAAATCTGAAAAATTGAGGGTATGACCTTGAACCCGAAAACAGCATGTGGTTAAATTTCAGGTCTTTTGGATTGGATCAGTAAATAAAAAGTTAGTGTTTTTTCATGTGAATGTGATAATTCGTGCATATGATCTTAATGTGATTAGATTTTGTTTAAAACCCAGCATGATTAGTGTGTTTACTGTATGTTAAACCTTGAAATTCTGTAGTACCATGTTAGAAAAACAGAGGTATTCATGTTAGTGAGAAAGTGAATGAGATGAAGTGTTATGTGTAAAACAAAGTGTAAAACGGTAAATATGTAAATGTGTAACTGTGCCAATGTGACACTGCTTCCGTAGAGGGCAGTGGAGCTGTATCAGGGAAAGTCCCCCTGAGAAAGTTCAATGTGTTAAGTGACCCTAAGGGCATTAGGGGGAAATCCTGGAGGTGGACAAGTACCACTGGTTAGGGTGGAGACTTGTTCTCCCGGTCTGCGCAGTCCAGGAGTCGCCATTGGAATGCCTAGATGGCGTCTATGTGTAATGTGATGTGTATATGTCCTTCTTTGGTGGTTTGGACTATGTGTCACGGCACCTAAAAATGTGTAAAGTGTAATGTGAAATGTTATGTGACCATGTGTAAATGTGTAAGTGACATGTGAATGTGTATGTGTAAAGTGTAACCATGTGAAAAGAGGAGACTAGTGTAAAGAAAAATGTGAAATTCTAGATGTGTAAATGTGTTATTGAAACCCATGTGAGACTAAATCTGAAACATGTGAATTCAGAAAATGCATGTTATTATTCTTATGTTTATGTGTGCAAAAATGTTTAGAGTCCATGTTAGGGACAACTAATGAATATGTGTGCAAATAGCATGATAGATTGTTCATATGATATGTTTTAAGCAACATTGTAGCCCTCATGGTAGATTTATAGCCATTGAATCATTGTCAGAACCTAAAGCATGTAAAAAGGTTCATGTATGTGTTTAAAAATGTGTAAAACCCATGCTAGTTGCGTTACCTTTCATGCATGTAAATTGTTCATGTTGATAGCTCTCATGTTGAATCTTTAAAGATTAAAGATTCATGAGTAAATTGAATAGAGACCATGTGATAGGTGAAGTTTATTTTAGAAATCTGAAAGCATGAGTTATGTATAAAATTGTAGAATGTTCATGATAGGTTGAAAACTTGAAATGACTAGCATGCTATGTGTTGCTAATTGTAATGTGCATGTAGAAACCACTAGGACTTCTAAGTGTACATCATGAGTAGTGTTGCTTGCTGAGTCCTTGGACTCACTCCTTGCTTCGGCGTACAGGTATAGTTGGTGACACGACCCGCTTGAGGAGACGGTGGAGACGGACTCCGAGCGCGGAGACTAGCTAGTTGTTGGAGCTTCTTTGTGATTTGTGTACTTCATAGTATGTATTTGGAACATTGTATTAGAATTATCATGAAAGGAATGTATTATGTGGACATTTTGTAATTCTAATTCAGCAATTTAAATTATGTGAACTCTTAGTTCCTTTTTGTTAATGGCGAAAATCATGTATGGTTAATGTGGATGATGAATGAATGGAGATAGTTCTCTTTTACATCCGCTACTCTGTTGTATATTCGGGTGTATCTCAGCTGTTTGTATCATTTGGGTAAATGTCCCACTGTGAGGACTCTCGCTATACCGACGTGGGTTGGTACAACCGTACCGGTGTAACGAGGGCCGTCACACCTCACATGAAAAGGAGAGATCCAGCAAATGCATTAATGCAAGGTAAGTAGCAGGTAAGAAATGATCTAATTGTTAATTGTAATAAACCTGGTCATTTAGCCAAATTTTTCTGGAATAGAGATCAACATTTCCATAAATATGTCAAATCAGTCCAGTGCTTCACATGTCCAAATTGGGCATACTTCTAGGGATGTTGGCATAGAATTGAAATCTTGTGCATGCTCCCATGTTTATGTAATGTACATAAGAATAAAGATCATGTTCATGCTGAAAACACTCAGAAATTCTATGTACATAAAAAATGAACTGTTGCACAAAAGATCTCTTCTGAATTCCATGTTAAAAATCTCAATGATAAAAATCTAAAAAATAGAAAATAAAATGTTCAGTATGTCAGTGGTGCATTCTATGGTATAGCTCTAAGATTAGAAACCAAGATTCCAGTGTTCTAGTCATCAGAAAAATGCACCCAATATCAAATCCTAATGGATTCAAAAATTATTGTTGCAAATTCATGGAAGATCCTTAGGACCCAAACAAGTTTGGGTGTAAAATGTGCTGCTTGAATGATGGATAGGGATCCTTGTAGTTAATTTCAAAATGAAGGCTTCATGACTAAGGCATCAAGGAAAGTAGTGAAGAGAATGAAAGAAAATGAAAATCTCACCAGGTAAATACTTCTGAGAGATTCCTGCTAAATAAAATTGAAATCAATTGGGACTTATGCAAAGATCAATTGGTATATCAAATGGTAAACTGTGAAAGGACAAGTCATGCTTGTCTGGAAACTATCATTATGTGTGAGGATAACCTCCGCCAAGTACCAATGATCTTCCTTGTGTAAGAGTCATTAATTTTAAAAATAAAAATAAAAAAAATGGTTGTCATTGAAACATGATTGCTTGTTTATTTCATTTCTTCCATGATGATTTTAGCTTGAATTACTTGCAAAAAATTTCACATCATTCACATGTAACTAAGAATCATGATTTGGTTGAAAATGCTTAGAAACTCCATGTGAATATAAATTGAACACTTCATGAAAACATAGATGCATTGAGCAAGGCAAAAAGAAAATTTGGAACTAATTCTGCTCATAGTTCTGTCAATGAATGAAATGCATCTATACCAAAAATAAAATCATTTTGGATTCAAAAATCTTTATTGCACATTAACATTGATTTCATTACAGGACCCAAGCAAGTGTGGGTCTCAAAACCAGCTTGATCAGCAAGCTGAAGAGACTTGCAGCCATACATTGTAAATGGACTCAAGATATTGGTTGTGTAAGGCAAGAAATGATTGGAGAACACACGTAAAATCTTTGAAAAGCAATTGAAGTCCATTCAGGTAAAACTTCTTATCATTTCAAATTTGAATTGCCTGAATTGAAATGATGTTTGATTTTTTATCTGAACAATGAAAAATGTGTTCTGATGCTACTCCCAACAATAACTTTGTGTTTTAACATTTGGAATCATGTTTGTGTTATCATGCTTGCTTAACTGTGCCATGATTCTCTGTGCATATCAATAGCTTGACTTTTTGGTATATCAAATGATGACATGTGGAAAAACAAGTTATGCTTGTTTGGAAGCTATCATTATGCGTGAGTTAAATACTCCGCCAAGTACCAGAAGTCATGTTATGCTTAAAGCTAATTGTGTGCATAGTCATGTGTGAATTGCTTGCTAGCTTTTTCATTCCATGCACATATTAAGGGGGAGTAAATTTGAAAAAGTGCAAAAATGTTCTTGAAAATGCAATGAATTTCATGCTAACAATAAAGAACAATTGACCATTTTGCAGTAACTATGTGATATATCAAATGGTGAAATGTGAAAGGACAAGTTAGGCTTGTCTAGAAACTATCATCATGCGTGAGAAAAATTCTCCGCCAAGTATCAATAGTCTTTTTCTGCATAAAGGTCATCAAGAAAAATGAAAATCTCAAAAACTTTATTTTAAGTCTTTGAAACAATTTTGAGTCTTTGAAAAACTTTTCTCCTTCAATAAATTGCATGTTAATGCATGCTTGATCATGTTCATATTCTTTCTGTGCAAACTACTTTGAATGAACATATCTGAATTGCTTAAATGATCATTTCATATCATGCATAACTTATGGGGAAGTGAGTCAAAAGAATTTTTGAGTGAAATGCTGGAGAAATATTCTTTCATATCTGATTTATTAACAACTCCCATTCAGTTTGTTGACAAATATTCTTGCAAATAAATTCCTCACTCTCACATTGCATTAACATTCTTGGTATATCAAATGGTGATTTGAAGAAAGACAAGTCAAGCTTGTCTGGACACTTTCACTATGCGTGAGTATATGTCTCCGCCAAGTATCAAGAGCCTTGTATGCAATTGTTGAGGGGGAGTCCTTGTCTTTCAAATAAAACATTCACGTTCATTCTGTTTTCACTTGATTCCATTCCTATTTCTTCAATAATCTTCATGTTCACCTTGGAAGGAGGAGATACATGAAAGGGGGAGTCATTGTCATATCTCTTGAACTTACTGTCTATTTTGAACCCCAAAGTCATCAGAATTTTTGAGTGCTTGTGCTATTTTCTTATGAGAGAATTAAAACATTGAAACTAAACTCATTGTGCATTTAGTTTAATTTCAAATATTCAATATCATTTCATGGTTAAGCATCTTAATACTGAATGTTTTAAAAATGATTTGCAAAACACTATTATAGGCACATGAGTGCTTTAATATTTCACATGTGTATGTTTAAGCTTCACTTTTACCACATGTTAAGAATAATTTTTCTAAATTCGTAGTCATGAATTTTCTGGTCAAAGCAAACATATCCTGCAAAACATCAAAAGAAAATGATGAAAAATGATCAACAATCTGGAAAGATCAAACAGAGCAATGCAAATTCTGAACCACTGAGTAACCGAGCCATTTCACCTAAAAAGTGATATGTTTCGCGTCAAGTGGAAATCAAAATTTTTAACTCTGTATAAAGAATGAAGGTTAACCACTGAGTAATCAGGAGATCTTGAATCTGATCATGTGATCTCTTGCACTGAAAAGTGAGATTTAACTAATTTATTCTTGTATTCTTTCCAGTTAAAAATGAAAGAAAATCAAATTGACAGGATGGAAAGCTTAAGACTTCATAAAGTTCATGTATATTGAGTTTAGACCTATTATTCTACATTGTGTTCAAATTAAAGCTTCTAACATCCGTGTTAAATATTTCTGCTCATTCATATAGGTCACTTTCTTCACATTTACATCATTATTTTAACTACATTCAGATCATTATATTTGCTATACTTTGTGTAAAGTGTGTCTTTGTGATTAAACTTTGTTGCATAATAATCAAAAACACAATCATTTCTCTCATTTGACAATATCACTTTGCCTCACTTATTTTGATTACTTCTGACCATTCATTTCCTACATTTCATTTCTTGATCTCCTACAATCTTTGTTTCTCTCTCTTGTCTAACTTTTTGATGCTGTCAAAAAGGGGGAAAGTTCCTTAAAGGAGGAAAGTAAAAGTTTCTAGGGGGAGAAAGTTCTTTATAGGGAGAAAGTTCAAAAGGTTTAGATGGTCAAGGGGGAGTTATTGCAGTCAAGGAGTCAGGTTATTGGGACTGTACATATGTTTTTGTCATCATCAAAAAGGGAGAGATGTTTGGGTTGAGTGTGGTTTGGAATTTCCTAAAGTGTATTTTAATGATGACCAATGAACATCACTCATACTTTTGATTTTGATGATGACATATTGTGATTTTAATGATGACATATTGTGATTTTGATGATGACATGTTGAACATGTTATACATTTTCTACATATCCAATAATGCTTAGACAACATGTTTTTGATGTTAATATCTCATATTTTAATGATATACATTGTACTAATGATTTATGTGTTTATTCTCGGGACAGACATTTCTTGCAAGGGTAGTGTCGACACACCCCCTACTGATGTCGACACAATGCTTCAAACCCTAAGGCAAAATGAGAAGAAAGGTTAAGTGTGTCGACACAGCCTCAAGTGGTGTCGACACTAGTCCCAGATCCCAAAGAACCCAGTTGACAGTCTGTATAGTGTGTCGACCAGGCTCAAGTGGTGTCGACCTAGATCCAGTTCCCAGAAGACCTGTTTGTAAGTTCTGGAAGTGGGGTCGACACAGCCTGAAGCAGTGTCGACACTAGAGACCTTCCCAGAGAACCTTTTGTGCCAAGGTTGGGACAGTGTGTCGACACACTCCATGGACAGGTCGACACACTCCGGCTGAAACTCAAAACTATGATTTCTCTGGACACGTGGCTGCTTGGGAATTAGGGGATTTGACCTAGGGTTTTGTGCCCACGTACTCCAAGGCTTCTTATGGACATATGGGGCTATAAATACCCATGTTTTTTGTACTCCAAGGGATCCCAAGAGGAGAGAGACAAAACTCTCCAGAAAGGGGTGTGGCGGCTGCAGAAAGGGAAAAAGGGGAGCAGAGCAGTGCTGTTTGGAAGGAGAACGTGAAGAAGAAGAGAAAAGAAGAAGAGAGGGGATAAAGTATCAGCATCCAGAGAGGGAGCAGAGCAGCGCCATCAGATTGAGGAGCAGAAGAAGAGCAACAAAAGAAGAAGAAGAACTGGCAATCCGGATGCCACTGACACAGAGCATCGTGGATTGAAGAAGATCTCCAACGAATTCCTTCAAGCATCTTCAGTTCAAGCTTCTGCAAGTCTTCTTCATCAAGGAACATCCAAGTCACATCTATTTCATTTATTTTCTTGGAGTGTTCATCCAGTTTTTCATTGTGTGATCTGTGTGTGGTGCTCTACACAGATCACTTAATTCTGTTTGTTCTATTTTTGTCATTATATTGAGATAGATCGGGCTAGAGGATATTCTCTAATTGAGCTTGTTCTAGCAGAACTGGATCTTTCGTGGTCCAAAGGTTTGGAGTCGTAGTGCTCCGGGTTTGAGCCATTGTGCTCAAGTGCTTGTGAGTCGTCGTACTCATAAGTGGTTTGTGGAGTAGGTCGTCGTACCTATCTCCTGGGTTTTCTTTGAGTCATTGTACTCAAAGGGTTTGGAGTCGTCGTGCTCGGTGTTTCTTGAGTCGTCGTGCTCAAGGTGTTGGGAGAAGTCGTCGTGCTCCAGTGTGTGTTGTACTCAAGGTTTTGAGTAGTGTGGTCTCACTGTGTGAGGGGTGGACGTAGGAGTCATTGGAGGTGATTTCCGAACCACCTAAAAATCCTCTGTGCAATGGTTTGAATTGTGGTTTGACTTTGTATTACGCTAGATGCATGCATAGGGATTTCGTTCACACTACTAATCGATTTGCTCACGCACACTATCACACTTCAGATCAGTAAATTGTTTGGGTGAATTGATCTCTGATTCGAAGTTTTTAAATGCTTGAGCTTCCACATTAATTGGTGTTAGATCTATTCAACCCCCCCTTCTAGATCTGATCCATCCACCCATCCGATCCTATCAGGGTTACTACCTATGATGCATTCAGAAAGTAAAATTTCACTATGAAGGCTGCATTGATGTGGACAATAAGCGACTTTCCTGCATATGGAATGTTATCTGGCTGGAGCACCCATGGAAAACTAGCATGTCCTTACTGATGGACCGTTCCAAATCATTTGTACTTAAGCATGGTGGCAAGTCATGCTGGTTTGATTGTCATCGACGATTTCTACCAAGGGACCATCCGTTTAGAAGGCAAAAAATGCATTCTTAAAGAACAAAATTGTTGGAGAAGTTGATTTTGAACGGTTGTCTGGTCCACATTTAGAAGCAAGGGTACAGAACTTACCAGATATAGCACAATTGTCGAGCAGCACAAGGCAGCTCTGGATTTGGGAAGGATCACAACTGGTCAAAAAAAGTATCTTCTGGAATTGCCTTATTGGTCAACTCTCTTATACGCATAACCTTGATGTCATGCATGTTTGAGGAAGAAATGTCTTTGATAATGTGTTCAACACTATTATGGACATAAAGGCCAAACAAAGGACAATTGAATGCTCGTTTAGGACTTGAAATACATTGTAAACATCCAGAACTGGAACTTATTGATAGAAATGGTACAACAGTTAACCGAAAGCAATTACGCCCTTGGAGCTACACAGATAAAGAAGTATGCTTTTGGCTAAAACAATTGAGATTTCCAGATGGCTATGTGTCCAACATTGCTCGTTGCGTGAATACAAATGAGGGAAATATATGGAATGAAAGGTCATGACTGTCATGTGTTCATGCAGAGGTTGTTAACCTATTGTATTTTGTGATATACTGCCGAAGCCGATATGGGGAGCAGTGACTGAGTTAAGTCAGTTTTTCAAAATTTTATGTGCATCAGAGCTCAGGTATGAAGATGTGAAAACTATTGAACAAAATGTGATCACGACAGTTTTGTAGATTGGAAAAGATATTTCCACCCTCATTCTTTGATTCAGTGAGCATCTGCTTATACACTTACCATATGAGGCTAAAGTAGGAGGGCCAGTACAATTTAGATGGATGCATCCATTTGAGAGGTAATTTATATATATTTTCTCCTCATAATTCAATTTCTTTTGATGTGTTTTTCTCTTATCCTATGAACATTCTGGTAGTGTATGCATGAATTGAAAATGAAGTTCGCAACAAGGCAAAAGTAGAGGTTCCATTGCGGAGGCGTACATTATAGAAAATATCAAATTTCTGTTCAATGTACTTTGAACCTGAGATACAAACTCGTTGTACTCGGTCACCACGTATGCTGGGGGAGACTCCGTTCACTCTGATCGGCTATCTATATTAAGTATCCTGGACGTGCGTATGGATGTTCTTCGAGTCGGATGCTAAATGATAGAGAATTGCACTGTGCAGAATTTACATCCTTTTAAATTGTATTGGGGTTGAATCTTATGTTGCGTAAGTTCTCTGCTCACATTACGTTGTGTCTATAACTTATTATTTTTCATTCCATCTATAATGCTCCAATGTTCGTAATACAGACAATTTGACTCAGAATTAATTCAAAGATGTCCATTCTCACTGACATGGAGTTGAAAAGAACGAGAAAAATCATGGCTTCTTGCTGAAATATCGTGTAAGTATTATTACTACTCTTTCTCCTTGTTAGGCCAATGACAAATTTTGACTAGTGTGCTCTCCATGTAGGTTGAAAATAGTTTATTACTGATCAAAGAATTCGAGAGATCAGTTATGGCCCATCGAAAGTTGCACGTACATATCCAGCATTTGGTGAATGGTATAGATTCACACTAGACAATATGGCAGAATAAGTCAACAATGAACACGGGGTATGTGTGAAAGGAAGTACATATAATAAAACGAATGTGATTATTGGTATTATTGAGGAGATCTTAGAATTGCAATATCTCAGAGATGACAACCATATATTTCTATTCAAGTGTCATGGTTTGATCCTATTCTGTTCAAATGACACAACATATGAGATTGTCGATATCAGACATAAGTCTAAATTGAATACTTATGATCCATTCATTTTGACCGCACAAGCCCAGTAGGTCTATTATACAAGTATCTATTGTCTAGAAATAAAGAAAGAAATGATTGGTGGGCAGTTTGCAAGGTTAGACAAGGCTTTTCCCGGATTATGAGTTAGATTTGACTGAAACAGTAGAGTTGGATGTGAATGCCGAATTCTTTCATCAGACTTGGGTGATGATGTAGAGTTGCCTGCTTCTAGTGATGAATCTGTGGAGGCACTTGTCTTTATCTAAAGAGAATGATTGGAAGAAGTCGATCCAGAACAACCTGAAATACAGTTGGGGGACTCCGATGAGAGGAATATATTAGTGATCAAAATGAATCTGATAATGAAGATGTGAATGCTGAATGTGATATATCTCCACCATCTGAAGATGAAATGGAGAATGTTTGATTAATGGTATACAATTTACCAAAAATTTTAATACTCTGTAACTTTCTTTCTTTCACTATTTGATGAATATGCATGTATTTTATTGCTAGTTGAAGATATGGTTCGAGACGGCGTGGGACTTCTTCAGGTGGGTGGGGAGGGGTAGTGGGAGGAGATTTACTTCCATTTCTACACCTCTACCACCGACCTCTGCACCGCTACCCGGCAGTAGGTATGTATACTTTGATTTATTTCATTGCGGTATTTATTTAATATATTCTTTATGTCATCGTGGTAACTTATTCTTATTTTCACAGGACCTACGACCTCTGTACCAGTACCACCGACCTCTGCACCGCTACCACCGTAGGTATGTATACTTTCATTTTATAATGCATTGTAGTATTTGTTTAAAATAATTCTTTATATTTTTGTGTATCTTATTTTTTATCCTTACAGACCCACGACCTCTGCACCGTTACCACCGGCAGCAGGTAGATGACGACCTCTGCACCGCTACTACCTGTAGCAGGTAATATGTCATTTATAATACATTGTATATTTTTTTAAATATAATTCTTTATGTTTTTTGTGGTATCTTATTCTTATCCTTACAGGACCCACGACCTTTGCACCTTTACCACTGACAGCAGGTAGATTGACGCCTCTGCATCTCCATCACACATGACGAAGTGGATCTACACCTCCAGTTGAGTCAGGTATGTTCATTTACATTTCAATTTTTTTTCTATAGTTTGTTTTATTTATACTATTTAATTCGTATAGTATGTGCTGATGATGAGACGAGTCATCACGAGGGGGAGGGCAGTTATAATGAGACGATGCGGGCAGTGTGGATAAATGAAGGGTATGTAATGCATTATTTTGTTATCTATTCGTCATTGTGGTATTAATATTTTCAATTTAAGGAATAAAAAGAGCTAGCCCAAGCATCACAATTTATTACAAAGACAATTCAAGCACATTTTCCAGGCCCCATCCTCGCTTTTCTGATTTTTTGGATGTTCAGGATTTATTGTTCTCTATGTTCTTGGTATTTATCTTATTTTATCATATTAAGTCATTTTCAAATTCTTTTTAACACACTTATTGTTAGTAACATATAATTTATTTTTGTTAATATGTAGAGAATCATCGATTCACAGAGCATTCAGATGAGTTACGTGCTAGATCTGCATGGACAACTACTGCAAGAGCAAATTTCAAACATCTTATGTACAATGTCCGAAAAAAATGCAGAAAAGCCTGTGCAGTACAGATAGACCAATGGAAGGAGCATGGGCCTGTGTGGATGAGAAAAGAGTATTGGACGGAGCTGTGCAACATTTGGGGAGCGGAGAAATGGAATGAAAATTCAAGCAACAAAGCAAAACAGAGCAGCGCATCCTGAAGCGAATGTACACACGAGTGGCTCTGTCTCCTTTGCAACACATAAAGCGAGATTGGTAAGTACACTTCTACATTTGTGATTTTTTTAATCTAATAATAAACTGTGATTTTATTTGAATAACAGGAAGTACAGTTCAAGCGGCCACCTCAATTTCAAGACTTTTTGATGAAACTCATAAGAAGAAAGGGACAAATGATTACATTAGTGAGAAAGCTTGGGAGGTAGCGGTAAGTGTATACACTGATAGTTTTCATTTAAGATTAAACTGTAGAATAATTTGTTTTGTCATATAGTAGAGGAATGGATGAGAGGTACGGGGATGACAGTCAGCGTCCAGAGTTGGATCCTGACATTTGGGTTGCAGCATCTGGGGTACCCAAGAAAGGCCATGTCTATGGTTTTGGACATAGCTTGGGCACGACCAGGGTGATATCATCATGCTCGAGTTCGGTCTCACATGCGACCTCTCCATTTACCACACCAGCAGCCCTTAGTTCTTCCAGTGCCACCCTGACCATGACTCCAGATATGTTTAGGGCGATCATCAACGAGACCGTCTCTCAGAATATCTCAACCATCGTCTCTCAGACCGTCTCCCAATGCTCACAGAATTGGGAATTCCTTGTAATAGAGCACCTCCTGCACCTCCTGCACAGCAGCCTCCGTAAGTATTTTATTTGATTGATTTTCTATTTGTTAACTCTAAATATCATCTTAAAAAATATAAGAATTTAGATTGAGGAGGGGAAAATATCATTTTCTTAACTCTATGAACTTGAGTTTGAGGGTTCAAAATTGAAAAGAAAGGTCCAATCAATCCATCGATTGTTCCAACATGACATGGGGGTGAAAGTAACCTGTAAAAACTGACAGAGTTCAAATTGAACTCCAAATTTGAGCTCAATGCTCAAATTTACATTTCTTAAAAACAACTAAACTTAATCGGATTTAAGAGGGTCAAAATAAAAAAAACAGATCCGATTAATTTGTCAATGAATCCACACGACCGGGAAGGTGAGAGTGACTTGTAAAAACTGACGGAGTCCAAATTGGACTCCTGATATGGCTTGGGCAAACAATTTTGCATTTTCTTAACTAGTTTAGTTTCAAATCTATGAACTTGGGTTTGAGGGTCCGAAATTGAAAGAGAGGTCCAATCAATCTATCGATTGTTCCAACACGACATGGGAGGTGAAAGTAACCGTAGAAATTGACGGAGTTCAAATTGGACTCCAATTTGAGCTTGATGCTCAAATTTACATTTCTTAAAAAGAACTAACTTAATCGGGTTTAAGGGGTCAAAAAAAAAAATAGGTCTGATTATTTGTCAATGACTCTTACACGACCGGAAGGTGAGGATGACTTGTAGAAACTGACGGCCCAAATTGGACTCCCGATATGGCTTGGACAAACAATTTTGCATTTTCTTAACTAATTTAGTTTCAAATCTATAAACTTGGGTTTGACAGTCCGAAATTGAAAAGAAAGGTTCAATCATCTATCGATTGTTCCAACACGACATGGGGGTGTGAAAGTAATACGTAGAAACTGACGGAGTTCAAATTGGACTCCAAATTTGAGCTCGATGCTCAAATTTACATTCCTAAAAAGAACCAAGTTAATCTAGTTTAAGAGGGTCAAAAATAAAGAAATATATGTCGATTAATTTGTCAATGACTCCAGCACGACCGGGAAGGTGAGAGTGACTTGTAGAAACTGACGGAGTCCAAATTGGACTATCGATTTGAGCAAAACATTTAAAACTGTCATTCGTCAATTCAGTTAAATGAAAAACATCTTGCTTTTAATTTTCAAGAAAAAATGATTTCTTTATTAAGTATTTGATTTAATTTTTAAATGATATACAGGATCATCCGTCGCGAGATGTTGGACGAGACGATGACCAGGATGTCACATATGCGAAAGATTTGTGATTTCATTTAGTTGTGTGCATACTGTCATTTTATGTGGATGTATGATTAATTTGTGTGTTGGTATGTGATGATTTGAGGTTCGTGGAGATTGTGATTGTGTAGTTGATTTATCGTGGTTTTATGATATTGTTATTTCAGGTGATTTGTAGTCGTTTATGTGAATTTATAAAAAAAATATTGTAAAATTAGCGACGATCAGCGACGGAAAAAGATCCGTCGCTGCTCGGTCTCCGAAGTGGTCGTCGTACACACATTCGACAGATCATGTTTGGTCACTATGTCGGTCTCTATATTCGCGACCGATCGAGCGACCAAAAGAATCAGTCTCTATCAGTGACCGAACAGCAACCCATGTTCGGTCGCTGTGGGCGACCGTCCTGTGACCACGCCTGGCGGTCTCTACTTACGACCAACCTGCGAATGACCTGTTCTGGTCGCTATCAGAGACAGATTCTGCGACCGACTATAATCGGTCGCTGTCTAGCGACCTATGTTCGGTCGCAATTTGGTGGCTGTTCGGTTCCAGATGCTAACAGCGACCGAACATAGACCGAATTATAGAGACCGAACTTGTCGGTCGCTATTTCCGCTTTTTCTTGTAGTGGTAGTTACAGAGTTACAAGTGTAACTCAGTAACTGTATGTAAGTGTGTAATTACATATGTACATACTATAACTACAAATGTAATTCTATAACTACATACTCTGTAACTATACATGTAATTACAGAGTTACATAGTATAAACTCAGGGACTCTGTATTAGGTAAGTTCCTGCACTAGGTAATTACAGTACAGAAGGCTTACCTACGTAAGTGTGTAATTACACATATAACTCTGTAACTAGGTAAGTCCCTAGTAACTAGGTAAGCCCTTCTGAACTAGTAAGTCCATTCTTCTATAATTATGTAACTCAAAGACCTAAAAATAAATCCCCCAAAATTAGGAATTGATGGTAATTCTCCAAGTAAATAAGTAATATTTATTTCTATACATTATTAATATTTACAAAGTTACATGTGTAACTGCATAAGTATGTAATTATATACTTACATAGTTGCAGGATTTACATACTTACGCAGTTACACATGTAACTATGTAAGTACGTACTTAAGTAGTTACACACATTTGGGATAACAGTTACACACTTTTGAGATAACGGGAGAGGATAATGGAGGTTAAAAGTATGGACTAAAAATAAGTCCTGCATAAAGCAGGGACTGAAAGATACAGAAAAACCTGACAGGGACCTGAAAATAATGTCAAGTCCAGCCAAGGACCAACAATTAATTCTCCCTAATATTTAATAGGTGGAAGTGGAACATGCCCGGTACGCCTATTATTTCTTACAATATTATAAATTACATCACAGTCACCTCAAACTACAGTACAGATCCCCCCATAAATTTTTTTTTTTATTTTAGTCCCTACAAATATGTTATTTCTTTTAGTTTCTCAAATTAATTATTATCATATTAGTCTCTCTATATTTTTAAACTTTGAAAAAAGTTCTTGAGACTAATATGTAAATTTAGAGATTTTGGGAGACTAATATAATAACAATAGATTAAAAAATACACTTATTTGTAAAGATTAAAAAATAAAAAACAAAAAAAGACACTTGACCACCTAACAGATTAATGTTTCGGGGATGGGCGTGACCATAGTGAGCCACGGGTGGCTGTAATTCTATATGACAGTGAGGAAGGCATTGGGCAACAATGGTGGAGGCGGCTGCAGAAAACTAGGATTCTATATATTGGAAGTCGAGTTCATATTCAACAAAAAGAATATTAAAAAAATAGAAATTATTACTATGTTTATTGAAGAAATGAAATATCAAAAACAAAAATTTATTAAAAACAAGAAGTGGATGCAAACATGATTATTCGTATATGTTAGAAAGAGAGGAAATTTATCAAAAGATTAGGGGTTTAGAGATTGAAAAATACTTGGAGTTAATTAGTCACAGCTATTAGGGATGTGACACTAGTTTAGGAGACTTTTAATATCTCTCCATCTATTATTTTTCTTACACCCTCACAATTTTAGTGGGTGTAACTTGTTTAGTATACTAAGTATTTCTCTTAGTGATTACTCTCTGCTCTAAAATTGATACACTCAATAAGATTGAGTCAACTCAAAGATAGGGTATTATAATATATACCCCATTCCTATTTTTTCAACTCTAGGGGGTTGTGTTGGTCCCTGACAGGATCTAACATTATTTTCAGATCCCTGTCAGATTTTTCCGCATTGTCCAGTCCCTACTTTATACGGGATTTATTTTTAGATCCATATCGTTAACCCCCGTTATCTCCCCTTGTGACTGTTTCATCCGCGAAAGTGTGTAACTGTGTAAGTACATACTTACAGAGTTACATGTGTAACTGTGTAAGTATGTAAATCATGTATTTGTGTAACTGCATAAGTATGTAGTTACAGACTTATATAGTTTCAGAAAGAGTTACCAGGGCTTACCTAATTATAGAGTTACATGTGTAATTCTTGTAACTGTGTAAGTATGTAATTCCTGTAACTATGCAAGTATGTAGTTACATAGTTACATGTTTAATTCTGTAACTACATATAGTGTGCAATTATACATGTACATATTATGTAACTAGGCTTACTTAGTTACCAGGACTTACCTAGTTACATACTTACATAGTTCAGAAGGTTACCTAGTTACCAGAGCTTACCTAGTTACATAGTTACATGTGTATTCCTGTAATTGCGTAAGTATATAATTTCTGTAACTATATATGTAAGTATGTAGTTATAGAGTTACATGTGTAACTCTGTAACTACATGTAAGTGTGTAATTACACATGTACATATTATGTAACTATACATGTAACTCTGTAACTAACATGTAATTACAGAGTTACATATATAGTATATAACTTAGGGACTCTGTAACTAGGTAAGTCCCTGTTACTAAGTAATTATAGATTACAGAAGTGCTTACTTGCGTAAGTGTGTAATTACACATGTAACTCTGTAACTAGGTAAGCCATTCTGAAGCTATGTAAGTTCTCGTCTTCTATAACTATGTAACTCAGGACCTAAAAATAAATCCCCCAAAATCCGAAACTGATTGTAATTTCTCTAGTAAGTAAATATTTATTTCCGTAAATTATTAAGTACTTACAAAGTTACATGTGTAACTACATAAGTATGTAATTACATTCTTACACAGTTATAGAGTTTACATACCTACGCAGTACACAGTAACTCTGTAAGTACGTACTTACACAGTTACACACTTTCGCAGGTGAAACAGTCACAGGGGGAGATAACGGGGGTAACGGCAGAGACCTAAAAATAAATCCCGCATAAAATAGGGACTGGACAGTGCGGTAAAACTTGACAGGGACCTAAAAATAATGTCAGATCCTTGCCATGGACCAACAATTAATTTTCCCAATTTTCTATCTGATATTAATGGATGGCCGTTTGCGGTCATAATGCCCTCATTACCATTGGCCACATGGCAAAATGCATATACTTAAGAAAAACTGTAGCAACTCTAAGTTTTAAATATTGATACATAAATTTAAATTAGAATAAAATAGGAATAATTAAAACTCAGTAAGTCAAAATTGATGGGCTTACACTAATGGTCCATGTATGGATTAATGGGCCCAAAGCTAAGAGTCCAAATGATGGATTAGAGATAATTAAGTCTAATTTCGTACCTTAATTATTAATAAACAAAAAAGGTTAAGATAATCATTATTCTAACACATAATTATCCTAAAAAGAGTCTTCGACCTACCATAACCCTTTGGCTACGGATCTAGAGCCCCCCCATGCCAATTAGATGGATAAAGGCTAGGAAAATTGGGATATTATAGGAAATTCAGAATTGGAGGAGAGGGAAGAGTTTTAGGTATGTTGGAGGTATAACATACAAATACTTCTCCATTTTGTACCTAACCAACCCTAGACACCTTCTGAAGTTTGGAGAATGAGGAAGATGAGCTTTTGGACGTGGAGAGCAAGGAGAAGAAGGTTAGGAACAAGGATCTTCGAAGTTCTTCACTCTTCTTGCCCTATGATCACAAAAGCGTTCAAATGTAGGCAATCTCTCAAGCAAAAACCAATTAAATTTGACATAGGAAGACTATGATCCTCTCTCAAAAGCCCCATGTTTTCCCTAATTTTGATCATGTCGTTGATGAGTATTTCATGCACCAAATCTTGCTAGGAACATGTGCCCGACTTAACATGTTCACCTTAAATCCATGTTCATACTTGATTTCGTGCCTTGCAACTTTTATCATACATGCTACATGTTCGTGCCTTGCAACTTTTATCATACATGATACATGAGGTCAGGGATCGAATGACACCATTTTCCCCAATTTCCATCAAGTAATCTTCTCCAATTAAATCATTTTTCATCACTGTGTATGGTTTTAAGTCATTGTGAAATAACCTAACCATATCATCCCCATACCATGTTCCATATCTAATTACTCATTGTTGTTGATACATATGCAAGTCTAGTATTGTTTAAAAGTGGTTTCATGATTTTTCATCGAGTATATGATTTTATATGGGTTTTACAGTATCCATGTATCAACCCTTGGAGAATTGGACTGAAATCCCAAAGTGAACTAGTTCACTTTTGGGGCTCGGCCTGACCCTCTGAGAATGCGACGGCCCGACCCGTCGCGTTTCGTAGAAGGTCACAACCAAGGGGTACTACGTCGCGTCATGAATGTGACGTCCCGACTCGTCGCGTTCTTCCTACCTGAACCGATTGTCAAGAACGCGACAGACCCCGACGTCGCGTTTATGGACCGATTGCTCAAATCACACCGGTCACCCCGTCATGATTACAACTTCATCGATTAGTCCTGACCCAGTTCATGAGAACGTGACAAACCTAACCGTCGCGATTTAAACGCGATAGGTACCCCCGTCGCGTTTTCACTGTGTAAACTAGAACCCTAATTTTCATGTTAACTAAATTAATCATGCTCTATAATCTTTGTTAAACCTCTGTAATACACTGTCATGAATAGTAACGATAGGTTGAAAATTTTTATTTTTATTAATGGACTTGTCCTCGATTTATTCGCGTGATTTAATACCATTATCACGTCCCTCTATCTTCGAGCACTCGAGACAAGACGAACAACATTTCTATACACACTTTAACTTAGCTTGGACGACCTCTCTATTGGGAATACTCCTGACTGGACTAGGAACTCTTTGTCAAGCCTCTGTAAGATCTCTTGGCTTTGGCGGACGTACATTTTCGCTGAGCGGGTTGTTCCATCAATAGCTATTTTACCCTTAGGAATCAGCATGATCCACGACCTTAGATTGTTCTCTCTTATCTGGAGATTATGCCGAACCTTTGGCCTGTGTTCATAGCACGGCTATTGGGCGCGTTAGCGACTTCTACCAGACTACCGACACACGATCGTGTGTGTTGTGCAACTGTTACTATTGCCATTTAATGTCGATTTACGAATATGACCCTCTTTCTTATCTACTATCTTTACACTCTCATATGTTCACGTTATCTCTATACTCTCGTCTATTCTTCAATTACTCTCATCTATTCTTGCACTCTATTTGGCCATCTATTTGATTGTCTAAGATAACAACATAATCATACCAGACAACATTATAAAGGACCCGATCTGGTCTTGGGAGGTGCGCTCGAAAGACTTTAATTCACGGGGGTTTAATGATCAAGGTGTACAGCATAACACCCAAGTGCCATACTATCAAGATTTAATCGAAGACAATCTGTAACGTCGCGCGTTTTCCGGATCCCCGTGGATCCAGGTTTAGTGGGTTTGGTGGCCAATGTGAGCCCATTAGTGTTGTGTGTTCCTTATTAGATCCTTACCGGGTTTGGTTTGGGTCCGTGTTGGTGTTCAGCTTGCTGGACACCAGCAGTGTGTTGGCGTCCATCGATGAGGACGTTGACTGTTGAACTTGCGTCAAGCTTTGTGGACGTCTAGTTGTGGCGGTCTGGTTAAACGGCCCAAGGGTTGACGTTAACCTGACAGGCCTGTGTTTTTATAGCAGACCCGAGCTCTGTTCTTTCTTCTCCCTCTCCCTTCCTCTTTCCCCTTTGCCCTTGAGCTTCTTCGCGAGTTCTGACGGTCGGCGGAGCTCGTGGGAAGGCCGTGGTGCGCGTGGTAGCGGCAGATCGGGCGGGGAATGGCGGATTGGAGCGCGGTGTTCGTGGGACGTTTCTCGGATTTCGGCGTGATTCGAGGTTCTTCGGGAGTTTAATTGCGTTTCTGAGGTAGGGGTCGAACCCTATTAGCTTGTTAGAAACATTAAAACACTTTTAATCACTTGAACCAGTATTTTATTGTATTTTCGGATTAAGTTGCACCATGTGGGGTTAATGGGTGGTTTGATGATTTTATGTAGTAAGCATGCTGTTTTTTTAATTATAATGCATGGGAGTTAGAGGAACTGTTTCCTCTTATTTTCTTAATGATTTCGGGATCAGGAATGCATGTGGGATCGATTAGGGTTTCTGCAGGGTCTGGGGTTGAAGATCTTGGCGTCAACATCGATTGACGCCAGGTTCCTCAGCCATGATATAGACGGCTAGATCCATTGCCGTCAAGTTCCTTAAGCGGCAGTCGATGTTGCCGCCAACCTGTGCATGTATCCATGCAATGTCGTTTACGTAGCTTTTCTGGTTATGAATATTGTGTGATTGTGTGTGCATGGCGATGACCAGTGTGAGCCAGTGCACTTGTTATGCTCTTGGAGCATATGCTCATGTAATGGGCATGTTTTACGTGAACGACATGTAATGTACGTAATCGCTTTACGTAGTATGTGTGGTGCGTTGGCACCCGTGGCACTCTTGGAGTGCGATGTCCATGTGTTGGACATGTGGTTTATGTGGTAGACGTGTGGTACACCAACCAGGGTGTAATATACATGTTGCTTACGTGGTTTGAGTGTGTGTGTATTACACACTTTGTTGTAATGTAATTCTTATGATTTGTCGTAGTAACTGGGCAGTGAGGTTCCTGTGTGAGCCTAGCCATGACTTTGTGGTGTTTGGGCAGTGAAGGTCCATATCGACCTAGCCCTGGTTCGTTGTTGTCTTTCGAATATATTATATTGATTTATGTATTAAGTGGTGTTTGTTGCCACGGAGGTCATCTCGTGACCAATGATAGGCAAGTTTGTGGTTCAGTATGTGTTGGTGTGGGATAGCTTTGGGGTCACATGGTGACCAATGTTAAGCTAATCCTAACATATGTATATTGTGAATTATAAGTAAAGGCTATATGTGTAAGTATCGTGGTTTGTGCTAGCCGAGTGTGGTGGTCCGGCGCCTATTCCGGAATGCCTCTCTAGTCGGGTACCCCAGGTTCTTTGTGAGCCAGGCACGTGTGTTTGCTGTGCTCGGGGTTTTGTCCCGGTACTTGTGTTGTACTGTTGAGGTCTGTGTCGTCTTCCTGGACACCCTCACTCCTGTGCTTGAGTTGTACGTCCGGCTGAGGGAAAGACGACAGTAGGGCAGCGGCTTGTGTGTGGGTGTGTAGTCGCTTGTAGCGCGCTCGTAGTTGGGGGTACGGACACCAGTAGTCGACACTGGTCCCCAGCTAGTCCTGTTTTCCAGTGCCTCACTTTAGAGTGCTCCGGCCAGAGACTCTAGAGGTGCCAGGCATGGGCCTGTAGCTGTGTGTCTGCAGGTGTGGTGTTGGTTGGTCTCCACAGTTGTTTGACTTCTTTCTTGTGGAGCGGCAGTTGGACCTTTCGTCCGTGACTGCGAGGCTGAGAGGTTGTTCTTGTGTTGTGTTGTCCGGGTTGGATATTGGCCTGATCAGCTAGTAGTCCGTTCCCGTGTGGTGGCGTCGTTCTTTCTGACTCGTGCTTTGCCTGTTGGCTGTAGCTTGACTCGTGCTTTGCTACTTGTCGTGGTTCGTGAGTTTGTGACTCGTGGTCGAGGTTTGACCAGTTCGAGGTGTGCCCTGGTGTTGGCACAATTGTGGTTGAGTTGTAGTTTATGAGATTTGCCGTTTGAAGTTTTACTTGTAATATTGTGCCTAAATAAAGGTATAATATAATTGTGGTTTAGTGTGGTGTTTACCACCTTCTTGTACCCTAGTTCGGGTGTTTGTGTTGTGGTACCTCAGAGTAGCAGGTACCTATATTCTTCGTGGATTACTTTGTAGTTTTATGGTGGTACATTGTGTACTAACCTTTCCGGATACTTGTGTGTTTTGGAGGTCTTGTGGTTTGACCTGCCACTTGTTGTATCCTAACTGTTTTAAGTAGATCTTTGTTTATAAGGTTATTGTGAATTAGTTTGTGATTATTATTTATGTTACCTTTGTGGGTAATTTGCCGATGAGGCTTGTGGCCTAGGCATATTGTGGTTTAGTAGAGCTGTGCTCTGTGGAGGCCGTGTGAGACCTTCCACTTGTTGAGTTTTACTCTTCTTGGGTATGATTCCAATTATAGTTTTAGTGTGTTATGGATTGGCTTCGTGGTAGCCAGTTCTGTTACCTTGTGTGTATTTTTCGAGTAGTGGATTTGGAGTATAAAGGACCAGCTCTTTGTTAGCAGTCCTGTTACTTAAGTGTTTGAGGTTTGCCTGTGAAGCTTGTAGCCTGGGCAGTGACTTGCCTGTGTGGCTTATAGCTTAGGCAACTAGTTGTTGTAGCAGTGTGCCAGTGAGACTGTGGTTTAGGCACTTTAGTTGTTGGGCTAACTAATGATATTATATTAGTCCTGTAGTCCTACTTTTCTTCGGAGGACTTTATGTTTATTATCATGAGTATGTTTAATTGTTATTTATTGTTATGATGTGAGCATGAAATGGTTTGGCTATTGATGTTGCCAGTGAGACCCATTGGGGTTGAGGTGTTTGTGGTTACAATGTTGTTTTGGGTAGCCCCTACTGAGCCAGTGACTTGTTGAGGCTCACTCCCCTACAGTTCTTTTCAGGGCTTGCCGTGTGTTTGGCTTGCAGCGGTGTTGTGTCAGACTTGTACCACCAGCAGTTGTTTAGTAGTTAGTGTTGTGTGAGCTTGTGCTCCCTCGGGGTATGCCCCAGGTAGTTGTACTCTTTTTAATTGGACATGTATTAATGTGATGGGACAGTTGTACAAAATTGTGAACAGATATGAGCACATGTACTTTCTTGTGTCTTATATTCTTGTGGTTTGTCTTTTATACTCTTACTGGACACGTGTGTGAGATATCCCTTGCGAGACTTCGGTCCGTTCGCGGGAGGCGGATCTGGATATGGAGCCTTATGGGCATAAATACCCCGGTCCGTTACAGTTGGTATCAGAGCAATGTCCAGTTAGAATATGAAAAGACATTGAAAGTACAATGTCCCATACAATTACCATGGCTGCTGTAGTAAGTCTGTGGTTTTGTGTGATATAAAGTTAGTTTTTACGTGAGCTTTTGGCACGTAAACTGTGTGTGTTTTGTTTTAAATTGGTAGTTGTGAGCAGTTGTTGTGCCACAACGTGGATAGTGGCATAAGTTGTGTGGTAGCATCTGGCACTAGTGCAGTTAAAGCAGTTAAATATAGTATTTAAAAGTTTTCAGTTGCAGAGATTAGAGAGAAGGGGCACTACTGAGAAGGATATACCTGTTATATGTTAATAAAGTGCAGAGTTAGCAGAAATAAGTATAGAGTATTTCTGTGATAGATCAGTTTGGTTGTTAAAGATTTGCAGTTAAAGGAATTGAGGAGATTAGCAAGTTTGGATATGGAATTCAGTAAGTAAGTTATAATGAGATAGAAAGTTGGCAGAGACAGGTTATGGTAACAAGATGATAAGGAACAGGTCAGTGTGTGTGTGATAAGTTGCAGTTGAGAACCTCAGCAATGTATTGTGGCATTAAGATTTGAGTCAGATGATATTAAGAAACAGTGTGGATGAGAATGTGATTAGTGTTATGAAGAGTTTGATATGATTAAGTAAGCATATCAGCTTTAAAAGAGGTACTGGTACATAAAAGAATAGTGATGATTAAGTGTACCTGAGGTGGGAATTTGAGAAAAGTGTTGTTATGAATAATGATGGTAACAGAAGTGTGATATGAGGATTTGTATAAATATGTATTGAAAGGATCAGTTGAGTAAAGAAAGAGAGAAAAGAAGGATTAGTGTGCAATAAGAATTTGTGAAAATTGCACAAGAGGAATATTTAGTTGATGACTGACAGTTTATATAAAGAAGAAATATGGATCAGAGAAAGGAAGAATTTAGTAAATGGTGAAGTTAATAAGTCAAATGAATCAGGAAATGTCAGTTAAAGTTTGCATATTGGTGCAAAGAAATGACAAGAAATGATTTAATTGAGCAGAAAGGAATTGTTATTAAGAAATTTCAGGGTTTAATGCTGGAGCAGATTGATTAAGAATATTTGAAAATTTTATGCAACAGAATTATGAGAATTTGCCAGAGAATGTCAGTAAAGCAGGAAAGATATATGAAAAGCACAATATGTCAATAGCGGTTTGGCAGATTAGAAATTGCAGTAATTTCTTCAGTATGAATTAATTGAATGAAATGATTTGAAAAGCAGTTGAAGCTAAAAGAAAGTAATTGAAAGTAATAATATGAGCAGAAATTGTGGAATATTTTGCAAAAGTGTTCAGTGTGATCAGAGTAGCGCAGCGGAAGTGGAAGCAAAGAAAGATTTAATATTCAGAGATTGTTCAAGTTTACTGGGATAAAGAGAAAGTGTAAAGTTTTGCGTAGTGGAATAAAGGAACAGAGTTTATTATGGTTTTTAATCAGAGATTGACTTTAAGCAGTGTGAGCAGAATAATATGAAAGAGCAGGAAATTCAAAGATGATGATTGGTTTTCTTTGAAGAAGTGTCAGTTGTAAATGTGAATGCAAATGAGGCAGGATAACAGCAAGCAGTGATAAATGGAAAAAGAAAATGGTGGTATGAAAGAATATTACAGTGTAAGATATTTGAGAAAGTAAAGTGGTTTCGAAAGAAATGTTGCAAACACAGCCCAGAAATTGTGGAAGCAGGTTCAGTCCAAGGAGATAAAGCACCATTGGCAAGGTAGGATCGCCTACGGTTGAAAGCTAAAGAAAAGCAATGGAATCGACAGAACAGAGTAATTGTGATGAATTGAAAGGCTGAAGCAGAGAAAGAGTATCCTACTTGTTCTGTGTTCGGCTTTAATTGTTTTTAGGTGATAATTTGGTTTATTGTGATTTGTTTTATATGTCGAGGACGACATTTGTTTTTAGGTGATAATAATGTAACGTCGCGCGTTTTCCGGATCCCCGTGGATCCAGGTTTAGTGGTTTGGTGGCCAATGTGAGGCCCATTAGTGTTGTGTGTCCTTATTAGATCCTTACCGGTTTGTTTGGGTCCGTGTTGGTGTTCAGCTTGCTGGACACCAGCATGTGTTGGCGTCCATCGATGAGGACGTTGACTGTTGAACTTGGCGTCAAGCTTTGTGGACGTCTAGTTGTGGCGGTCTGGTTAAACGGCCCAGGGTTGACGTTAACCTGACATGCCTGTGTTTTTATAGCAGACCGAGCTCTGTTCTTTCTCCTCCTCTCCCTTCCTCTTTCCCCACCTTTGCCCTTGAGCTTCTTCGCGAGTTCTGACGGTCGGCGGGAGCTCGTGGGAAGCCGTGGTGCGCGTGGTAGCGGCAGATCGGGCGGGAATGCGGATTGGAGCGCGGTGTTCGTGGGACGTTTCTCGATTTCGGCGTGATTCGAGGTTCTTCGGGAGTTTAATTGCGTTTCTGAGGTAGGGGTCGAACCCTGTTAGCTTGTTAGAAACATTAAAACACGTTTTAATCACTTGAACCAGCATTTTTATTGTATTTTCGGATTAAGTTGCACCATGTGGGGTTAATGGGTGGTTTGATGATTTTATGTAGTAAAGCATGCTGTTTTAGTTTAATTATAATGCATGGGAGTTAGAGGAACTGTTTCTCTTATTTTCTTAATGATTTCGGGATCAGAATGCATGTGGGATCGATTAGGGTTTCTGCAGGGTCTGGGGTGAAGAACTTGGCGTCAACATCGATTGTCGCCAAGTTCATCAGCCGGGATATAGACGGCTAGATCCTTGCCGTCAAGTTCCTTTAAGCGGCAGTCGATGTTGCCGCCACCTGTGCATGTATCCATGCAATGTCGTTTACGTAGCTTTTCTGGTTATGAATATTGTGTGATTGTGTGTGCATGGCGATGACCAGTGTGAGCCAGTGCACTTGTTATGCTCTTGGAGCATATTGCTCATGTAATGGGCATGTTTTACGTGAATGACATGTAATGTACGTATCGCTTTACGTATATGTGTGGTGCGTTGGCACCCGTGTCTTGGAGTGCGATGTCTATGTGTTGGACATGTGGTTTATGTGGTAGACGTGTGGTACACCATCCAGGTGTAATATACACGTGTTGTTGTCGTGTTTGAGTGTGTGTATATTACACACTTTGTTGTAATGTAATTCTTATGATTTGTCGTAGTAACTGGGCAGTGAGGTTCCTGTGTGAGCCTAGCCATGACTTTGTGGTGTTTGGGCAGTGAAGGTCCATTGACCTAGCCCTGGTTCGTTGTTGTCTTTCGAATAATATTATATTGATTTATGTATTAAGTGGTGTTTGTTGCCACGGAGGTCATCGTGACCAATGATAGGCAAGTTTGTGGTTCAGTATGTGTTGGTGTGGGATAGCTTTGGGGTCACATGGTGACCAATGTTAAGCTAATCCTAACATATGTATATGTGAATTATAAGTAAAGGCTATATGTGTAAGTATCGTGGTTTGTGCTAGCCGAGTGTGGTGGTCCGGCGCCTATTCCGGAATGCCTCTCTAGTCGGGTACCCCAGGTTCTTTGTGAGCCAGGCACGTGTGTTTGCTGTGCTCGGGGTTTTGTCCCGGTACTTGTGTTGTACTGTTGAGGTCTGTGTCGTCTTCCTGGACACCCTCACTCCTGTGCTTGAGTTGTACGTCCGGCTGAGGGAAAGACGACAGTAGGGCAGCGGCTTGTGTGTGGGTGTGTAGTCGCTTGTAGCGCGCTCGTAGTTGGGGGTACGGACACCAGTAGTCGACACTGGTCCCCAGCTAGTCCTGTTTTCCAGTGCCTCACTTTAGAGTGCTCCGGCCAGAGACTCTAGAGGTGCCAGGCATGGGCCTGTAGCTGTGTGTCTGCAGGTGTGGTGTTGGTTGGTCTCCACAGTTGTTTGACTTCTTTCTTGTGGAGCGGCAGTTGGACCTTTCGTCCGTGACTGCGAGGCTGAGAGGTTGTTCTTGTGTTGTGTTGTCCGGGTTGGATATTGGCCTGATCAGCTAGTAGTCCGTTCCCGTGTGGTGGCTGTTCTTTCTGACTCGTGCTTTGCCTGTTCTGCTGTAGCTTGACTCGTGCTTTGCTACTTGTCGTGGTTCGTGAGTTTGTGACTCGTGGTCGAGGTTTGACCAGTTCGAGGTGTGCCCTGGTGTTGGCACAGTTGTGACTGAGTTGTGGTTTGTGTGACTTTGCCGGTTGAGGTTTTACTTGTAATATTGTGCCTAAATAAAGGTATAATATAATTGTGGTTTAGTGTGGTGTTTACCACCTTCTTGTACCCTAGTTCGGGTGTTTGTGTTGTGGTACCTCAGAGTAGCAGGTACCTATATTCTTCGTGGATTATTTTGTAGTTTTATGGTGGTACATTGTGTACTAACCTTTCCGGATACTTGTGTTTTGGAGGTCTTGTGGTTTGACCTGCCACTTGTTGTATCCTAACTGTTTAAGTAGATCTTTGTTTATAAGGTTATTGTGAATTAGTTTGTGATTATTATTTATGTTACCTTTGTGGGTAATTTGCCGATGAGGCTTGTGGCCTAGGCATATTGTGGTTTAGTAGAGCTGTGCTCTGTGGAGGCCGTATGAGACCTTCCACTTGTTGAGTTTTACTCTTCTTGGGTATGATTCCAATTATAGTTTTAGTGTGTTATGGATTGGCTTCGTGGTAGCCAGTTCTGTTACCTTGTGTGTAGTTTTTCGACGTAGTGTGATTTGGAGTATAAAGGACCAGCTCTTTGTTAGCAGTCCTGTTACTTAAGTGTTTGAGGTTTGCCTGTGAAGCTTGTAGCTTGGCAGTGACTTGCCTGTGTGGCTTATAGCTTAGGCAACTAGTTGTTGTAGCAGTGTGCCAGTGAGACTGTGGTTTAGGCACTTTAGTTGTTGGGCTGACTAATGATATTATATTAGTCCTGTAGTCCTACTTTTCTTCTGAGGACTTTATGTTTATTATCATGAGTATGTTTAATTGTTATTTTGTTGATGTGAGCATGAAATGGTTTGGCTATTGATGTTGCCAGTGAGACCCATTGGGGTTGAGGTGTTTGTGGTTACAATGTTGTTTTGGGTAGCCCCTACTGAGCCAGTGACTTGTTGAGGCTCACTCCCCTACAGTTCTTTTCAGGGCTTGCCGTGTGTTTGGCTTGCAGCGGTGTTGTGTCAGACTTGTACCACCAGCAGTTGTTTAGTAGTTAGTGTTGTGTGAGCTTGTGCTCCCTCGGGGTATGCCCCAGGTAGTTGTACTCTTTTTAATTGGACATGTATTAATGTGATGGGACAGTTGTACAATACTGTGAACAGATATGAGCACATGTACTTTCTTGTGTCTTATATTCTTGTGGTTTGTCTTTTGTACTCTTACTGGACACGTGTGTGAGATATCCCTTGCGAGACTTCGGTCCGTTCGCGGGAGGCGGATCTGGATATGGAGCCTTAATGGCATAATACCCCGTTCCGTTACACATCAATCACAATACTATGTTCTCTCAGTTGACAAGAAGATCCCCAAATGTGCTATCTCACTAGTGCACTTTTGTGCAAGTTACATGCTATTTCGTTTATGGCCATCCGTTATCATGCTAGTTGTGCTATTTCATGGAATTAGTATTGTTCGTTTCTATCATTACATTACTCTCTAAACTACACTTGATCGTTCTCTATGGTTATCCTGGTGACAGGACGTTAATCACTTAAAGTATGCCTGTTTACACGAGATATTAGTCCCTACTGGGTGATTATCGCTCATCCTGCCTATTTTATTTCATGTGTTTCAGGTGAGTCTGATGGGGACTATCACACGCATGAGGAGGGGATGAGGAAGTGCAAGAGTGACCAGTCTTTTCAACAACCAAAGTTTTTAGTAGTCAGTTAGATGGATAGTTAATTGTAGTTGTTTTGATTTAAATAAAGTACTCTGTAGCAACCGATATTTTTAATAATAAATAAATTAAAAAATTTAAAGAAAAATAATTTAATTAAAACCATTATATAAAAAGAATTAATGGGCTTTGCAAAATAGTTCATATAAAGTTATTTGGCTAAAATAGGAATTTTAGAATTTGGAATAAGAAAAACATATCCTAAATTCGTAACCTTATTATTTCCTAAATGGAAAAGAGCAAGTAAATCATTAAAATAGCTAATTTATGTTGGAATTGGACTCCTAACCCTACCCTAATTAGCTAGCCACGAAATTGGAACCCAACCTAACCCAATTGGGGAAAGGAAAGCTAGAAAGGTTGGGAGAAACAAGAAAATTTGGAATTTAATAGAAGTTAGAGTTGAAATATGAATTAAACTTACTATATGCTTAAATACACCCCCCATCCCTCTTCGCCAACCCTATTGCGTTGCTGAGACTTCCTAGACATGGGAGAGGCCAAAGGAGAAGGGAATCGCTGGGAAGAAGACTTGCTTAAAGATCTACAAGTCGTTCTTCGAGTTCTAAGCCCTAGGATGTTCTTGACATTAGGAACAAAAGCCCTATATTTGCCCTAATTTTCATCGACCCTATCATGAGATTTTCATGTTGGAAGTTCTGTTAACATCATGCTCCCGAACCCTCTTGCTCACCTTAGATCTCTCTCCACACTTGATCTCGTGCTATGCAATTTTTACTGTAGATACTACATGTTGTCAAGAATCATTTGCCATCTTTTTTCCCAATTTCTATTGAGTATCTTGCTCGTTTTAAATTTTTTCCATCACTGCATCATGTTCTGTGTTCTTCGTGAAAGAACCTGATCAAAGCATGTCAAAACCATGATAAGTTTCTAATTCCTCTTTACTGGTTATACCCTCGCAAGTCTAGTTTCATTAAAACTAGTTTCATAATTTTTCATCAACTGTACACCGAGATTTCGATTTTTAAACAACCCTATATCAAACAATGGAAAGCCTAGACCGTAATCCAGGCAAGCCCTTTTCCTATTCGGGCTTAGGCACAGGACTTGAGAACGCGACGGCCCGATAGGCTGTGTTCTCAGGGGCGGATCGCGACCAGGAACCTGTCGCGTTATGAACACGACAGGCCATCGCGTCGCGTTCTGGCTGTCTGCTTGACAGACCTATCGCGTTCTTTGAAAGACCCTGTTGCGTTATGGATGTACCATGTGTGTTCCTTACAGGGGTACGTCGCCTTCTAGACTTTTATACATAAACCCTAGATTTGTTGTTCTTGTTTTTTTACAGTGACTATATACCTTGTTAACTGTCTTAAACACACTAAAGGATGATGTTAATCATGGATATGTAATAGTTAATTAAAAGCCATACACATGATCTTTTCTTATCTACGATTCTCTTTATCACATGCACATACTTGTAACCATCCATTATGACTTGACTTGCATGAAAATGTTTCAAAATATCTGATAATTTATTTCAGTAATGTATATAAAATGCCCTATTTTAATGGACTTGTCTTCGTTTCTCTAGATGTTTTGGAATACCGTTATCGACGCTCCGTTGTTCTAGAATTCCTCTGGAACGTTGAGCACTTCGTTTCTATATACACTTTCTCTTGACTTGGACAAACTCTTCGTCGGATATTCCTTCTACCGGACTAGTGAATCCTTGTTCAAGGCCTCCGTATGTCTACTATGTCCATGAATTCCCACATGATCGATGAGCCGATTGTACCTCAGTACCTATGATACTTTTTAGGGATCAACATGATTCAACAGCCTTAGAATGCTCTCTCTCTTACCATGAGATCACGCCAAATCTCTAGACTATGCTCGTAGTATGGCCATTGGTTGGTTAGTGAATTCTACCTGACTGCCAGCATCAATCATGCATGTTGTGCAACCGTTACTATCGCCTATTTAACGTTGTTTCATGCGTGTTGACCCTAGTTCATCTATACTCTATTCGCTCATCTATTCGCATTCTTCACACTCTCGTCTATTCATAAAATACTCTCATCTATTCTTGGTACTCTCTATGTCCATTTGACTGATTGTCTAAAGATGAACAATATGACTAATGTTTGGCAATATAAAGGGCCCGGTCTCGTCCTGGGAGGTGCGCCCAAAGTGCTAGTGCCCGCGGGAGTTAATTGACCATAGTGTTTGACATTACTCTCTAGTGCTATCTATCTTGACTATCTAAATGACAATCAAAGTGCTATACTATACTCGACTAGTTGTGCTATCGTGAACTATATTGTGCTATTTGTGCTATGGCCATCCTGCTATTGTGCTATACTTGATACTTATGCTATATGAATTCATGTTATCATGCTATCTCTTGCTTGACAATACTTGACTTCCGTTCTCTATCATTAGTTACTCTGCTCTTTAATACATTAATCATTTAAAGCATGCCTGATCATGAGATTTAAGTCATATTGAGCGTTATCGCTTACCCTGCATTATTTGATATGTGTTCTCAAGTGAAACCGAGGAAGATACCTACACTCATGAGAATGAACGACCAGAAGTGAATCAAGAGTACCCCACATTAGTATTATGTTAGAGTCTTAGTTAGTCTTTACTTTCATTCAATGTAATGATGTCATGTGGCCCTATAGAATGGCTCTGATATTAGTGGTTGTAATAGACATTTGAGGAATTATCAATGAAATACATTTGCCTTAGCGTTATTCTTTGTCCAATGGTTGATGTCTATTATACACTCTATACTCGCTTAATTGCAACTGCCTCACGTTCTGATATTCCGCGTCGGTGTGACATACTCTGGGCTCATATTTTGGCTCTGAATTAGTTAATGAATATATGATTAGTGGAATTATTAATGAAGTTGGATCATTTGGCATTATTCCAATTGTGCAATGGTTTGATGTCTATTTCGTGCTTTATACTATTTATTTAACTGTTTATCGCTCCGATATTCTGCGTCGGGGTTTACAGTTTTGTGGATCAGAGCCTAGGTTGTTCTTAAGTATAGGATGATCTAGGATTGACCTACCTCGACTAGAGTCAATTAACCTTCCTATGTGAGATATGGGTAGAACCATGGGTAAATAAGTAAAACCAATTCACACACGCACTAACTTAGTGCAACTTCCATATTCTTACATTAAAAAAAATTTCTCTTGAAGGAACGTAGAACATAGCAATGGCAGCGGAGCATACTCAACTTTACGATATGTAGCAGACCATTCAGTATTTGACTCGAGCCTTGTGCAAGCTGCTCAGGACGGTGGAAATCGAGGAGCTGGAGAATTGCATAGGAATTTTTGTAGAATGAACCCGCCTCGGTTCAGCGGAACAATTGATCCGGATGAGGCCGAGCACTGGCTGAAGGAGATATCATGCATCTTTCGTGTCATGCAATGCGCGGATGGGGATAAATTGTGCTTGCCACTTCCAACTAGAAAGAGACGCCCGTGCGTTGTGGGAGGCTGTTGAGGCCACTCGAGCTGATGCTCAATTCACCTAGGATGAATTCAAGGAGCAGTTCAACTCTAAATATTCTCTGAATGAGTACAGGAAAAAAAGGTTGCCGAATTGCTGTACTAAAGCAGAGGAACTTCTATGTGGCAGAATATGAAGCCCATTCTCCTGATGGCACGTTATGCCAATCACCTCATCAGCACTGAAAAAATGAAGGGGAGGCGCTTTCTTAACGGGCTCAAGTCTTCTTACATAACTGAACTTGCACCACTCGTCATTCAGGTCTATGCCGACATGGTTAAGAAGGCTCATTGTTGGAGGATGCGACCGATCTCACTGATCGCATCAAGGGTAGAATCGTTAGAGAAGGAACAAGCCTTAGGTTCCTCAAGAAGACCCACCAACGGCAAGAAATAGTCGTTCAACATCACTGATGGGCCAAGCCAAGAGCGGAAGCCCAAGATCTTCACCCCCTTTACCCCAAACAAGCCCAAGTGCAAGCATTGTGACAAGCTTGGTCACGTTGCTGAAGAATGCTGAAGGAAAGTAGGTGCGTGCCTACGTTGCGGGAGTCGAGAGCATCGCATTCCCGACTGTCCCATGCTCAAAGAGAATGAAAAGCGGTCTGTTGGACAGAAGAAGCCGGGCAGACTTCAAACCGTGCAGGAAATGGAGAGCACCGAAGAAGGTGGAGTTGTGGAAGGTACATTATAAGTTTTTTCTTAATTCCTGTCACAACACCACTAGGAGAGAAAGTCCAATTGAAAAAATATTTTTCCTTACTGATGTAATGGTTGGAGAACTCAATCTAAGAGCCGACCTGGTGTGTATGCCCATGGAAGGCTATGATGTCATATTAGGAGCCGATTGACTATCCACTTATGGGGCTAGTGTTGATTGTAGAAGAGGGAAGATTTCATTTAGTGAATTCCCTAAGTTGACCTTCACGGGACGAAGACATAAGAGACACTTGTCTCTAGTTTCTGCTATTCGTGCACAAGGCATGATAAGGAATGGATGTGTGGCATTCCTTGCCACTATAATAGTCGAAAAGAAAGCACCCAAGGTAGCAGACATACACATAGTGCAATAATACTTCGACGTTTTCCCCGATGAGCTGCCAGGCATTCACCTGAACGAGATGTGAACTCTCTATCGATCTGACCCCTGGAGCTGCACCGGTGTCACATCAGTCTCCTGCCAAGTTAAGAAGCTGAAAGAGAAATTGATGAAGTTACTGGAGAAAGTTTTCAACAGACCTAGTACCTTCCCTTGGGGAACACCCATGTTGTTTGTCAAGAAGAGGACGGATCTATGAGATTATGCATTGACTACAGCAGTTGAATCAGCTGACCATCAAGAACAAATACCCTCTACCTCGCATCGACTCAACTTGACTCTTTACATCCCTAAAGACTCTATCTTCTTTTTTTTTCTCGTTTTACCTTTCGTCTCTTTTTGTGCTATCAGATATGTATGACCAATATATTCATATTTTAACAATACTAATTAAAGTCTAAGATCTAAGGTGTTAAGTAAGAGTTCAAAGTTGTTAAAGTATGTGACAGTTAGTTAAAAGTAAATGGAATTTAAAGTAACTGTTGATATTATGTAAAGTATAATAACATGACTTAAAGTTTAAGTTCTAAGGTGTTAAAGTAAGAGTTCGAAGTTGTTAAAGTATGTGTGACAGTGAGTTACAACATGTGAGATTTAAGTAATTGTGATATGATATAAAGTGTAACTATTGACATGACTTAAGTCTAAGTTTGAAGGAGTTAAAGTAAGAGTTTGAATTGAAGACGTTAAAGTATGTGTGACGATTAGTTAAAATATATAAACTTGAAACGACCCGACCTCCCAGACCCTTGCCAGGGACCCCGAAGGTCGCGTCGCCACCCACGGTTTCCGAGACCTGGAAGGTTAGAATTTAGTCAAGTGAGATAAACAATGAATTCAAATAACTATAACAAGAAAGTCAGTACATTAATAAGGAAATTATGTACAACATGTCCCAAATAAAAGTACAGGTACAGAAAGAAAAGTGCAATCCTTAAGGGGCATACCCCAAGGACTTGCAAAAAGTCAACTCTCAACTCACACAGTATAAGAGCTCTCACGCTCACAACTTACACTACTGGCAATGCACAGTGGAACCAACCGCCACCTCAACCGTCCGGAAATGAACTCCTACAACAGCGAGTCCCTACCTGAAGAAAGTAGGGGGGTGAGCCTCGCGAACAAGGCCCAGTAGGGATAACCAGTCTCTTACCAGTCAGAGCAGCAAGAACTCCAAGGAAAAGGGGAAGCAATCTACTCTCGAAAGCAGTAAAGCAAGAAAAAGCTACTGCAGAGTACTACAAAGCAGCGGAACATAGTAACGCCGTGACCATCAACTAGGTCGGGCCAGACACGACTTCCGTAGAAGCAGCGGAGTCAGAAACCATGTGGAAGCAACCCTCGGCATGCACCCGCCGAGACAAAGAGCTCTTCGAACACCGGGGCAACCACGTGAGACCCGAGTCTCAGGATGCAAGCACAGCCATCCCAGACCTCCACGAGGCAGGAAGGTACGCAGACAGGTGTCACCACGAACAACACCGAGCAGCCATGTGAGAAGATCATCTCACCACAAACACTGCCACCACAGACCTCCACAAGCAAAACCACCCTGTACCTTGGACCCCCCAAGGTCAGGGAAACACAAACTCCAGTGCCACATGGACTGGAACCAAGAACAGACTACGGAACAGTAGTAGGGTGCTTGCACAAGGCACCCAGAGAAACACGTAGTGCGGAAACCACCAACCATGGCCAACAAGGCCAGACCGACATCACCCACGGAAACTAGACACGGCCAGGTTACACCAACGTGCAGGCTAGGGCAACGAGCTTCACTTGGAAACACCGTGAAGGAAACGCCATCACAACAATAGCAATCAAGTCACCGCCACTGGCAGCTAAGAGGGAGGACACACCGGCCACTCCTCTACTCGCCAGCCACCGGCTCCTACCTACAACCTCCCCGGAAGAGTGATGACAGCGAGCCACCATAGAGAACACCACACACGAACAACCACAACCCGGCCGAGCTACGGCCCCAAGCCTAACACCGCGACGTGGCTCCGGAACCAACATCGAGAGGGGCAATGAGAAGGGACTAGCTGATCTATGCTAGAAGAACAACCAAACCACCTCGACATCCCATACATAGCTAAGAGAGCTCTACAAACAAACTCTATGCCATTGTCCCATACCATTTTCCCCTCTGCTACCAGAGTCTATAACTCGAGCTCGCCCGCCGTCTATAGAACTCCCTCAACGGGCGCGGGGACTGGGGGTCCCAGGCAATGTAAAACAACCTCTAAACGGGGACAAGCTGTAACACCCTCTCCCGACCTCACAAACATATATATACATATCACATAGCTCTAGATCGGAAGAGAGGTTACACTAACAAACTTTGTTATGGGCAGACAAATGTGTGTAGTGCCCAAGACTAGTAAACCATTGCACAAAGGCATCTTGGAAGTATTATACCTCAACAAGGTAACTAAGTATTAACACCCATTATTTACATAAAGCCAAAATTTCTCTCTCTAGACTTTAATAGTACAACAAAATCTCTAAAGAGTCATAAAAGCTATGTTCTTCTTCTTTTCATCACCAGCAGAGTTGTGAAGAATCTGTAGCTAAGATTGCACTTACTTCCAATCTGAAAGGGGGTGGAGGAAAGAAAGGCATGAGTCGGAGGACTCAGTAGGTGAAAGTAAGCGTAAAGATAGGAGTTTCAATTGCAGAACGAAGTGAGTATTAAAAAATGTGTATATTGATCAAAACATACTTGCTCATGAACTTCATACTTAACATAAACATATAGCCCTGTTGGTTTCATAACGGGCTCAAACGAATCTCAGAAAAAAAGTCACATATGTCTTACAAATATTAGATCATAACTTAATTTGGAAAAGAATTTGACAGGCATCATACTGCTCTCAAGAGGTTACTAAATAACGTAAATAGATCCTTAGTGCCTAGGCGATTCCAGCACCTTGGATCTTGTTCATTGTGCAAGAACGAGGTTTTTTACCCACCATCATCAGGCCATTGACTTGAATTTACCTACAAACTGTCGCCCACAGCCACAAGTGACTGGTGCTACCACAAGTGATCCTAAACCCTCTTTGAAGAGAGCACTGTCTTCATATCATAAGTTATATTTCATGAGCACAATAGGAATAGAAATTCAAAGGATAGTTTGATGAATGAATAATCAAATTATCTTGATCATAAGTAGTTTAGAATCCAAGGAAATGAAATAAACAACTCATAGGGTCAATAGTATAGTGAATCTTCAAGGAATGGGACAAGAATTAGAGCTGAAAACACAACAGGACTGTATCTGTCGACAGCTAAAGGCTATCTATCGACAGCCATCTGTCGGCAGCTAAGAGTTATCTGTCGACAGCTACTGCTTTTCCAGAACTCTAGGTTCTTGAAACTTAAGGCATGTCGACAGATACCTTCTATCTGTCGACAGCCGCAAGACCAACTTCTGGAAATGGAGTTACATACCTCTAAAGGCTCTCCTATATGTTCCTATGAACTTATTCATGATTAACACATCAAAGAGGGGCTTAATCACACCTCTACACATACTCTATATGAAGGAATCAAATAGAATAATAGGGACAACTGAAACATGTACAATTACAACAAAGTGATGGACAGAACATCACTTATTCTAAGACATGTTCTCATGCAACTAACAAGAAGATTTCCATCACACACTGGGGTATCATGAACACTATTTGGAAATATGATGATAAGGAATGGAAACACCATTCTAGTGATGTTTCTAGAATCAGTGACAAGTGTGAACATGGTCTAATGCCTAAACCTGGATTTCTTAACATAAAAAGAGAAGATTTGGAGAGGAAATGTAGGAAGGAGCCTACAGAACATGGAACAAATAGGAACATGGGTTGTACAAGTGGAAAGCATAAGTATAAAACAAGGAATGGAAAAAGAGTCGTTGGGGAACCTACTGACACATATACTAAAACATGATTTCAAAGGATGGATACACAGTTCATAAGAGGATTAACAAATTTAAGGCAAGTATGTAGGTGATCATGAACTCTTTGGCAAAGGTCGAAGATAAGGACTGAGAAAAGAAAAGAGAAACCTACCTGATTTAAAGGATGAAATCTTCTCTTCGAAGGGCTCACAGTTAGCTGAAGAAAAATAAGGCCAACGGTGTAAACACAGCAGCCTTAGTAGAAGCAATAGAAGCATCAGTGTAATAATCGCAACAAGAGAGTAGCTGTAGCTCTTCTTGGAATCCCAACTCCGGCAAGGCAAGGACAACAGCAACTCACCCTAGACAAGGAGACTTTCAACTGCAACATAAGTGGAAGAAGGAAAGGTTTGGACATCGACTGCTAGGGAGTTTTATAGCTTCCAAGCAACCCGTGCACGATGGCAAGTTAAGCCCCTGTGTCACAGTAAAACCCACCCAGTTTTTACCATCGACATGATTGCCATGCACAACCCAAAGCTTACACCTAAAGGGTTAACGTGTGCGACTCTTCCCCATGTGAGGTGTGTAGACACGCCATTTCGGCAAACATATCGAGTAAATTTCATGTTACATTGTGATGCCTTGAAGTGGCTCTCTTCAATTAACCTCTGAGCGATTTTCCTATTTTTTGAATTTATCTGGAATTTTTAGGAATTCCTACAAGGGTTAAAAATGGTCTGTTAAACTAACTTATTCGCGTCCGGAACAGTGGACGTTGTTTCAGGTCTTGATCTGTGGTAGGTGTAGTCGATGCAAATCAGACTTGCTATTTGGCACATGTCTATTAAGATTCGCGTCCGCAATATCTGCCGCGATTTTAAGTCAAAACCTAAGACATGCTTCTAACGCCGCGGCATTTAAGAGGGGCCACGTTTCAAATCATGAGAAATCAAGAAACGCGTCCGGCAAAGCCGCCGCGATTTTAAGTCAAAGCCTAAACGTACACCCCCTAAGCCGCGGCATTTAAGAGCTCCCATGCTTCGAATCATGGCAAATTTAGAATCACGTCCGCACAAGTCGCCGCGTGTTTAAAGCCATCAATCAAATCAAGATCGATTCGTAGGGAAATGCAGCGACATTACCCGACGCGATTCTGAGCTTGGCCGCAGGCTACGATCATCATGCGATTGTCAAATCAAGCGGGAATCAAGGGCTTTTAAAATGCGGCGGCTAAGGCGGACACGCTTCATGAAAGATAGGTGTCCACTATGCTAGACGCAGTAGTTTGGCATCTTTTGCCTATAAATACAGACCTGAGGGTAACCATTTGAATAACAATCCCCAGAGAGGGCGTAGCCCTGCCGAACCGGCGCCTCGACCCCCGAGCCATAATTCTCCAACTCCTTGAGGTGAAGCCCTACGGATCAGAACTTCGCGTTCTGAGGTCAAGGAGAAGTATGCACAACGCTCGTCATCTGACATCTTCCTCCTCGGGATTTGGAGTCTTCATCCCTTTATCCGTCCGGGCAGCGGGCTACATCACCATCTCTCTTTTCCCTCCATTTTGTTTTATCTATTGCATTTCATTCATCTCACATTCCACACACACACATAGCATTTCTCCCTACCCATCTTTTAGGGGTTTAACACCACCCCCGCGAGGTGTGTTAATACTCCTTTAAATGTCTTTTCACCTTACTCTACGGATTTGTACTACACTTCACAGTCTAATTCACTTTCACTTGTTTCCTATTGTTACTTTTTTTTGCAAGGTAACCGTTGGACCTAAATCTCTTTCGCCGGCCGGCCAGTGGAAGGAGGAGGTAGGACCCATGCATCAACTTCCGCTCTTCTCGGGTGAAGGTAGGTACGCACTCCTCCCTCTCCCATTTCATTTGGCACCCTCGTGTGCCTGACGATCACATTACACTCCATATCGTGCACACACGCATCTTCTTTCCTTTCCGTATTTTTTATGCTTTTCACCATACCTCGCCATTCCCCCATCCCAATATATAAAAGCCTTTCTTTTATTTTCTTTTTAAGTCAAATTCTCTCCCTTGTGGGACAGGGTTTTCGAGGAAAAGAAAACGCATCTACAAAATTGGCGATCACGGTGGGACCTCTCTTCTTTTAGCTGGTTACCTCTCTTTGGCACCCACGTGTGCCCCTCTTTCGGCACCACGCGTGCCCCTCCTTCGTACCCCACGTGGTACACCCCTCCTTTCGCACCCCACTGTAATCACGGGATTTGTATCCCCTGAATTGATTGTGAATATGTGAGGGATTAGGAACTGACCGTGATCGCCACCAATGCAGTCGCCTCTTGATGTTCAGATGGAGGGCTGACTACCTTGGAAAGGAAAAGTGAAGGGGAAGGCGTACTGATAACGCGACAGGATGGGCGTCGCGATGCTTTCATGTGAACGCGACATAGGCGATGGCGCCTTCTTGATCGCGACACAGCAGTCGTCGCCTTCCTCTTCAGTGGATGGAGACTTGGGTTCTTCGTCTTCCTGCTCCTCAGCTGGCCGAGGGGCAAGAGCCTCACCTTGCTCTGACCTTCAAACACCTGCCAAAGTGAATCAACCCATTAGAATTCGTGTGTAGAGGATCTATTCAATGAAAAGCATGAAAACATGAACTATAATGGAGGGAACTCACAAGATTGGGGCTTTTAACCCCTGTGGGTGTTAAGAAAGGGTGTGTGTGTCATGATCTAATGCTAAACTAGGAAGAAAACGAAGCTATGCATGCATGAAATCAATGAAATAAAGAGAAGAGGGAAGAAGAGATTGTGTAGCCGATGGAAAAATGCCCTGGAGGGCTGTTGCTGATCGTCTGGAGGGAGAACTCTCTTCGTGGAAGATGAAGCTCTCTTGCTCAGCGAACTAATGACTCCGGCCTTGTCAAAAAGATGCAGAGACGAGGTACTTATGGATGATTATTCCCAACTCGGGTCTGAGAGGAATAATGGGCAAGAGTCCGACTCTGGGTAAGTATGGCTGCGCAAGGGCTATTGGAACTTGGAAAGGGACATGTTAGGAAGGTCTCCTCCGAATTTGAGAGGATTTGGACGTGATTTGGATGTCCAAAAGAAGCAATTTCCATCAATAGCATGTGTCCAAGTTGACTTCGGATTGAGTTTCCTGTTTAAGGTCCAGAATGCGACGGCCTAAGTGTCGCCTTCCTGAATGCGACTGCTCGATATGTCGCCTACCTCATATGGAAGGTGACTTAAGTCATTTTGCAATTTTATGAGGATTTTAAAATATGGAATTATGATTGCGACATAGGGGCTGTCGTTTTCAGGAAGGCGACCTAGGGCCTGTCGCCTTCTGGTCTTTTCTGCATTTTGGCATGTAATGCGTCCAATCAGCCATGCGCAGTCTTCGGGATGAAATATCGGATTTTATACTTAGAGAGTTATAGTGAAAAAGATTGATTTGACCAGGAAGGGTCCTCCAGGGCGATGACTTAACGAGAATTATGTCATGATCGGAGAAAGCCAGCTTGATGATGATGAGCCAATGTGGGGCGTCAATAATACGACAATGGATTTTGCTCGACTTATGGGTCAGAAATGGGTGTCTACAGATTGCCCCTCCTTGATGCCTGCTTTGCAAGGGAGTGGAGTGGTAATGAAGCGACAGTGGCATGAAATGATGATGAAATGAAATGAAACGGAATGAGCTGAAAAGCGGGCATCAAGGTAAAGAGACACCCATTCTGGACGAATAAGCAGCGAGAATTTTCTGGCTAACCTCGATCATGGCTGGGAACAGAGTGCGCGGATGGTTCCTATTTAGGACGAATAAAAATCAAAAGAAAAGAATGATCAACCTCCTGATTCAAGAGGTACCCTGGCTATCTTTAGCATGCAGGTTTCGTTCATTAGGGGATGGGTGCTGCCCGGCGGGTCGATTCGACTCTGGCCTTCGAGCGGGTCACGACTAATGAGCGGATCGGGGATAAAGGAATGACTGTTATAATGAATGGGGACGAGAGGAATCCTTCATAGGAACCATACTGGCAGACTGGACCGAGCACAAGCTCGAGGAAAACTTTCAAATTCGGAGTGGAATTCTTGTCTGAAAATGAGGATCTGGGTTGGAACATCATTGGAAGCTGACTTTGACAAATCATGATTCATGAAGCTCAAAGTTCTTATATGATGCATGCTGGGCTAAATAAAAGGAAATCACAAAAACGAATGCAAAGAAAGAGAGAAAATAACAAGTATTCAAGGATAATATTGCTAGACAATATAAGCAAGGGTCAAGACACTTCGCATCCCCGACGTGCAATAGAATCCATCGTTCCCCAGTTACATCACCCAACGGCCTATCCAGCGATTAGCAGTGCGCACCTAGATCATCCTTGTTTTTGATGAAGGAGAACTCAGATCCCGGAACACACTGGGAACCAGCCGGTCCTTGAGCTAATATAGTAGCGTAGATATCATATAGTAATGCGAAAGGATTAAAGTTGGAGATACTTACCTGACTTACCTGACGGATGTCTCTTTTGATTTTCTGGATTTTTTGATTTTTATGGATTTTCCTGCATTTTCTAATTTTTATGGGTTTTCGATAATCAAAGCAATAAAGATAGACATGATACAATGCACCAAATAATGAACATCAAAGCACATGTACAAACATTCTGAACAGTCACAGAAGAATAAGCAAGACAGCATAGACTGATCAGAAGGCGACATAGGGATTGTCGCAACCCGAGACTTAAGAAGGCGACACATGTAGTGTCGCCACCCTGAAGGCGACATAGCGATATGTCGCGACACCAGGATGCACAGCCCGAGCTCAAATCCTTTCAGCATGAGGCTTGGTTTTGACTCCCATTAGGATTCTTATTGCCTCCTACTCCAAGTCCCACTTCTAATGGGTCTTCCCTTCCCCTTCCAAGAAGGAATAGGAGTGCTAAAGCTCTATAAATAAAGGGGATGAGAGGCCAAATTCGTAGCTCTCTCTTCTCTCTTCTTTTATTCAAGATTTGCAAGCTTCTATGGCCATGAAGAGAGCTCCTTTTGCTTCCATGGATGGGGAGACGACTTATGAAGGTCCGAAGCGCGCTCGGACGACGTATGAAGCCCTTATGAGGGTGACGGACGTCCCCAACCATTTGAGCCGATGCAAGGAAGTGAGGGAGGTGAGTTTTGGTGTTTTCAATTTTCATGCATTTTGAGCTACGAATTTGTTCTTTACATTTGCTCTTCTCCTTCCTCCCCTCTCTTTCGCCCTTTTTCTTCTCTTCTAGCTCTTCCCGGGATCCCGCCGCTACTCAAAGTTCAATTGGATTGCCCCGATGATCAAATCTCCACCCATGTTTGTCATTAGGTTCTTGAGAGAGTGGGGTTTAGGTGGGGTGTTGATAGCGGCTCATAACTACCACAAGATCTCGTTTGATTGGCATAGTATCACGGCCTTGATAGAATTGTGGCACCCACAAACCCATACATTCATCTTTCCCAAGTTCGAGACGACCGTCCTTCTAGAGGAGGTCGAGGCCTTCCTAGCTCTTCCTAAAACCAAGCCGGGGGACGAGCAAAGCATAAGCTATACCGTCGAGCCCATTAACCCGAAGTTTATTCTAGGGGAGTTCATGACTGATCCGGGGGATGTCCACACCATGGTCCCATCGCGATCGCCAAAAGGTGTAATCACGGGATTTATATCCCCTTTTGAATTGATTATGAATATGTGAGGGATTAGGAACTGACCATGATCGCCACCAACGCTGTCGCCTCTTGATGTTCAGATGGAGGGCTGACTACCTTGGAAAGGAAAAGTGAAGGGGAAGGCGTACCTGATAACGCGACAGGATGGGCGTCGCTATGCTTCATGTGAACGCGACGTAGGCAATGGCGCCGTCTTGATCGCGACACAGTAGTCGTCGCCTTCCTCTTCAGTGGATGGAGACTTGGGTTCTTCGTCTTCCTGCTCCTCAGCCGCCGAGGGGCAAGAGCCTCACCTTGCTCTGACCTTCAAACACTTGCCAAAGTGAATCAAACGAGATAAACACCCATTAGAATTCGTGTGTAGAGGATCTATTCAATGAAAAACATGAAAATATGAACTATAATGGAGGGAACTCACAAGATTGGGGCTTTTAACCCCTGTGGGTGTTAAGAAAGGGTGTGTGTGTCGTGATCTAATGCTAAACTAGGAAGAAAACGAAGCTATGCATGCATGAAATCAATGAAATAAAGAGAAGAGGGAAGAAGAGATTGTGTAGCCGATGGGAAAACGCCCTGGAGGGCTCTTGCTGATCGTCTGGAGGGAGAACTCTCTTCGTGGAAGATGAAGCTCTCTTGCTCAGCGAACTAATGACTCCGGCCTTTGTCAAAAAGATGCAGAGACGAGGTACTTATGGTTGATTATAACCAACTCGGGTCTGAGAGGAATAATGGGCAAGAGTCCGACTCTGGGTAAGTATGGCTGCGCAAGGGCTATTGGAACTTGGAAAGGGACATGTTAGGAAGGTCTCCTCCGAATTTGAGAGGATTTGGACGTGATTTGGACGTCCAAACAAAGCAATTACCACCTTTGGCATGTGTCCAAGTTGGCTTCGGATTGAGTTTCCTGTTTAAGGTCCAGAATGCGACGGCCTAAGTGTCGCCTTCCTGAATGCGACTGCTCGATATGTCGCCTTCCTCATATGGAAGGTGACTTAAGTCATTTTCGATTTTCTGAGGATTTTAAAATATGGAATTATGATGGCGACATAGGGGCTGTCGTTTTCAGGAAGGCGACCTAGGGCCTGTCGCCTTCTGGTCTTTTCTGCATTTTGGCATGTAATGTGTCCAATCAGCCATGCGCAGCCTTCGGGATGAAATATCGGATTTTATACTTAGAGAGTTATAGTGAAAGAGATTGATTTGACCAGGAAGGGTCCTCGAGGGCGATGACTTAACGAGAATGATGTCATGATCGGAGAAAGCCAGCTTGACGATGATGAGCCAACATGGGGCGTCAATAATACGACAATGGATTTTGCTCGACTTATGGGTCAGAAATGGGTGTCTACAGATTGCCCCTCCTTGATGTCTGCTTTGCAAGGGAGTGGAGCGGTAATGAAGCGACAGTGGCGTGAAATGGTGATGTAGTGAAATGAAACGGAATGAGCTGAAAAGCAGGCATCAAGGTAAAGAGACACCCATTCTGGACGAATAAGCAGCGAGAATTTTCTGGCTAACCTCGATCATGGCTGGGAACAGAGTGCGCGGATGGTTCCTATTTGGGACGAATAAAAATCAAAAGAAAAGAATGATCAACCTCCTGATTCAAGAGGTACCCTGGCTATCTTTAGCGTGCAGGTTTCGTTCATTAGGGGATAGGTGCTGCCCGGCGGGTCGATTCGACTCTGGCCTTCGAGCGGGTCACGACTAATGAGCGGATCGGGGATAAAGGAATGACTGTTATAATGAATGGGGACGAGAGGAATCCTTCATAGGAACCATACTGGTAGACTGGACCAAGCACAAGTTCGAGGAAAACTTTCAAATTCGGAGTGGAATTCTTGTCTGAAAATGAGGATCTGGGTGGAACATCATTGGGAAGCTGACTTTGACAAATCATGATTCATGAAGCTCAAAGTTCCTATATGATGCATGCTAGGCTAAATAAAAGGAAATCATAAAAACGAATGCAAAGAAAGAGAGAAAATAACAAATATTCAAGGACAATATTGCTAGACAATATAAGCAAGGGTCAAGACACTTCGCATCCCCGACGTGCGATAGAATCCATCGTTCCCCAGTTACATCACCCAACAGCCTATCCAGCGATTAGCAGTGCGCACCTATAGATCATCCTGTTTTTGATGAAGGGGAACTCAGATCCCGGAACACACTGGGAACCAGCCGGTCCTTGAGCTGATATAATAGTGTAGATACCATATAATAATGCGAAGGGATTAGGGTTAGAGATACTTACCTGACTTACCGGATGAACGTCTCTTTTGGTTTTCTGAATTTTTTGAATTTTTATGGATTTTCCAATGATCAAATAAAGATAGACATGATACAATGCGCCAAATAATGAACATCAAAGCACATGTACAAACTTTCTGAACAGTCACAGAAGAATAAGCAAGACAGCATAGACTGATCAGAAGGCGACATAGGGATTGTCGCAACCCTAGACTTAAGAAGGCGACACATGTAGTGTTGCCACCCTGAAGGCGACATAGCGATATGTCGCGACACCAGGATGCACAGCCCGAGCTCAAATCCTTTCAGCATGAGGCTTGGTTTTGACTCCCATTAGGATTCTTATTGCCTCCTACTCCAAGTCCCACTTCTAATGAGTCTTCCCTTCCCCTTCCAAGCAGGAATAGGAGTGCTAAAGCTCTATAAATAAAGGGGATGAGAGGCCAAATTCATAGCACTCTCTTCTCTCTTCTTTTATTCAAGGTTTGCAAGCTTCTATGGCCATGAAGAGAGCTCCTTTTGCTTCTATGGATGGGGAGACGGCTTATGAAGGTCCGAAGCGCGCTCGGACGATGTATGAAGCCCTTATGAGGGTGACGGACGTCCCCAACCATTTGAGCCGATGCAAGGAAGTGAGGGAGGTGAGTTTTGGTGTTTTCAATTTTCATGCATTTTGAGCTACGAATTGTTCTTTAATTTTTGCTCTTCTCCTTCCTCCCCTCTCTTTCGCCCTTTTTCTTCTCTTCTAGCTCTTCCCGGGATCCCGCCGCTACTCAAAGCTCCATTGGATTGCCCCGATGATCAAATCTCTACCCATGTTTGTCATTAGGTTCTTGAGAGAGTGGGGTTTAGGTGGGGTGTTGATAGCGGCCCATAACTACCACAAGATCTCGTTTGATTGGCATAGTATCACGGCCTTGATAGAATTGTGGCACCCACAACCCATACATTCATCTTTCCCAAGTTCGAGGCGACCGTCCTTCTAGAGGAGGTCGAGGCCTTCCTAGCTCTTCCTAAAACCAAGCCGGGGGACGAGCAAAGCATAAGCTATACCGTCGAGCCCATTAACCCGAAGCTTATTCTAGGGGAGTTCATGACCGATCCGGGGGATGTCCACACCATGGTTAGCCCACAATTCATACACTTAGTTCCATTGTCTAAGTGGGTCATATCCCAGTGCAAGAACAAGAATACGGACCACCGGGAGATTGCAAAGGCCGTGGCCATATGCTTGTGTGGGGTGGTGCTTTTCCCGTCCGGGGATCACCTCATAGACTATGCTAGCTTGAGTGCCATAAGTGGGGTATGGCGGGGACTTTCACTCTCTCACGCCGTCTTGGCGTATCTTTACTTGGGTCTCACTTCGGCTTCCACGGGGGGTTTCCTTTATGGCTCCATGATCCTTCTAGAGTGTTGGTTAGGTGTGAGAATTAAATTCAAACCGGTAGATAACCCTACCACCGACAGTCGGATCCTCGGGTGCCATCCATTGAACTTTATTGGCGGCGCGGCCAAGTTTTCCGACAAGGTTTTATGCAGGACGGCGGACAAGAAGACATGGAGTGCGTGGCACCTTTACTTCAGTACCCTTCCGGTGGAGCACTTTGCTTTGGGTGTAGCGGCACTTCGCGGAGCGGAGATCGGCTACCACTCGGACGCGGACTGGATTTGCAATTGATAGGGAACACGACGACCATGCTTTACAACCCGCAGCGGTGCTACCTACAGATCGGGAAGCCGAGGACTAGAGTACTTCCGCCGTCACATTTGCCCCTTGTGAAGAGACGGCGCCTGGGTACCCCGGAGGATGAGCAGGCCGTGCGGAGCGCATTGGCCTTGTGGAGGGCGTGCGCTACGCACGCACTTCCGCCGAGACTTGACGAGGACAGGGAGACGTACCAGGCGTACCTCCGGAGCATGAGAAGCTTCGGCCGCTCGCGGACCGTGAGCCAGAGGGGGAGACTTGATTGTACTTTTCAGCTTTGATGGGACTTGGTGTGGTGAGAGTGTGCTTAATGTAACGGGAGTGAGACATGTTGTTCTTTCCATCTTCATAGCTTTTATTTGATGTAAGCATTGATTTGTTGCAATGAGCATTGATTTTTAGGGTTTTGTGCACTGGCTTAGAAAGGCGACACTGGGTATGTCGCAATCCTCGAGGCGACAGCCCCATTGTCGCCTTCAATAAAGTAAATGTGACATAGGCCTGTCGCAACCCCCACACAAGAAGGCGACAGGGTGTGGTCGCCTCACAACTTCCGAGGCGAATTCAAAATTCGGGCCGAGCGCCTCTTCCTCTCCACTCCTCTCTTTCTCTCTTTCTCTTCCCCCTTCCGGCGAACCGGCACCCTTCTTCCTCTCCTCCTTTCCTCTTTCTCTCCGGCGAAGCCTCCTTCTCCGGCGATCGCCGGCCGGCGAGCCCCCCTTCCTCTTCCTCTTCCTTTCTTCTTCCTCTCTTCCTTCCTTCTTTCTCTCCCCTTGGAAAAAAACCGACGATGGAGGGCGGTGGAGATGGCCAAGGCGGCGATGGCGGTGGCCGGCAGCGCAAGAAGTCGATCCGGCGACGTCAACCGGGCGAGGGGACATCGACGGCGGCCCCGGAAGTCCCTCCGGTCGTGCCGATGGAGGAGGAGTTCGTGGGCGATGAGGACGAGCCCGTCGGGCCCAAGAAGGTAGGTTCTCGAACTTTAAATCTTGAATGCTGGGTATGGGGGTGCGGAGCACCCGGGTGTAGGGCGGTTTGCCGATGGGAACGGCCGAAAAACGGGAAAATTCCGTTTCGGGGTGGCCCTAATAAGGCGACAGGGCCCCTGTCGCATTACCAGAGGGAAGGCGACAGCCTTCCTGTCGCCTTATAGAAGGCGACAGGATGTCTGTCGCAATGGTGACCTTAATGCGACGGGTCTTCTGTCGCCTTCAGAAGGCGACAGACCCATTGTCGCTTTATCAGGGCAGAGAGTGCTTTGGGCATTTTCCTTCTGACTTCTGACCCTTTTGGCGATCCCGGTCCTCGTCAAGTCTCAGCGGAAGTGCGTGCGTAGCACACGCTTTCCACAAGGCCAATGCGCTCCGCACCGCCTGCTCATCCTCCGGGGTACCCAAGTGCCGCTTCTTCACAGGAGGCAAATGTGACGGCGGAAGTACTCTCGTCCTCGGCTCCCGATCTACAAGTAGCACCGCTGCGGGTTGTAGAGCACGGTCACCATGTTCCTTATTAGCTGCAAGTCCAAGCCGCGTCCGAGTGGTAGCCGAATCTCCGCTCCGCGAAGCGCCGCTACACCCAAAGCGAAGTGCTCCACCGGCAAGGTACTGAAGTAAGGCGCCACGCACTCCTTGTCTTCTTGTCCGCCGTCCTGCATAAAACCTTGTCGGAAAACTTGGCCGCGCCGCCAATAAAGTTCAATGGATGGCACCCGAAGATCCGACTATCGGTGGTAGGGTTATCTACCGGTTTGAATTTAATTCTCACACCTAACCAACACTCTAGAAGGATCATGGAGCCATAAAGGAAACCCCCCGTGGAAGCCGAAGTGAGACCCGAGTAAAGATACGCCAAGACGGCATGAGAGAGTGAAAGTGTGACGGAACGCCTTACTTAAGCCCATTAAGTCGATAACAAGCTTAATAAGGATCCGCCTCCCGCGAACGGGCCGAAGCCTCGCAAGGGAAACCAAACCACAGTCCGTGTAATACAAAGGAACACACCACATTTTATATATATAACACAAGATTACATAGCCAAATTTTCACAAAACTAAAAAGAACTACAAGAGCCTGGGGCATACCCCGAGGTACAAATGAAGGAAATAAACAACTATCTACACTACACTGCTGGAGCTGCTACTACACAGCTGGAGGTACCGACCCTGCACCGCTACGACGCGGCTCCGAACTGGACGACGGTCGAGAAACGTCCTCCTCGCTCTCACCTGTGGGGGTAGGGGTGAGCCTCGCTAGTCACTGGCTCAGTAGGGAACTCCCCCAACACCGAGCAAACCAAAACCACAGGTACGAAAGCAGTAAACAATACCACAATTTATATAACAGCTAGGCAGGATATTAAAGCTGTAAAAGTACTCACCGTCTGCCGACTACGAGAAGCAACTTTAATAATTAAACGGCAAACCAGTACAGGTGTACAAGCTAAAGTAGAGACAGCCAAACACGAGCCGTGAGCTGGTTCGCGACACCAGTACTGACTCGGACAAGCTAACATAGGTAAAACCTCTCAGTCTCGCAGCCACGGACGAAAGGTCCAGCTGCCGCTCCACGTGAAAAGTCAAGCAACTGTGGAGACCAACTAAACACCACCACCTGCGGACCACACGGTCGCAGGCCCATGCCTGGCACCTCAGAGACCCTGGCCGGGCTCTCTAGAGTGAGGCACTGGAAAAGACTAGCTGGGGTCCAGTACGTCTACTGGTGTCCGTACCCCCAACTACGAGCGCGCTACAAGTGACTAAAGACAAACACAAGTGTCACTGTCCCACTGTCGTCTTTCCCTCAGCCGGACGTACAACTCTAGCACAAGAGTGAGGGTGTCCAGGTCAGACGACACAGACCTCGACGGTACAACACAAGTACCGGGACAAAGCCCCGAGCTAACAGCCTGGCTCACAAAGAACCTGGGGCACCCAACTGGAGAGGTAACCACGGTAGGCGTCGTACTACTCACCACGTACATAGAACCACGTGCACGTCACACACAAACCACGTGAAACCTCACGTAAACCTCAAGTAACATCGGTCCACTACACGTGAACCCAACTAGACTCGTGTAAATAACGCGCAGCCACGAAAGTAAGTAGCTAACTGCGTACCTCGTACGCTGAACACAGAAACCATGTGCACTCAGTGCACCGCAAGTGCCAACGCACATGCATTATCGATAAATACCATAATCAGGTATTTCGGTTTATACACATGCTGGCGGCAACATCGATTGCCGCTTATAAAAGTCAACGGCAAGGGATCTGGCCGTTTACATCCTGCTGATGAGCTTGGCGACAAGCGATCTTGACGCCAAGTTCTCCGGCCTATAACCCTGCAGAAACCCTAATCCGGCTCTACAGGTTTCCCAACCATTCAAATTACAGAAAAACATACAAATACAGTTCCTTTAGCATGTCAGAACCTAATACAACCTTTACTGCATGCCTTGTTCATTAAATTACTCAAACCACCCATTATCCCCGCATGGTGCAACTTAACCCTAACATGCAATATCATGTTGATTCAAGTGATTACGTCGTGTTTTAATGTTTCTGCGGAGTTAACCGGGTTCATCCCCTACCTCAGAACGCGCTAGAACCTCCTGCAATCTCCCGGTTCACGCCGAACCCTCCACGAGCTTCCACGGGAATTGCACCACACCACGGCGTTTCCTCGCGCAATTTGACAACGCCACGCGTTCTACGATCGTCCAAGAACCCTTCAGTACCTGTTGGAAGCTTTAGGAACACTGGGGCAACAAGCTGGGGCAAGAGGGGAAGAGAGCCAGGTAAGAAACCTGCCCTCGGGTGAGCCTATAACCTGCATCATTCTCAGGTTGGCGTCAACCCCTATGCCGCCAAGAACAACCGCCACTATAAACGACCACATCTTGTGCCGCCATTCATGCAGTAACGACCACATACCTGGACGCCAACAGGTCAACGGCCATACCTGGCCGCCAACTTCAACTGAACTGCAGCAGGTCCTATTTCATTTCAGGACCAACCCTGCACTTCACCTGCTCAAGCCACACATTCACACCATACATTCCACACAACCAACTCACATTGGCCACACAACGGCCGCCACAACCACAACACCCATGATCCGCATGGATCCGAAAAGCACGCGACGTTACATTACTATCATCTAAAAAGAAAATTTCGACCTCGAAATTCATAACACAACATCAAAGTTAAACAACTTAAACATACACACCTTTACAAACACTATCATCTAAAAAGAAATACAAAAGCTTATACAAACAGATAGGGATACCCTTTAGCCATTTCCTCGGCTAACTCCCAGGTATCCTCACCACCCAACCTATTCTCCCATCTCACTTTAACTAACTCAATTTCTTTATTTCTCAGCTTCTTCATCTTTCGATCTGTGATCTATACCGGGTATTCTGGCATAGTCATATCCGGTCTCAGGTCACCACCTTGATATCTAATTATTTGAGTTGGATCTTCAATACATTTTCTCAACATAGAAACATGGAAAATATCATGCACATCTGCAAAATCTGCTGGTAAATCCAGCCTATAAGCCGTTTCCCCAATTCTTTCAATTACTCGAAAAGGTCCCACATATCTTGGACTCAACTTTCCAGATTTGCCAAATCTCATGACGCCTTTACTTGGAGAAACTCTCAGGAAAACAAATCTCCCACCTCAAACTGAAGTGGTCTCCTCCGGACATCTGCATAACTTTTCTGCCTACTTTGAGCTGCCTGCAATTTCTCTTAATAAGCTTTACTACTTCAGTGGTTTGCTGAATCAATTCAGGACCCACTAATTGCCTTTCTCCCACTTCATGCCAGTTCAATGGGATTCTACATGGCCTTCCATATAAAGCTTCATACGGTGCCATCCCAAGACTGGTATGATAACTATTATTGTAGGCAAACTCAACCATATTCAAATGATGTTCCCAGCTACCTCCCCAAACTAAACAACAAGCTCGCAACATATCTTCAATCGTCTGGATAGTCCTTTCTGTTTGACCATCTGTTTGGGGATGATAAGCGGAGCTATATCTCAACTCAGAACCAATCACTTTCTGCAAACTTCTCCAAAACCAGAAGTAAATCTTGGATCTCTATCAGACACAATTGTCTTTGGAATACCATGTAGTGGAACAATCTTTTCAACATAAATATTTGCCAACCTGTCCACTGTCCAAGACATACTCACTGCCACTAATCTGCATACCTTAGTTAATCTGTCAACAAATACCCATATTCCATTATGCCCAGAACTCGATCTCGGTAAACCTGCCACAAAGTCCATAGCAATATCATCCCATTTCCACTGTGGAATGGGCAACAGTTGCAACAAACCTCCAGGCTTCTGATGCTCTGCTTTAATCTGCTGACAGATAGCACACCTTGCTACCAATTCTGCTATTTCCTTTTTCATAAGAGGCCACCAGAAATGCTTCCTCAATCATGGTACATTTTAGTACTACCCGGATGAATAGTGTACCTAGATTTATGAGCCTCTCCAACACTCGCTGCTTCACCTCTCTCTCTGCTGGAACAAACAATCTGCCTCTGAGCCTGACCACACAATTATCATCAATGGTAACTTCTTCCATTTTCACAATTTCAGCCAAACTGGCATCTGCTCTCTGAGCCTCAACTATCTGCCAATACAAAGATGGCTCCACAGCACTAGCAGCTAATACTGCCCGTCGCTGACTACTGGGCACATACAAGGAATTCTCTGCTACTTCTTCATACAACTTCCACTCTTTAATCATCATCAAGCTTACATATGCTTTTCTGCTCAAGGCATTTGCTACAACATTGGCCTTACCCGGATGGTAAGCCAAACTGAAATCATAATCCTTTAATATTCAATCCATCTGCGCTGGCGAAGATTCAAATCTTTCTGCGAGAAGATATACTTCAAGCTTTTATGATCTGTAAAGATCTCAAATCTCTCACCATACAAATAATGCCTCCACATTTTCAAGGCAAACACAACTGCTGCCAATTCTAAATCATGAGTGGGGTAATTTTCTTCTGCCGGCTTCAATTGCCTGGACGCATATGCTATCACTTTGCCATGCTGCATAAGCACTGCACCAAGACCTCTCCTTGAAGCATCGGTATACAACACAAAACCACCACTCCCTGCCGGTAATGTCAATATAGGTGCTGATGTAAGTCTCTTCTTCAATTCATAAAACGTTTCTGACATTCACCGGACCACACAAACACACCTTTCCTGGTCAACTTAGTCATAGGTGCTGCAATCTTGGAAAAATCTTGAATAAAGCGCCTATATAACCTGCCAAACCCAGAAAACTTCTAATCTCAGTTATTGTCTTAGGCACTTCCCATCTTATCACTGCTTCCACTTTACTTGGTCCACTGCTACTCCTCTAGCTGAGATAACATGACCCAAAAACTGAATTTCTTTCAGCCAAAATTCACACTTATGAATTTGGCAAACAACTGGTTATCTCTTAAACCTGCAGGTAAACCTTAAATGAGCTGCATGCTCCTCTTCAGATGCTGAATAAATCAGAATATCATCGATAAAGACCACAATGAATTGATCTAAATATGGATGAAAAATTCTATTCATCAGATCCATAAAACCTGCAGGAGCATTAGTCAACCCAAAAGGCATAACCACAAACTCAAAGTGACCATATCTGGTTCTAAAAGCTGTCTTATCTATATCTTCCTCTTTAATTCTCAATTGATGGTACCCAGACCTCAAATCAATTTTAGAAAACACTTTTGCTGATTGCAACTGATCAAACAGATCATCTATTCTCGGCAATGGTTACTTATTCTTGATGGTCACATCATTCAATTTTCTATAATCAATACACATCCGAAAACTTCCTCTTTCTTTTTCACAAACAACACCGGCGCTCCCCACGGGGAATGACTCGGCCTAATGAACCCTTTCTGCATGGTTCCCTAACCACGGGAACTGCTTCAACTGACTGACTAGCCTCTACCAGACTCACCGAGGCTAAATAAGCCACACACCAGTATTTATCAACTTTCTAGCTTTAATTGCAGAAATTAGAACTTGGAGGTATAAAAAGGCATACCTTGATATTCAAATACTGCACCATTGGATGACAAAACCTGATCCTTTTCTTTCTGCAATCTAACATTGCTCCATACATCTCAAGCCAGTCCATACCCAGGATAATATCATAATCTGACAACTGCAAGGCATATAATCGACCCGGCATCTGGTTCCCTTCAATCATAACAGGATTTCATCTACATAACTCAAAGTGAGCAAGAACTCCCCTGAAGGAACCTCCACTACAACTCACAAGATTCTCTTCTAAAGGATGAGCCATACAATCCAGAATTCTTCGGAAATAAAAGAATGAGAGGCACCCGAATCAAATAAAACTCTTGCTGAATATTCATAAAGAGGTAAAGTACCTTCTATCATATTCGATGCCTCCGCCTGGGCTCGGGTGATAGCCATAACCCGGCCTCTACCTCGCTGCTGCGGTGCTCCTCTGCCACGACCTAACTGTGGCTGCTGAAACTGCTGAGGCTGCTGCTGCTGCTGCACACCTCTTCCATAACCATACTCTCTCGGATAGGGACAATTGCGGATCAAATGTCCCGACTGATTACAATTATAGCATCTATATCCGGTGGAGTAACAGGCTGCCTGGCAGTACTCTGCTGCAACTCCTCCACTCTGGCCTACCTCTGCCCTGCTGAAACTGCGGACGACCTCCCCATCCTTTTCCTTTTCCTTTAAAAGCTTGCTTTAATTTCTGGCCCCATTTACCAAAACCTGATGAAGAAGGTCCTGCTGGTGCTTTACCCCTGCTTGCACCCACTGACTGCTGCGGTAGCCGGAAACTACCTGAGCCTGACTCGCCCACCTGACGAGTCCGAATAGACCTCTCCAAAGTAGCTGCTCTCTGAGCTGCTTCTTCCACTGTCTTGCACATAAGAGGTACTATCGCATCCTGCAATTCCACTCTCAAGCCTCTAATAAAGTACTCAACCATCAAGTTATTATCTGAAACAACATAAGGTGTATAACGGCTAAGCGCCATAAACCTCATCTGGTACTCTAGAACTGAAGAGTTACCTTGCTGAAGAGTCCGAAACTACTCTCTTTTCACTTGCTTCACTTGAATCGGAAAGAATGTATCGTTAAATACATCGAGAAATTCCGACAAGTATAGCCTCTTCTGTCCTACCTGCAAAGGTGGTCTGCATCTTCAGTCGCCACCATTCCAAGGCAAAGCCCCTCAACTGATAAGCAGCTAATACAACTCTATCTGCTGCCGACACCTCATAGTCGCAAAAACTCTTTCAATTTCATGAACCCAGTGCTCAGCTGTATCTGGATTCGGCCTCCTGATAAGTAGGTGGCTGCAATCTCAGAAACTTATCAACTTGCATCACTGGTTCTTCTGCTATCAACACTGGAGGTGGTGGTGGCACAGGTGCTGCAAAAGGCACCTCCACTCTTGGCGAAACTGGAGCTGCAGGTACAGCCTCTCCATCCCCAGGTGCACTGCAACCGGTGGTATCGGCGCCTGCTGATCCATCCTTGCCCGAATATCCGTGAGGCTTTCCCAGATCTTTCTATCATACGCTAGGTGCTTTCCTCGGATCATCTCCTCCACCACCCCATCTCTCTATCAGCCATTCCAGAAATTTCTACATAACAAAACATCAAGCAAAAATCAAACATAAATTATCAAAACCAGGGTCCCTACCAGCAGTGTACAAAGACCGAAATAAGGCTATGTATCCTTATAATTCCCTTATATTAACACGGACCTTGCTCTGATACCAAATGTGACGGAACGCCTTACTTAAGCCCATTAAGTCGATAACAAGCTTAATAAGGATCCGCCTCCCGCGAACGGGCCGAAGCCTCGCAAGGGAACCAAACCACAGTCCGTGTAACACAAAGGAACACACCACATTATATATATATAACACAAGATTACATAGCCAAATTTCAACAAAACTGAAAAGAACTACAAGAGCCTGGGGCATACCCTGAGGTACAACTGAAGGAAATAAACAACTATCTACACTACACTGCTGGAGCTGCTACTACACAGCTGGAGGTACCGACCCTGCACCGCTACGGCGCGGCTCCGAACTGGATGACGGTCGAGAAACGTCCTCCTCGCTCTCACCTGTGGGGGTAGGGTGAGCCTCGCTAGTCACTGGCTCGTAGGGAACTCCCCCAACACCGAGCAAACCAAACCACAGGTACGAAAGCAGTAAACAATACCACAATTTATATAACAGCTAGGCAGGATATTAAGCTGTAAAAGTACTCACCGTCTGCCGACTACGAGAAGCAACTTTAATAATTAAACGGCAAACCAGTACAGGTGTACAAGCTAAAGTAGAGACAGCCAAACACGAGCCACGTGAGCTGGTTCGCGACACCAGTAACTGACTCAGACAAGCTAACACAGGTAAAAACCTCTCAGTCTCGCAGCCACGGACGAAAGGTCCGCTGTCGCTCCACGTGAAAAGTCAAACAACTGTGGAGACCAACTAAACACCACCACCTGCGGACCCCACGGTCGCAGGCCCATGCCTGGCACCTCAAGAGACCCTGGCCCGGGCTCTCTAGAGTGAGGCACTGGAAAAGGACTAGCGGGGTCCAGTACGTCTACTGGTGTCCGTACCCCCAACTACGAGCGCGCTACAAGTGACTAAAGACAAACACAAGTGTCACTGTCCCACTGTCGTCTTTCCCTCAGCCGGGACGTACAACTCTAGCACAAGAGTGAGGATGTCCAGGTCAGACGACACAGACCTCGACGGTACAACACAAGTACCGGGACAAAGCCCCGAGCTAACAGCCTGGCTCACAAAGACCTGGGGCACCCAACTGGAGAGGTAACCACGGTAGGCGTCGTACTACTCGTCACGTACACAGAACTACGTGCACGTCACACACAAACCACGTGAAACCTCACGTAAACCTCAAGTAAACCGGTCCACTACACGTGAACCCAAATAGACTCGCGTAATAATGCGCAGCCACGAAAGTAAGTAGCTAACTGCGTACCTCGTACGCTGAACACAGAAACCATGTGCACTCAGTGCACCGCAAGTGCCACGCACTGCATTATCGATAAATACCATAATCAGGTATTTCGGTTTATACACATGCTGGCGGCAACATCGATTGCCACTTACAAAAAGTCAACGGCAAGGGATCTGGCCGTTTACATCCTGGCTGATGAGCTTGGCAACAAGCGATCTTGACGCCAAGTTCTCCGGCCTCTAACCCTGCAGAACCCTAATCCGGCTTACAGGTTTCCAACCATTCAAATTACAGAAAACATACAAATACATTCCTTTAGCATGTCAGAACCCAATACAACCCTTTACTGCATGCCTTGTTCATTAATTACTCAAACCACCCATTATCCCGCTGGTGCAACTTACCCTAACATGCAATATCATGTTGATTCAAGTGATTACGTCGTTGTTTTAATGTTTCTGCGGAGTTAACCGGGTTCATCCCCTACCTCAGAACGCGCTAGAACCTCCTGCAATCTCCCGGTTCCCGCCGAACCCTCCACGAGCTTCACGGGAATTGCACCACACCACGGCGTTTCCTCGCGCAATTTGACAATGCCACGCGTTCTACGATCGTCCAAGCACCCTTCAGTACCTGTTGGAAGCTTTAGGAACACGGGGGCAACAAGCTGGGGCAAGAGGGGAAGAGAGCCAGGTAAGAAACCTGCCCTCGGGTGAGCCTATAACCTGCATCATTCTCAGGTTGGCGTCACCCCTATGCCGCCAAGAACAACCGCCACTATAAACGACCACATCTTGTGCCGCCAAGTTCATGCAGTAAACGACCACATACCTGGACGCCAACAGGTCAACGGCCATACCTGCCGCCAACTTCAACTGAACTGCAGCAGGTCCTATTTCATTTCAGGACCAACCCTGCACTTCACCTGCTCAAGCCACACTTCACACCATACATTCCACACAACCAACTCACATTGGCCACACAACGGCCGCCACAACAACAACACCCATGATCCGCATGGATCCGAAAAGCACGCGACGTTACAGAAAGTCCCCGCCATACCCCAGTTATGGCACTCAAGCTAGCATAGTCTATGAGGTGATCCCCGACGGGAAAGCACCACCCCACACAAGCATATGGCCACGGCCTTTGAAATCTCCCGGTGGTCCGTATTCTTGTTCTTGCACTGGGATATGACCCACTTAGACAATGGAACTAAGTGTATGAATTGTGGGCTAACCATGGTATGGACATCCCTGGGGTCGGTCATGAACTCCGCTAGAATAAACTTCGGGTTAATGGGCTCGACGGTATAGCTTATGCTTTGCTCGTCCCCTGGCTTGGTTTTAGGAAGAGCTAGGAAGGCCTCGACCTCCTCTAGAAGGACGGTCGCCTCAAATTTGGAAGATGAATGTATGGGTTTGTGGGTGCCACATTCTATCAAGGCCGATACTATGCCAATCAAACGAGATCTTGTGGTAGTTATGAGCCGCTATCAACACCCCACCTAAACCCCACTCTCTCAAGAACCTAATGACAAACATGGGTAGAGATTTGATCATCAGGGCAATCCAATTGAGCTTTGAGTAGCGGCGGGATCTCGGAAGAGCTAGAAGAGAAGAAAAAAAGCAAAAGAGAGGAGGAAGGAGAAGAAGAAAAATTAATAAGCAAATTCGTAGCTCAAAATGCATGAAATTGAAAACACCAAAACTCACCTCCCTCACTTCCTTGCATCGGCTCAAATGGTTGTGGACGTCCGTCACCCTCATAAGGGCTTCATACGTCGTCCGAGCGCGCTTCGGACCTTCATAAGCAGTCTCCCCATCCATGGAAGCAAAAGGAGCTCTCTTCATGGCCATAGAAGCTTGCAAACCTTGAAGAAAAGAAGAGAGAAGAGAGAGCTACGAATTTGGCCTCTCATCCCCTTTATTTATAGAGCTTTAGCACTCCTATTCCTGCTTGGAAGGGGAAGGGAAGACCCATTAGAAGTGGGACTTGGAGTAGGAGGCAATAAGAATCCTAATGGAGTCAAAACCAAGCCTCATGCTGAAAGGATTTGAGCTCGGGCTGTGCATCCTGGTGTCGCGACATATCGCTATGTCGCCTTCAGGGTGGCGACACTACATGTGTCGCCTTCTTAAGTCTAGGGTTGCGACAATCCCTATGTCACCTTCTGATCAGTCTATGCTGTCTTGCTTATTCCTCTGTGACTGTTCAGAATATTTGCCACACGTGCTTTGATGTTCATTATTTGGTGCTTGTATCATGTCTATCTTTATTGCTTTGATTATAGAAAACCCATAAACAGAAAATGCAGAAAATCCATAAAATTCAGAAAATCCAGAAAATCAAAAGAGACATTCGTCAGGTAGTCAGGTAAGTATCTCCAACTTTAATCCCTTCGCATTACTATATGATATCTACGCTACTATATTAGCTCAAGGACCGCTGGTTCCCAGTGTGTTCCGGATCTGAGTTCCCCTTCGTCAAAAACAAGGATGATCTAGGTGCACACTGCTAATCGCTGGATAGGCCGTTGGGTGATGTAACTTGGGGACGATGGATTCTATCGCACGTCGGGGATGCGAAGTGTCTTGACCCTTGCTTATATTGTCTAGCAATATTATCCTTGAATACTTGTTATTTTCTCTCTTTCTTTGCATTTGTTTTTATGATTTCCTTTTATTTAGCCCAGCATGCATCATATAGGAACTTTGAGCTTCATGAATCATGATTTGTCAAAGTCAGCTTCCCAATGATGTTCCAACACAGATCCTCATTTTCAGACAAGAATTCCACTCCGAATTTGAAAGTTTTCCTCGAGCTTGTGCTCGGTCTAGTTTGCCAGTGATGTTTCCTATAAAGGATTCCTCTCATCCCATTCACTATGATAGTCATTCCCTTATCCTGATCCGCTCATTAGTCGTGACCCGCTCGAAGGCCAGAGTCGAATCGACCCGCCAGGCAGCACCCATCCCCTAATGAACGAAACCTGCACGCTAAAGATAGCCAGGGTACCTCTTGAATCAGGAGGTTGATCATTCTTTTCTTTTAACTTTCATTCGTCCCAAGTAGGAACCATCCGCGCACTCTGTTCCCAGCCATTTTCGAAGTTAGCCAGAAAATTCTCGTTGCTTATTCGTCCAGAATGGGTGTCTCTTTACCTTGATGCCCGCTTTTCAGCTCATTCCATTTCATTTCATTACATCACCATTTCACGCCACTGTCGCTTCATTACCGCTCCACTCCCTTGCAAAGCAGGCATCAAGGAGGGGCAATCTGTAGACACCCATTCTGACCCATAAGTCGAGCAAAATCCCTTGTCGTATTATTGACGCCCCCTGTTGGCTCATCATCGTCAAGCTGGCTTTCTACGATCATAAATCATTCTCGTAAGTCATCGCCCTGGAGGACCCTCCTGGTCAAATCAATCTCTTTCCTATAACTCTCTAAGTATAAAATCTGATATTTCATCCCGAAGACTGCGCATGGCTGATTGGACGCATTACATGCCAAAATGCAGAAAAGACCAGAGGCGACAGGCCCTCGGTCGCCTTCCTGAAAACGACAGCCCCTATGTCGCCATCATAATTCCATATTTTAAAATCCTCAAAAAATTGCAAAATGATTAAGTCACCTTCCATATGAGGAAGGCGACATATCGAGCAGTCGCATTCAGGAAGGCGACACTATTAGGCCGCATTCTGGACCTTAAACAGGAAACTCAATCCGAAGCCACTTGGACACATGCCAAAGGTGGTAATTTCTTTGTTTGGACGTCCAAATCACGTCCAAATCCTCTCAAATTCGGAGGAGACCTTCCTAACATGTCCCTTTCCAAGTTCCAATAGCCCTTGCACAGCTATACTTACCCAGAGTTGGACTCTTGCCCATTATTCTCTCAGACCCGAGTTGGGAATAATCACCATAAGTACCTCATCTCTGCATCTTTTTGACAAGGCGGAGTCATTAGTTCGCTGAGCAAGAGAGCTCATCTTCCACGAAGAGAGTTCTCCCTCCAGACGATCAGCAAGAGCCCTCCAGGGCGTTTCCCATCGGCTACACAATCTCTTCTTCCCTCTTCTCTTTATTTCATTGATTTCATGCATGCATAGCTTCGTTTCTTCTAGTTTAGCATTAGATCACGACACACACACCCTTTCTAACACCCACAGGGGTTAAAAGCCCCAATCTTGTGAGTTCCCTCCATTATAGTTCATGTTTTCATGCTTTTCATTGAATAGATCATCTACACACGAATTCTAATGGGTTTTATCTTGTTTAAATCACTTTGGCAGGTGTTTGAAGGTCAGAGCAAGGTGAGGCTCTTGCCCTCGGCGGCTGAGGAGCAGGAAGACGAAGAACCCAAGTCTCCATCCACTGAAGAGGAAGGCGACGACTGCTGTGTCGCGATCAAGAAGGCGCCATTGCCAACGTCGCGTTCACATGAAAGCATCGCGACGCCCATCCTGTCGCATTATCAGGTACGCCTTCCCCTTCACTTTTCCTTTCCAAGGTAGTCAGCCCTCCATCTGAACATCAAGAGGCGACTGCGTTGGTGGCGATCACGGTCAGTTCCTAATCCCTCACATATTCACAATCAATTCAAAAGGGGATACAAATCCCGTCATTACTTCAGCTTGACCCTTCCTTTACTTTGCTTATTGACAATGACTGACGGGTCTTTGCTGTGGTGCGCAGGTAGGTGGACTCCCTATGTCGGGGAAGACGACGCCACTCAGAGTAGGTGGAGCGGGGTCGTCCTACTTCGGTAGGGACATTTGGCTCCATGTTCAAACACAGTGGTCCCGCTCCACCACCGGGCTAGTGGCGCGGACACTGGGACTCCACCAGGCGGTGGTGGAGTTCCGACTCGGCAGAGGCCATGGGAGAGGCCAGGTCGCAGCTTCCGGGGAATCCAGCAAGTCACGGACTGGGACGGTCCGGGTCCGGGAGCAGCTGGACGACTGGGAGCAGCGGGGCAAGGAGGTGGTCTCCGAGGCTACCAGCGATGAGGACTACTTTCGGCTTATGCTCGGAGGTACGGGGCCCAGGTGTACAAGGGGACCCGGCGACCGTGAGTTCTGCTGCTTTTCAGTCTGCTTTGAGTTCTTAGTTGATTGTGGACTGATTTGGCTGGTGTTTGCAGCTTGACCCTAAGGGGCGGATCTCCTCGCTCGAGGGTATCCTCCACTCCACCATCCAACAGCGAGATGATCTTCAGGCGGGGTGGACCAGCTGGTAAGTATTTTGTACCCTACCCTTCTATTTCTAGTTTCGGTTGACTGACCCCTGTTGTTTCTTTGCAGCGGGCAGAGTTGGACAGGCCCCAGCAGATGGTGGGAGGCGCCTCTTCTTCCCGAGAGGATCCTGGCCGCTCCGTCTTGGAGGGCCAGCTAGCGTCGGCGGCGGCCCGAGCGGAGGATGCCCTCGCCCAGCTGCGGGAGCGGGTAGTTACTTACTTAGATGTCCCTGGGCTTTTGCTCTTTGTGTGTTCTGACAAGATGTTTGAATTGCAGGAGCAGGAGCTGAGGACCGCCCTGGCGCGGACGACCACGCTGGAGGCGGAGATGGCGGAGCTACGCCTACGCCCCGAGGCAGCGGAGGTGGCGCGGTGGCGCCAGGAGGCGGAGGAGGCGTCGCGGTGGCGCCAGGAGGCAGAGGCGGCGGCACGCTGGCAGCAGGAGGCGGCGGAGGCGGCGCGCTGGCGCCAGGAGGCGGAGGAGGCGGCGCGACTGCGCGCCGAGGCCGGGGACCTCCGCACCCAGCTAGGGGAGGAGAGGCATCGCGGCGACATGCTGCGATCCGAGATGAAGGGTCTGGAGAGGGCCCTAGCCTTGGTCGGACGCAGTCGATCGGTGACCAGCAGGAGCGGTATCCCGAGCGGGTCCGCTGGACACTATCTGACGGGTTCCTCCGGACGGCGGAGGAACGAGGAGGAGGAGCGACGACGGCGTGAGAGAGCGCCGGAGGGGAGCGAGACTGGTCCGAGGGACATGGCCCCTCCATCTCCCCGCCCGCATGAGGGTACGGGGGAGAGTGTTGAGGGTTTGTACCTTTCGCTCCTTCTTTTCATCATATGTGTACATGATATGAATGAATGGAACCTTTTGTTTTATGGTTTGCGACTGAGTGAGAGTGACGAGTGAGGTATGAGTGCCGCTTTCTTTTCCGTCCTGCACACTTAGACAACCACGAAACAAGTCAGCTCTGCTCTTAGGCTTAGCCCCTTCCCTTAAAATGCGACTAGGTGACCGACCTTGATAATTAGTCAAGGGGCTAAGCCTTATTAATAGGCGAAAGATGCGAATAATCAAATGAAATGCATGTATGCAAACGGCTTGGAATTTTGAAAACATCATTTAATGTTTTGAGTTTTTTGGATATTTGATTTTTAGGGTTGGAAATATTGATTTTTTTTTGTTTTGAAATATCTGATTTTTGGAGTTTTAGAAATATCTGATTTTTGGGGTTTTGAAAATATTTGTTTTTTTTGGAGTTTTGGAAATATTTGATTTTTTTAAAGTTTTGGAAATATTTGATTTTTTTGGAGTTTTAGAAATATTGATTTTTTTTTGAGTTTTTTTTTTTTTAGCGCCTAAAGCTGGCGTTAGCCCTTCCTAAAATAAGACACGCGAGACGGAAGGTACTCGCATCTTCGGGCCACAACACTTAAATCGATTCGAGCCGCTGGTTAGAATCTCGATCACCTCCGGTTCTCGCCACATGACTTCTAAGTTAGGACGTGCGTAAGGGTGACAACGCCTCGGAAAACTACCCTTAGTTGAAGGTCGCGACTAATTAAGCCCTACCCAAGAGAGTGATTCGGTCTTATAGAGGGAAATGGAAGATCATTTTAGGAAAGTCTTGTGTGTAGGTATAGGGATGTTGGGTTCGGCTACTTCCTACAGCATACCCTTCGGAGATTGGGTCTGTTGTGGAGGGACTTTATGGTCTTTTGCTATAGACTTGTCTTGCTTTGGGGCATGCGTACGACCGGGCTCATTAGTGTCCCGCGGGGACTTTGCCACTCTTTGCCATGCCCCTGTTGTATTATGGATCTTTTTCTTTTTTGTTTCTTTGCTTCTTTGCCCCTTTGTTATCTTGACCGTCCCTGTTTGAGGCTTCCTCTCGTCGGGGTATGCTGTAGGTTGGTGACCTGCCTTTACAAACCCTTTGCCCCTACACTTCGACCGATTAGGAGAGAATGACCGATGCATCGCTGGGGTAGAGCCCGCATAGTTGCGGCATCTACCAAGTGTAGTTATCCGGGCTTGCCGTGTGCGTGTGTGTTAATCCTAATTTGGAGCGACCCTTGGCGATTAGAGAGGTATCTTGGACTCCCAACACGGGGCTACTCCCCGATCTAGGTGTTATGGCCTCACACCTATAGGCCTAAGGATAGAAGCGTTTGAGGTACAACCCATTCCACGGATGTGATAGTTCGACGCCCTCGGCATTAGTTAAGCGGTAAGCGTTTCCGGGGTACACTTCCCTCACAACGTACGGACCCTCCCCAATAGGTTGCAGTTTGGACCTAGGCCTCCGAGTTTGATAAAGATGTGTTTCAAGACCATATCACCCTCTTGGAATTTTCGTTCAATTACCTTCTTTGAAAAGACCTCGAGATCGCCTTTGATAGGAAAGCACATGGTCGGCTGCCAAAGCGCCTTTCATCTAAGAGTTCCAATTGGACTAGTAACGCCTCTCGAGTTCATCAAGATTAAGTTCCTTGTCTAGTTGGACTCTTAGTGAAGGAATTAGGATCTCATATGGAACTACCGCCTCCATTCCATAAGTGAGAGCGTACGGGGTTTGCCCCGTGGGGAGTGGGACAGAGGTACGGTAGGCCCATAGAGCCTCTATAGCTTTTCCGGCCAGTCGGCGAATTTATGCGACTCACAGGTTTTCTTTAAGATTTTAAGAAGGGTTTTGTTAGTTGCTTCAGCTTGGCCATTGCCTTGTGGTAATACGGCGATGAATGATGCAGCGTGATGTTGTATTTCTTACAGAGGTCCTGGAGCTCTTGTGCATGAATTGCGGCCCATTGTCCGTGACGATGCTGCTTGGCACTCCGAACCGCGAGATGATGTTTTCATGATTGAAGCGGCACACGTGGATGCTTTGATTTTGTGAAGGCTTCAGCTTCTGCCCACTTGGTGTAATACTCAGTCGCAGTTAGGATAAATGACTTTTGTTTGGTTTGAGCATAGAGTCACCAAGAGGGCCGACAATGTCGAAAGCCCACATGGAGAGATGGCCAGGGTATGGAGAGCGGATGTAGGGAGGAGGAAGGGGGCATGGATTCTTATCAGCATGGAGTTGACACTTGATACACCTACGGACGTAGATGGTACAGTCTTCCTCTAGGGTTGGCCAGTAATAGCCTGTCTAATGATCTTCTTTGCTAGCATTTGACTGTTGACGTGCCCTCCGCATTCACTAGCATGGGCCCCTTCCACCACTTTCCAAGCTTCGTCATCGGTAAGG
>CM024756.1:40856733-40902646 GCA_014218235.1 Colocasia esculenta
ATCTCTATTGATCCCTCCAATAGTTGAAGCTGTACTTAATGGGAGAGACCACTAATGTCATAGAAATCAGAAGCTTCTTAGGACTGGCTGGCTATTATGGCGGTTCATCAGGACTTCTCCAAGATCGCCGTTCCTCTCCACTTGTCTTACACATAAGGAGAATCCCTACTCTTGGAGTAAAGACTATGAGACAAGTTTCCCAACATTGAAAGAATGTCTGACCTCAGCCCCTGTTCTCGCTCTTCCAATAGAGGGAGAAGTTTTCTCAGTCTATATACCGATGCCTCAGGATTGGGCTAGGCTGTGTACTGATGCAAAGGAGAAAGTCATTGCCTACTCTTCAAGACAACTAAACTCATGAAGTCAACTACCCTATGCATGATTTAGAGTTTGTTTGTGTGGTCTTCGCCGTAAAATCTAGAGACACTACTTATATGGTGAGCATTTACTCTCTATTCGGACCATAAAAGTTTGAAGTATTTATTCTCTCAGAAAGAACTTAACATGATGAGTAGGATGGCTAGAATACTTAAAAGACTTCGACTTCAACATTCAATACACCAGGAAAGGGAATTCCGTGGACGATGCTCTTAGTAGAAAGCCGATTGCATCTTTATCTAGTCTAATTCCTTGGCAACATGCACTACTAGAATAATTCGCAAGGTTACACTTGAATATTGAACAAGGGATGATCGAGTCTTGGTTGCCATATCAAGATTCAGTCCGACATGCTAGCAGAAATCAAAGCACAACATGATAGCGATCCATTCTTGTTCGTGTCAAGAAACATTAGCTGAAAAACCTGACTTTGCATGACCAAGGATGGAAGGCTTGTATTCCAAGGAAGAACATGTGTCCCGGACAATGAACCACTGAGAGGAAGTTAATGGATGAAGCTTATCAACTAAGTATACTATTCATCTTGGAGGTACCAAAATATATCAAGACATGAAGAACATTTTGGTGGCCAAACATGAAGAGAGAGGGTAGCCTATCATGCTGCTCATTACATTACTTGCCACAGGTAAAGGCTGAACATAGGCGCCCTGCTGGCGTGCTTAGACCATTAGATATTCCAGAGTGGAAATGGAAAGTATGTCATGGACTTCATCATGAGTTTACCCAAGACTCTTGGTGGACTCGATCCATATGGGTTATTGTCTCCGACTAACATGTCTGCATACTTCTTTGCCTATAAAAAGTAAGTGGTCTGTGGACGTGTTAGCTGCTCTTTATATCAAGAGATCATGAGACTGCATAGAATTCCATCATCTATTGTCTCAGATCGAGATCCCAGATTTACTTCTCATTTCTGGAAGGGACTTCATACTGCACTTGGTACTAAACTTAATTTTAGTATCGCATTTCACCCACAGACTGATGACAGACGGAGAGGACCATCAGATTGTAAAAGATATGTTAAGAGCCTGCACTATAGACTTCCAAGGCTATTGGAATGATCATTACCCTTGATTGAGTTTGCCTATAACATAAGTTACTAGGCGAGTATTAAAATAGCACCATTCGAAGCACTCTATGGTAGAAACTGTAGGTCTCCTGCATGCTGGAATGAAGTTGGGGAGCAGCAATGGTTAGGTCCAGACATGGTACAAATACAACAGGGATATAAAGTGATTCGGGATTGTTCAAGATTGCTCATTCCAGACAAAAAAGTTATGCTGACAAGAGGAGGAGAGATCTAGAATTTCAAGTGAGAGATCATGTACTTTTGAAGGTATCTCCTACCCGTGGAATCTAAAGGTTTTGTGTTAAAGGGAAGCTAAGTCTAGATTCATCGGTCCTTTCGAAGTGCTCGCAGGGTTGGGTGAGGTTTCTTATCGCTGACGTTGCCACCAAATCTAGCATTCGTACACAATGTGTTCCATGTCTCTATGCTCATAAAATATGTGTACGATCCTACCCACATCATTCGCCATGAGAAGTTGGTGCTAACAAGGACATGACTTATGAGGAAAAGCAATCAAGATATTGGAACGAAGGTGCAACAACTTAGGAATTGCCCCATTCATGTGGTTAAAAATCTCTGGAATAACTGGGGGTAGAAGAAGCCACATGGGAACCTGAAGGAATCATCAGGCGAAACTACCCCGACATTTCGTAAGACTTCTCTGCATTAGGGTCATGTGAATTTGAGGACCTAACTCTTATAAGAGGGGAGGAAGTAGCAACCTGATATTTTTAAATATAGATAAATAGAATTATTAAAATAAAAGAATTAATTAAAACCCAATAAAAACAAGAAGTTGGGCTTTATTTAAATAGCTCACATAAAGTTATTCGGCAAAATAGGAGTTTGGACTTTGGAATAAGAGAATATACTCAAAAACTTCGTAACCCAAATGTACCAAATTGAAAAGGGGCAGGAAATCAATTAAATGGTAGTATGCACTCAAATTGGACTCCAAAATCTACCCTCATTACTAGGTACGAAATTTGAACCCCAACCTAACCCAATTAGGAGAAACAATGGAAGGAAGTTTGGAGATACAAGGAAAATTCGGAGTTTATATAATCGAGTTGTATTAGGACTTAACAAAGCTAGATGTAAAACCCCCAAATCTTTCGTGGTCAGACCTAATGCTCTGCTGAGGAGTTCTTGGACGAGAAGAGGAGCCACAGGAGGAGGGAAACGTGGGGATAGAAGCTTGAAGCCTCTACACCCTGCTCATCGCGTTCAGAAAGTCCTAGGAGTTACATCACTCAAAGGTAGGTATTCTCGGGCTAAAGATGAACAAAACTCATACCATCGTGTAGAACATCATGTCTAGTTTGCTTTGCACTCAATTTGCCTAATTTCCATCAAGCATGCTATGAGATTTAAGCGTTTTCCCATCAATATTCAAGTCTAGGGCTATTTGTGTTCATCCTATTAACATGCCTACCGAGAACCAAATTGATCCGGTCCAAAGGCATAGTTCTCTTCTATTCATCGCCCCCTACAAGTTTCATGTTCACCACTTTGTCCCACAAGCCCTAGATTTTGAGTTATAAGCCATGCATGTAGGATTGCTGCATGTTTTCCTATTCTCGGTTTGAATGTTGAATCGCGACAAACACATACGTCGCGTTTCTTCGATTGGTATCGCGATAGGCAAGACCGTCGCAATTACCTTAAAGGCGACCACCCATTCATCATGTTTTAACTTTGTTTCTGACAATACTATTGCCAAACTATGTGCCCTCTTGCTGTCAGTTCATGTCTGACTGCGACCACCACAGTCGTCGCGTTCTTAAGTTGTTCCCCTTTTGGGGATTTGTGTTATTTGGAAATTAGGGTTTTGCATGAATGGGTCGAACCTTGCCGTCACGATTCTGTATTGATTTCCCTGAACACGTCGGACCTGCACGTCGCATTTTCGTGTCACCAATCGATTTGCTCTGTGTAGTTACCCTAAACGCGTGTCAGTCAAGTCGTCGTGTCTCTGTCCAAAATCGATGTTGTAAATGCGACCATTAGACCCGTCGCGAATATACTGTGTGTTTCCAGCATTTTAAGTTCTATTAAATTGATTATTTGACTTTTTAATCATGATATGCTCTGTAATGCTGTGTAACGAACATTAAACAACCATGATAATGAACTATTGATATATTTTACATGTTTCTTTAATTAAAGTCATGTACACGACCATCATATGTTCTCATGATTTCTTTCACATGCACACACCAAACATTTATCTTTGCCATGAGACCATACAGAAAATACATGAATATATATCTGGTAATTTACTTCAATAATTACATATTATTAACCCATGATAATAATGACATTGTCTTCGTTTCTCACGTTGTTTGGAATACTGTTACCCGCCGCTCCACTATTCTAGAATTCCTCTAGAACGTCGAGCAACCCATTTCTTTATACACTACCTCTCTTGAAGTTGGAACCTCTCTGTCGGACATTCCGTTTTGGCTGACTAGGGACCTTTTGTCAAGACCTCCGTAAGACTCCATACTCTATGGATTCCCTCATGGAGATCGAGCTGGTTGTACCCTACACCTATAACACCCTTAGGATCAACATGATCCAAACGACTTTAGAATTCTCTCTTATCTTGAGATCACGCCGAACCTCTGGACCTGCCCATGGCAAATGGAAGGTTAGTGAATTCTACCTGACTGCCAACACCAATCATGTGTGTCGTGCAACTGTTACTATCGCCTGTTTAACCGTCGCTTTATGTGCAATAACCTATAGTTCTCATCTATACTCTACTCGCTCATCTATTCACATTCTCTCTACTTTCTCATCTATTCATCAAGTACTCTCATCTACTCTTGGTACTCTTTATTGCCATTTGACTGATTGTCTAAAGATAAACAATATGCCTAATACTTGGCAATATAAAGGGCCCGGTCTGGTCCTGGGAGGTGCGCCTAAAAGTGCTAGTGCCTGCGGGAGTTAATTGACCAGAGTGTTGGCATTACACTCAAGTGCTATCTATCTCGACTATCTATATGACAATCAAAGTGCTATACTATACTCGACTTGTTGTGCTATTGTGAAACATTGTGCTATGGCCATCCTGTTCTCTGTGCTATATTGAAAACTTGTGCTATTTGAGATCCATGGTATTGTGCTATTCCTTACTTTACTCGACTCTCTCTCTCTCTATCATTAGTGGCTCTGCTTTTAATACATTAATCATGTAAAGTTTGTCTGTACCATAAGATATAAATCCTACTGGGTGTTGTCACTCACCCTACGTTATTTGTCATTTGTGTTCTCATGTGAGACCGAGGAAACTGAGTACACTCATGAGGATGGGGAGGACCAGGATTGAACCACAGTACTTGGCACATTAGTGCTATGTTAGATGTCCTAGTTTAGTCTTTTACTTTCATTCCATGTTTTAAAGTCATTTGGGCCCTATGTTGGCTCTGAGTTAGTAGATGTAATAGACATTAGTTGAATATCAATGAAAGGTATTGATTTCGTATTTTAATTATCTAATGGTTTGTTGTCTATTTTACGCTCTATACTCGCTTACTTGCAACTGCCTCACGTTCCGATATTCCGCGTCGGGGCGTGACAAGTATGAACATAGTTCGATCGGATAGACACTTTTAAGGAATTTTGATGAGTTTTCAAAATTTTTTGACAATTATCCAAAAACACCTTCTCCAATCATGCAGAGATGTACTCAAGACGCATCATCCATGGTCATGGATGCATTCATAATCTGAACTGATTTAGGCTCTAAATTTCAAATGACATTGGACTTCATCATAGACCAAGATTGAGCTCAGCAACAAAGATGAATTGTGACATCGTTAAATGAATAATGAAATAAGTCTAATTTAAAGGTCAAAAATGGGTGCCTATGAGAAGACTAATGGGTCTTTCTCTCTCCTCTCTTCATGTGCCTCTTCTCTCTCTCTCCCTCCTTTTTGAGTTTACCTGTGAATATCCACCCCCTGTCGGTGGAATTTTCACCCACTTTACACCTATGCTCCTCAGCTGTGTAATTTTTAAGGGTTTCATTTGAAAAAAGGACATCCATGATTCCCATCTGGCATGATCTGTCCCAAGCGCTTCCTCAATTCAGGTGGGTTTTCATACAAAATCCACCTATATGGTGGTATTTTCATCCCAATGATAATGCCCCAGTTTTTATAGTGTGTTACAGAAATATCCACCACTATCGGCGGGTTTTTTACACACTTTATACTAGGCCCTCGAGAGGGTGTTTTTTTATGAAATATAATGGCTCTCCACGAGAGCCCTCATTTGCAAGACAAACACAAGTTAAATTTGCTTCTCTGGCCACCTTAAGTGAGAGCTTCCACCACTTTTGTTCTTGTAATATCTGAAAAAGGAACAAAGTATATATACAATTTTGAAAGTTCTAGGAAAGATATGTGTATATTTTTAAAAACTCAAGATTATATTTAAAAAGAAAATTGTTATGATTTTCTAAATAAATTAATTTATTTAGCCCCTAAGCAACCTAAGATTTTTTGATAACAAGGAAACCCCGCCGCTTGTGGCTTAGTAGACCCAGGGAGTGGTTTTTCATGGTCCCCAAGATCTTGACTTGGTGCCACGCCCCCAAAATTCAAGTGTCATCATTGTAGCGGAAATTCAGAAATCTAAAACTCAAATTTAGCAACATAAACCTTAACCAAACACCTCAAGTCGCATCGGGGATGCGACATTCTAGTCAAATTGTAATGAAAGGGGCCCACAAGCCTTAACAACACAATTGAGGTTCAAAAATTATTTTTCTCCAAGAATCAAGTTCTTCCATAACAAGATTTACTTTTAAATTTCAGAAATTGTCACACCCCACTATGGTAAAATTTGCCACGACAATCACATAAACCCAACACATAAAACACAAGGTGATTATAAATGATTCCTCCATCCATGATTCACACTTAGAAAAATCATCAAGTTATTTCCTTGTTCATTGAATGGTTTGTACAATCTCTATTTCCAAAAGAAAACACTCCTCACAGATCCATCCACAATGATTTACAAGTAATTACATGATTTGCTCATACATCCAAAAATTAGAATTTAAACTCCTCCAAGGTGCTCCAAGCTCATCACACAAGGGGGTCGGCTACATGCTAATCATGCTTCAAATCACCTGAAATGTTAATAGGTTTATGAACAAACAAGTCCAGTAGAATTTATATCCCATGATGTGGGCAAAATATAAGTATTAACGTTTTTAACAAGTAGAGTTTCAAGGATAACAAGCAGGATGATCAAGGTAAGTAGGAAGCATAATTATAACAGGCAAGAGTTGCATATTATAGGGATTCAAGGTGAATCATGTTATTTATCATGTCATGAGAATGATACAAGGGTCAAGCTTTAATCCAATCAAGCATGTAATAAGAAGAGGAGGAAATTGGCCATTTTCAACGAAATCAACTTATCAAGTCAAGCAAGCGAGCCAAGCATATCAAAGAGGCACTTTCAATCCCCATACAGATGGATGCCAATGCCAAGCACCACTCAATTTTTTGATCCATACTCCCTAGGTTATCAAGTATGTCAGGGTGCTCCTCCCCAGGATCGGATCAGGCCCCATTGCACAGGCATTTGATCAGAGATATCATCCCAATAGTAGTGCCGATTTCAAGGACACTATGCCCATTTGGAGTCAAGTAGGACAAAATTGTAAGATGTCAAGAAAACCATGAACATAGCTCAGATCAAGGAGTTGGCAGAGTTCAAGAAGGCATGATGGATCAAGTCATGCAGTAAGCTCAAGGGGCTTTTGATTTCAGATTCAAGACAAGCAGATTCAAAGGTGGAATTTTAGTTGAATCACAGAGGGGCTAGAAATCAAGTAATTAGGAGCAAATTTTAGAATGATCTTCACATTATTACAGCTTTTAGCACATATCAAGTGCTTGGACACTGTTATACTGGTGCTCTCTATGGGACAGATGAGGTGGCCGGAAGGGGCTAGTCAAAGTTGACACAAAGGGGCCAATCGAAGTAGAGAAGAGAGAATAGTCGAAGGTGGCCAGAAGGTCCAGACGACTTGTACTTGAATAGGAATGGAAAAGGGTCTTTAGATAACTCAAGAAGTGCATCAGGCCCAATGATGCAGATAGAAAATTTCATGGTGGACAAGAGACTTAGATAAGTATTCCAACAAGGAGGTTGTTGGAACCATCATATGAATAATCTTGAAGGTTGCACTTCCAGTCTAAGGGTTCCAGAAATGCATGGTTACATGGGAAAATCAAATGGATTCCTATTTGGGAAGGATCAGGGAAATTTGGACATATTTCCTAGGAACAGGGTCATGTTCCATAGGAACAGACAGAAACAAGGAAGGTCTCGTAGGGGGTGAGGGTCAGGGAATCCTAACACTCTATTGATCGGACATTTAGGCAAATCAAAGGTGTTCCACTAGGTCTTAACATGAAAATCCAAGGATACTTAGAACATGTAAGACATTTAGTTTGTGCCCAAGAAAACCTATCTTTTTGGGTTTCTCCTTCAAATCCACTCCTATTGTGATGCAAGGCTTAGAGCAAGAAGAACTCCTTGAAGTCCACCATCAATAGGTTGAGGCAGCTGTTCAAGGATGGAGAACTTCCAAGGTCTCCAAGCTTCAAGCTCTAAGCTGCAGGATCATCCCATTCCAGCTCTTCAATTCCAAGATCACCTTCGGTTCTTCTCTGGTCAAGGCAGTGGTGCAGAGGGAAAAAGGCTCCAAACAGCTTTTGGACAGGAAGATATTAAGGTTTGGCCAAGCAGGCCATATGGCTTATTTAAGGGGTTTGGTCCCATTTAGGATCCTTTCTTTATTCCTATAGAAGGGACAAAAGGGGACAAAAAGTCCAATCTGGCCATACATAGGCCATGCCCAAACCATACCCTGCCATACCTAACATTGACTTGGTCTGCAAGAAGGATAGACAACTAAAATCTGTCATACTTCAGGATACCCCTTGTCATACTTATCCTTGACTTGATCTGGAAAGGACATACCCACATACTTCAGGTGATCGCAACACTGCTTTTTATCATGCTGCTGTCCAAGGTCGACGTAGCAGGAACTTTGTTCATAGGCTGAAGATTAATGACACTTGGTGTGATGACCAAGAGCTGCTTAAGCTGGAGGCTGAGCGTTTCTTTATAATCTGCTGACTTCTGAGGATCATACTGTTGATATAACCTGCTACTCTCCATCCCTCACTTATTTCTGAGGATGATAACCGGATGCTTACTTCTATGCCGTCCACTAAAGAGGTTAACTCTACTCTGGAATAGAATGGTAAAGCACTCCGGGTCCAGACAGTTTCTCTGGGAAATTTTATACTTCGTGCTGGGATATTATTGGCAGAGATGTCGTTGATGCTGTTTGTGGTTTCTTTGTTGGTTATCCTCTTCCGAAAGGGGTCTTCTTCCATTATTGCTCTTATTCCCAAAGTGGATAATCCTAGCAGCTACAGTCACTACCGTCCCATCAGCCTTTGCAACTTTTGTTATAAAATTATGTCTTCTATCATTTGCAATAGGCTTACTACTGTTCTGCCTTCTATTATCTCTATGGAGCAGGGTGCTTTTATTAAAGGAAGGAACATCATGGACAATGTTTTCCTGGTGAGACAGTTGGTTTCTGACCTTGGCAGGAAGGTTCGTGGTCATAATGTTATCTTTAAACATGATATGATGAAGGCTTATGACCGGGTCGAATGGGATTTCTCTTGGCGGTCCTTCACAATTTGGCTTCTCTTCAAGATTCCTTCTTACGTGGCCATGCTTATCTCTAATTGTTGGTTCTCTGTTCTTTTTAATGGTTCCCTAGCTGGTTTCTTTAAGTCATCCAGAGGATTACATCAGGCGATCCTCTTGCTCCGGCTCTCTTTATCATCATGGAGGAAACTTTGAGTAGGGGTCTTCGCATGTTGTTGGATAACTGTGTCATTCAACCTTATTCGGGCCCCAGGAATTGTTTGCACATCTCTCACCTTTTATATGCTGATGACACCCTCATCTTCCTCAATGGTCAGGCTACTAATATCCAGAATATCATGTATTTCATCAAGGGTATGAGCAGTCTTCTGGGCAAAGGGTTAACCATGGCAAAAGCAGCTTTCTCATCTCTAATTCTACTCCTCTTCATGTGGCTCTAAAATTAGTCGGCTACTGGTTTCCACTGACAAAAAGGGTCTATGCATTATCTGGCGTGCCTATTAAGCAAGGTATAAACTTGGTGGCTGATTACAAGACCTTGATGGATAAAATTACTACTCGAATTAGCAACTGGAAGTCTAGATTCCTGTCTAAAGCGATAGAATTACTCTTGTTAATTCGTTCTCTTACTTCTATGCCGGTGTATCTAGCCACTGCATCTTCCATTCCTAAAACTGTTCTCACTTTATTGAGCACCTTTGTGCTGCCTTCTTCCAGGCTGGTTCTCCTAGTGAGAACCGCAGCACTAGGTCTCTTGGGCTACTATTCAGGCCTATTTTGGAAGGTGGTCTTGGTGTTTGTAGCATTTGGCATGTTCAGACTTCTATGGTGATCAAGCTTATTTGGAATATTTATCATGGGTCTTCTTTGTGGGTTACCTATTCTAGGGATAGATTCTTTCATGGTGGCCAGCTTATTAGGCACCCGCATGGTATATCCAAGAAGCTATTCTCTGCTGCGCATGACATTGTTAACAAAATTCTAGATGGATCTTGGGTAATGGTGTTAGAATTAGTTTCTTGGATGATGTTTGATTGGTTAGAAGCCTCTTCGGAATAACTTATATACTCCTTTATTAGAACCTTCTCCCACTGTTCAGGAGGTCCTTATTGATAACAGCCACCACCTGCGTTCGCTTATTGATGTTAATCTGGATCAGCTACAGCTCTCTACTAATGCAGATATTTGTGTTTGGGTTCCTTCTAAAAATGGTGTCTTCTCTATCAAAAGTGCCTATGATCTGATTTGTAGTCATGGAGTTAAGCGCACGCCTCTTCTTCGTATTTGCACCAACATTTCAGCAGGTGCGCTTCCATGTTCTATTGATAATTGCTTCATAGAGCTGTCTTTGTGGATGTTTGTATTGCTGAGTGTGGTATTCCATTACCTTCCCGTTGCTGCTGTTGCTGGAGTCCTCAAGTTGAGGATATGAATCATCTTTTTGTTAAGAGTGATTTAGCCAAACCCCTTTGGCAATGGGCTTCTCTCCTTCTTGTTACTGGCCATGGTATTCAAAATAATATCTCTCTTCATCTTTGGGATATCCTGAAGTCTTGCAGCCTCTCTAATCCTCATGTTTTGTCACTATCTACTGCCCCATGCTTATTGTTTGGGAACTATGGAAAACTAGGTGCAAAATAAAGTTCAAACAAGTCAAGATCTCTCCAAACTCTATGCGCTATAACATTCAAGAGTTAGTTGCTAATGCCTTAGCAGGATGGCCTTTAAGAAGAGTTCTACGCCCCAGCAAATGGAAGCCATTCTGGAGCTTGGCATTCTTGTTACTACTCCTCTCAAGATGACTAAATTTGTGAGATGAATCCCACTTGTTCAAGGTCTTATGCTCAATGTTGATGGTGCTAGCAAAGGTAACCCGAGTCCTTGTGGGGGGGGAGGTATCTTTAGGAATTACTATGGCACTATCTTTCTGGCTTTTTCTCACTATTATGGTACTGGTTCTAGCCTGGCTGCTGAGGTTCGTGCCATGCATGATGGCGTTTTATTGGCTGTTGAGCAGGGTCTCACGGTCACTGATATTTGTTCAGATTCTTTGACTTTGGTTACCTCTCTTCATTCTGGTGTTGCTCCAGCCTGGGACTGTTACAGATGGTGGAGGGCTATTCTTGAGTTTGTTCAACTCCATGGTGTTCGAGTTACTCATGTCTTTAGGGAGGCCAACCAAGTGGCGGATGCCTTAGCCAATTTTGCTTGTTCTATGCGTTGTAATGAGGTCTTTACCTCGGCTAGGCAGCTTCCCCGTCTTTGCTTTCTTACTTATATAGGGGACCAGATGGGTCTTGGAATTTAAGACATTCATGATAATTTGTTCTCTTAGGGGTATGCCCCGCAGCATATGTACCTCCACTTTCATATAATATATTATTCGTGTAGCAGTTTGATCGCCTGGGGGAGTGGTTCCATTTCACCTTGCTGGGGTGGAGTGCACTTGACTGGTCACTGATCCTGCTGCACATTCATTGCCAAAAAAAAACCATGCCTGGGCCATGCCTTTTTTATCAACTCCTAAAGTGATGTGCCTAAGGGTAAGTTCCAAGTACATACTATTCAAATCTTTCCCATATTTAAGTCTCTAGGTAGTCCTGTTATGATGGGAGGACAAGGCCCCCATCGATTGGTATTCAAGAGCCACATCGATTACTGATGAAGCCACCTATTGGTTGTGGAAGGGCTCACATCGATTGGAGAACAAAATCCTCCATCGATTGGTGTTCAAAAGCCATATCGATTGCTAAATAACAAGGCAATCGACTGTTGAATGACCAGACAATCAATTACCCCACTTAAAATAATTTGATCCCTAAATTCATACTATCTAATATATTGTGATCACTAAATGATCCTCAAATCTCCCCCACTTAAGACTTAGACCAGCAAGACACCCTTTCCATGGTAAGATACTTCTTGGAGGGGCATACATATATGCACATATCCTTCATCAAAATACTACTCAATTCCATAGAGGATTCTTCAAAAGTACAAAGATTTTCATGTTTCTTCTAAATAAGATTACAACTCCAAAATCAAAATGATTCTAATTGCTCAGGACCATTTGGTTCTTCTTTAAGGATTCTTTTCTATCATTTTCGGGCAGTCACAGATCCTGTGATTCTCACCTCCATACCATAGGCAAGCTCCATTCTTCCTCCAACACTCTTCAATCTTGTGTCCCATTCATCCATAGTGGCAGCACTTCCCTTCAGGTACACGAGTCAATTGGTTACCCTTCTTCTTGGGCTTCTTCTTTTGGGTCCTGCTACTATTGTTGATCTGCTTCTTTCTAGCTATGGGTTTGAAGTCCCTCTTAGTAGATCCCAAAGCCTTATCCAACAGTTGGGAAGCTCGTTGTAATGCCTTGGTTATCTTCTAAACCGACCTCAGTCCATCCATAAGTGTTGTGGATTGTTCCTCAGTTATCATTCGTCTATGTTCCTTCAAAATAAATTACCAAGATTGTCAGTTTCTCTTTTGCTTCTTGCTTCTAGCTTACAAATCCTACAAACATTTATCGAGGAACGTTATATGTCTAGTCCATGGCTTCTACCAATCTTACCATCGTCTAGGACATCCTTCTTATATTCAGGATAACCTACACCTTTGGGTATCAAGGCCAGGTTTCCATTCTGGAATTGTAGCCCATACCTTATTAGGTTTGGAACTTAATCAATTCCCAGGTGTTAACAAGAGTCCTATCTTGGTGCTAGACTCATAAAATTTCAAGAATCAGGGATTCTCTCAACACATTCCCATAGTTTAGGTTCCAAACTTAGGTCCTAGTATCTCCTAACACATCTAGCATTAGGTAAATCTAGATCCATAAGTGAGGTTCTAATGATAAGGTTGTCGCTCAGAGCATATGTAGCTCTAGTAATGCTTCTTTATAAAGGAAAATGGTCACATCTAGCACAAGGCTCCACCACTCACTAGGTGCTAACAATTTTTTTTTTTTTTAAAGGGTCCTCAGGGACAGCGACCAAGAGAGTGCACCCTACTCCAGGGGAGTAAAATGTTCCCACTCCACCAGTGCGAACCACTTGGGCCTAGATTTCAATTAATAAAAAGGAGGTTACAAGGGAAAAGGGGCATACCCCAGCTAAACTGGCCTAAGACTAGGAAGACCAGACCGTCCAAAGTAAGAGGACCTTAGACTCACGGGGCAATGAAAGGAAGAAAAGAAAATTACATTTCTAAGAAGCTTACAACCCAATTAGCTAAAGCATCGGCCACCTGGTTTGCTTCTCTATAAGTATGAACCACTTGACCCTTGAACTACAGATAAAGGCTTGAGCATCACGCCACCAACGCAAGCAAACCCAGAGGGAGAGATATTGGTATGGATTGAAGTAATAAGAGCTGCCGAATCAGACTGGATCAAAGACAACGGGAGGCCATGTTCATACGCCAGTCGGATACCATCACAAAGGGCACGAACCTCAGCAACAGACTACCACCAGAGCCATAAAAATGAGCAAAAGCCAAGATAAGTGACCCGAACTATCTCTAATACACCCGCCACCAGCGCAGAGATCGGGATTCCCCTTACTGGCGCCATCAACATTTAAAACCATACCAGAATCTGGCGGGATCCACCTAACAAGTTTGAACAATCGCGCTTTTACAATAGGAGAGAAACCAAAGGAGCTCAGATCGACGAGGCCTTTATCAGGTAAGGGGTGCTTAAAGGCACCGAATCCAGGGACGCGGAGACCATGAATCGAATATTGTGGACGATGCTGTGTAAGGAACGCTGCTTCCCTTCGAAATGCAAGAGGCATCGTGCACGTCATATTTCCCATATGACCAGCATGGATGCATATAAAGAGATAAAGCCTAGCGGATTAGATGGGCTACACTGCCTCAAGAGATGCCAAAGGCGAACAGTTATATGTCATAAGTGGACAGGTTAATGTCCAGGAGAGGAGCCACCCATTTCCACAGATAAGTCGCTAGCTCACCAGATATGAACAGATGTTCAGGTCCTCAGTGCTTGGGTTTTGTTACAGCAAGAACACCGGGAGACATAAGCAATACCCTGATCAGAATCCGGGAGTCCACCGGAACAACTCGATAAAGAATCTTCCAACAAAACCGGGAGGCACGTTGATAAAAAGCATGATGCCATAGCCTGGCCAGAGGTTTCCTTGTCACCCCAGCAGAGCCAGACTCTTGTACGCAGAAGAAGTAGTGAAGCAACCACCAGGAGAAGCCGTCCAAACACAGCAGTCCCTCTAATTAGTTAGCTTGATATCATCAGGATAGTGGGGCAAGAGATGAGGCTACGAATAGGATGGTGAACATTGGTAATAACCTCACAAATAGAAGACGAGGCCCACTGTAAGGGGCGGACAGAACCATCTCAGAGGTCTTGTCCAAACCAGACATGCTTCAAAAAATCAACACTCCTACCATCACAATAATCCATCTAGAATTTTGAAGAACAGCTTGATGGGCAACATTGAAGACCTCTTTAGACATACCATGAGGAATGAAAACTTAAATGGTTCTCCACACTGAACCTGAAATCTATCCCGAGCATAAGAGGCCCATAGAGAGGACCCATGATAGATATTCCAAACTTGTTTTGGTAGCCAAAGCAAGTTGAACATGCCAAAGACTCTTGATACCAAGACCTCCTTCAGAGATAGGGCGGTGAATAACATCCCACGAGATCCAGTGCTTCCAATGAGAACTGTAAGGCCCTTGATTTTCATCTTTGGGTGATTTCTTATGTATGTATAAATGTATGCCATCGATGTATAAACTTTATTGTGCATAGTACTTGCTTGTTTACATTGCATGAAGAAGTATTATTTTAATGTATGCATTGTAGATTATATATATAATATATATACATGTGTGGTGTACATAAAATTTCTGCAGTTTTAAGTTCAGATCTGGAGGCCAGTAGACGTCAAAATGTGTGGACGCCAACCCAAGTAAGCGGCCACATCGATGGACGCCGACTTAGAATTGCAGCCTGTGATGTTGACGACAATATGCCAGATCTGCTGCATTTTTAGATCCAAAAACGCCCCTGAAATCTTCGCCCCTTGTTATGGTAACCGTTCTCCAACGGTAACCCAGCCTTACCCAATTACGTCTCCGACCCTAGCTCTATAAAGCACCCCATCTCCGGCCAGATCTAACCCTTTTGGCTCTTGAGTCAAAACCCTAGTTCTCTGTGCGAAAACCCAATCTTTGAGCTCTGAAATTCGGCGATTGGAGGCTTCATCCGGTGCTCTACTACGACTGGAAGGAAGGCTGGACATCAAGGAGCATCTTCCCAACCCCGGTGGACCCTAAAGACCATCACAGAACCCGGATCGAGGGAGTTTTGAAGGCTCTTTGGCTCGGGCCGAGGAGGGCTTCTCCAGCTTAATTCGTTGATTGTGGATTTTATCAAAGGCAAGTAACCCTTTCACATCACTCCTACATATGTCTAGTAGGTCCTAGGTATTTTATGGATTTTTATTCGAGTCCTGGATCCCCAATTTCACCATGTTCTGGCGTGCAGTCTGTGTTTTGCACAGACAGGAACTTAACGACATGATCTCTTTGTGGACGTCTCGTTTCTGCGCCGTCTCCGTCCGACCTCTGGATCTCCCGGACGCTCGCGGATGACGCCGAACTCTCGTTGGTGATGATGGGGTTGCCGGTTGACCTCGTTGACCCTCTGGTTGACTGAGTTGACTAGAGGGAAAACAAAGAAAACAAGCTGAATGAAGGGGAGTACGTGATCGCCAGGGCCTTACCTGTGCCCAAGGAGTATTAGAATCGCGCCGGTGTGGTCGCCTCGCGCAGCGGATGGAGACGAGGGCTTCAACTTCTCCTCCTTCAGCCGGCCAAAGGAGGAGAGCTCCGCGGTCTCTTGTGTGTTGTTCCTGCCACAAAAAGACACTCTATAAGACTAATGACAGAGTAGTAAATGCCCAAAACGTGAAGAGATAGCCCAAAAGGTGAGTCCCGTACCCGTTGCGAACTTGAGAAGAGGGGTGGCCAAATGCTATGACCACCCTTCTTCCCTCCGTTTTTGGTTGGGAACCCCTTTCTAGGTGTGTAGGGAGAGGACCTACATGCCAGAGTGAGTGGGAGAGTGTGTGTGATATGCAAAAGAACTAAAGAGTAAAAGGAAAGAGAGAGGGATGGAGGTGTAGATCCTCGTTTGCAAGTGTTGCAGCTCCTTGTAGGGCTCCTCCAGCTCCAAAGCAGCCCTCCTGGATGTCCCAACTCGTGCTGAATTTGAGAACACATCCTTTTCTAATTTATGTGCTGAATTTCAAATATTCCACAAGTTTTCTTCACCAAGAACTCTAGAACAAAATGGAGTTGTGGAAAGAAAGAATAGAACTCTTGTGGAAATGGCTAGATCCATGCTCTTAGGAAGTAATTTGCCCAAATCCTTTTGGGCTGAAGCTGTAAACACAGCCAATCACATTCTAAATAGAGCATTGATCAGACCAAAAATCAGAAAAATCCCCTATGAATTATTGAAAAACAAAAAGCCAACTGTATCTTATTTTAAAACTTTTGGGTGCAAATGCTTTGTACACATCAATAACAAAGAAAACCTTGACAAATTTGATGCTAAAAGTCAGGAAGCCATCTTCTTGGCTATTCTGAGGTGTCAAGGGCTTTCAAAGTGTACATTCTTAAAACTAAAACTGTTGAAGAATCTCCACATGTTATCTTTGATGAAAATTCCTTTTCAACTAATAATTCTAAATCTTGCAGGGAAAGACAAGACACTGAAGAGGATGAATTATTGTGGACTCTTCACCAACGGTTGAGGAGTTTGAAAACATTGAAGAGAACCTGAACACACCATCTTCAAGTGGTTCAGGTAACATTGTCCCAAAAGTGGGTACTTCTCAACAGGTAATTTCTGAACATCGATTTTTGAGAGATCACCCATTAGACAATGTGGTTGGCAATGTACATGATAGAGTTAGGACTAGATCATCATTCCTGCATAATATTGAAGAAGACCCACTAGCTCTAATTTCCCAAATTGAACCAAAGTCAATTGATGAAGCCTTATCAAGTTCTGATTGGATTAATGCCATGCATGATGAACTTCATCAATTTGAAAGAAATCAAGTATGGGAATTAGTACCTAGACCTAGTGACCAAACAGTCATTGGCACTAGATGGGTTTTCAGAAATAAGTTGAATGAAAATGGTCAAGTCATTAGAAATAAAGCTAGGCTAGTTGCAAAGGGGTACAATCAAGAATTTGGAATTGATTTGAAGAATCATATGCCCCTGTAGCTAGACTAGAAGCAGTTAGAATTTTCCTTGCTTTTGCATCCTCCATGAAATTCAAAGTTTATCAAATGGATGTCAAAAGTGCATTTTTAAATGGATATATTAAGGAAAATGTTTTTGTTGAACAACCTCCTGGATTTGAAAATGAAAAACATCCTAACCATGTTTTCAAGCTTAATAAGGCTCTCTATGGTCTTAAGCAAGCTCCAAGAGCTTGTATGACCATTTGAGTACCTTTTTACTTGAAAAAAGATATTCTAGAGGAAATGTTGATCAGACTTTGTTCACAAAAACAGTCAAAAATCAAATAATTGTGGTCCAAATTTATGTTGATGACATAATATTTGGCTCAACCAATAAAGGCCTATGCACTGAATTTTCAAATCAAATGAAGAATGAATTTGAAATGAGTTTAATGGAGATTTAACATTTTTCTTGGGATTGCAGGTTAACCAAACATCTGAAGGGATCTTCATCAGTCAAGCCAAGTATGTCAAGGAACTTCTCAAAAGGTTTGACTTTCAGAACCTCAAGCATTCAAGCACACCTATTGCTATAAATGCTAAGCTAGAAGAAGACTCAAATGGTAAGTCAGTAGACCCAAAGACCTACAGAGGTATGATTGTCTCTCTACTCTATCTTACAACTTCTAGACCAATATTCAGTTTAGTGTGTGTTTGTGTGCTAGATTTCAGTCTAATCCTAAGGAAAGTCACATGTTAGCTGTTAAAAGAATTTTCAAATATCTTGTTGGAACATGTGATTTAGGAATTTGGTATCCTGCTAATTGCAAGCTAGATTTGATTGCCTATTGTGATGCTGACTATGCTAGGTGTAAATTAGATAGAAAAAGCACAAGTGGCTTGTTTTTATTCCTAGGTGGGTGCCTTATTTCTTGGGCTTCCAAGAAGCAACATTCAGTTGCACTGTCAACTGCAGAGGCTGAATATGTTGCAGCAGGTAGATGTGGAACTCAGATTCTCTGGGTGAAACATCAACTTCTCAATTACAACCAAGATTTAGGTTGTGTACCCATCCTATGTGATAACACAAGTGCAATAAATCTGTCTAAGAACCCCATTCAGCATTCTAGAACCAAGCATATTGAGATTAGGCATCACTTCTTGAGAGATGAGGTTGCAAAGAAGTCCTTTGAACTCCATTTCATTGAAACTGAAAAACAAATTGCAGACATATTCACCAAACCCCTTCCTGAAAACAGATTTTCATCCTTGAGGAGAGAACTTGGTCTTTGTAAATGTCCACATTCTTGATCTCTCTTTAGGTTGGGTTGAGTGTTATGCACTGTCTAAGGGGGAGTTCTTTTCATATCATAACCCTTTGCTTCCTTCAGTCACACTGTCCATATCTCTCTCAATTCCACTTCCATTTCCTTTGGACAATAAATTCTTCAACTCTTATTGTGTTGAAATTTCTTGGTATATCAAATGGTGACTTGGAGAAGGACAAGTCAGGCTGTCTGGACACTTTCACTATGCGTGAGTGTATGTCTCCGCCAAGTACTAAGAAATGAATATGCAATTGCTGAGGGGGCTTTTATTGTTAAAAGAAAATTATCTTTCTTGATTTCAAAAAAACTTGCATATCTTTTTGATATAAAATGATTGAAATCATCATCTCAGGGGGAGCTAGAAAATTCACAAGTCATGACTTTACAAAATTCATAACTTTTCTTGCATTCATCAATTTCCTACATGATGTCATCATTCAGATGTCTAGAGTCTCCAAATGATCCTTTGAGTGATCTATCATATTTTTTACTAATCAAATGTCAACTATATTTTTCAACCACAGAAACTCAGAACTCTTCCAAGATTGAAAACAACTTGTGTCTTGAAATTAAACATCTCTTTGTTTGCAACTGATGTTGGATAAAATTGATTTCTATCTTACAAAACTCTCAAAAATTTTGAAATTCAACAGAGCAATGGCATTTGTGCTGAGAAACTGCACACCTTCACAATGAATGAAGTGCCATGCATGTCATGAGGCACTAATGCTATCTCTGTTCAAAGGGGATAAAAATTCAAAAATAAATTCAAAATACAGCAAAATGTGCTACACTTTTTGATGATGACTGAGTAACTGGAAATATTGGCGTCTACAAAACGTATATTTTCATGTCAAAAGGTCATCATTTACCCTTTGAGACTTGACAATGAATAATCTTAAGTATCCAGGGATTATGATGGTAAAAAGCACTAGTACTTGAGTGAAAAAGATTTATATCATTTGATAGTCTGTTACAAAAACAAAATATGTGTGTTAATGGAGTTTTGTTTAGAAAGAATCATTTTCATCCATCATCAAGTTGTTCTTTAAGATGTGTTTTATTTCAAAACAATTGTATTCAGTCTAGAGGATATCTTTAATTCTTTAACGTTGAGAAATATGGTAGCTTATAGTTGATTGTTAGATATTATATCCCTCAATCATCATTTCATTGACTCAAGTCTTTGAATGCTCATATCCTATTGGAAATTGTTTAAAACTTGAATTGTGATGAATTTTGCAAATATAACAAATGAATTTTTAAGTCTCTTAAAAATCCTTGAAATGACTATTTCTCTCATTGATTATCATTTTAAAGAAGTCCCAAAAATTCTCAATTTTTTTTTCTCACAAAAATTCAACTTTTCTTCAAGGCCAGGTCGACACCACATCTATCCCGTGTCGACACACACCCTAGGTCAGGTCGACACTAAAGTCTTCCAGTGTCGACACTGCACCCCTTGCCAGACTTTTTAAATCGTGGTTCCGGTTTAGCCCCTGTTGTTCCTGCGGGGTATTGCACCATTGCAACCCCTTTTTAGGCATCAGGTCGACCCGACGGTCGCTTCTCTCTCTCTCATTCCGGCAAGAAATTCCACAAACTTCTCTCTCAATCACATCCCTTTCTCAATCATCTCTCTCTTCTCCTTCATCCACTCCTGATTCCACTCCAACCTTGCAACCATGGTGAGAAAATTGGGTCCTCGCCGTGGAGCAAAATCTCAGGCCACATCTAGGCCAGTTCCGGACAGAGGTTGATGTTCCTAATCAGAAAGAAGAACCAAACGGCGCAATGACCCTGCAGAGCAACCAGGGTCCTCCTCTGCATCTCAGCCAGCAGCCAAGAGAGGTAGACCCTCTCTTCGGGCAGAGGTAGGGATTCTACCAACCCTAGACCTGAGAATCCGGGCTCCTCTTCTGGAGATTCTGAGGAGTCATCATCATCTTCGTCTGAGTCTTCCCAGTCTCAAGAAACCAACCCCTCAGAGTCCATTAGTGAAGCTAAGCTAATCCTAAAGCCCAGAATAGTGGATTTGACAGACATTCAGCTAGCAAATACCTTTCCAGAAATTCAGACTTTCTTCTCTTTTCAGTCTTGGTTAATCTTCATTTCTGAATTTCAAATCATGTATCCAAGACTTGTTCAGGAATTCTACAAGAATTTGAAATGCACCAAGGTTGGGTATAAGTCAAAGGTTAAAGGAATAGACATAAATCTGCCTACAGAATTAGCAGTCACCCGTTTCACATTCCAGATGAAGGGGCAGATTATCATAGTTTTGAATTTGATCTTCATGAAGCTTATACCATCTTGACAGCTTACCTGCTGATGAATCTGATCCCAGACAAACCTTTGTCACCAAATTCAACACAACACATTTCCCCCTGTTGAGGATTATCCACCATATGTTGACCACAATCATTACCCCTCAAGGTGGTGGAAGGGACAGGCTCACAGATATACAAGGTTCATTATCTATTGCATGGCAAAAGAAATCAAAATCAATCTCCATGTAATAATGTATCAGATTATATCTGAAACAACCAGGAAAGATCTCAAGAGATCTCTTCCATATGCTGCACACCTGACTTCAGTGTTCCAGCACTTTGGTGTGCCTTTGGACAATGAGAAATCCTAGTCTATCCCTAAATCCAACAACTATCACTTCAAGAATATTCAGAAATTCATGGGATTCAGACTGGAGGGTAATCAAGTTAGGAGAGGGCCAGTTGTAGTTGAGGCCCCTCAAGTTCAGGAGCACCAGCCTCATGTCCAAGAGGAACAGCCTCAAGGTCAAGGGGACCAGCCCCAGGGTCAAGAGGAACAGCCTCAAGCTCAAGGGGACCAGCCCCAAGGTCAAGAGGATCAGCCTCCTTTGAATGAGGATCAGCCTCAAGTCTCAACTGAAGGTGATATACCATTCATGCCCCACTCTCACCTCAGTTTCACCACCCTCCTCCATGCACACTGAATTTGACATTCCACATGTCTCTCCACAACCCACATTTCAAGCATCCACATCCTCTGGTGGACCTTCTGTTCCATCAGAGTTGTTCTCCTTTTTAAATGATAATTTGAAACCTTGAACACCTCTATTCAAACCATGTCACAAGCTTTTGAGTTGAGGATTCAAAGTTGGAGAACACTGTGTCTGCCAAGTTCATAGAGCAAAAAGCTGCCTCAGACTATGCAGCTCAAAGATTCAATAGATTAATTGGTACACTGGCAGATGCTTCAGTTGAGCTCAAAGAACATCAAGACAAACTGGAGAAGGTTCTTAAGGGGATTTTAGCAAACTCTCAAGCTGATGTGTTCAACACAAAGGAGACACTTGCTCAGATCTCCAAACTAGACTGTCTTTTGCTCATCTGGCGGATGATTTGGAGAGCATGAGGAATTTCAATGCTCACATTGACAAACAGATCACTGATTTGAAAATGGAATTCAAAATCATGCAAAGGCCTGGTTGGTCAGCTGGATCATCTTCCTCTTCACAACCCATATCAGCTGATCTAGACAGAATTCAAGCTACTTTGATAGAAAACTCAGACAGAATGGAACATTACTTGCATACAAGACTCACAACCATTCAAGATCAAATGAAGTCTAGCTTGACTTTCCTGGAGAAAAGATTGTCAGACATTGAGACAATCTTAGTTCCCATTCCTCCTCCTCCTCCTCCTCCTTCTACATAATGTAATTCTTTTTTGATGATGTCAAAGGGGGAGAAGAAAGAAAGAGAACAAGAAATGATTGTAATGTTTTGGAAAGATTGTAATGTTTACTCTTGAATGAAATGAAATGATTTTTGCTTAGCTTGAATGAACTTCGTCATTTGTGTCTTCAATGTGATTGAAAATTGTTATGTGAATGTGACCTCTTTTATGCAACTAACTTACTTCAAGTAACATTGTACTTCACTAGTTCAACCATCAATTGTGACTGATTTATATTTAAAGGTCTTTGACAAGCATGAACAAAAAGAAAAATAAGGACTTTGAATAACCAAAAATTGCTTAAAATCACATCTCATCAAAACCTCATTGTCATATGGATTTAATGTTGCCATCATCAAAAAGGGGGAGATTGTTGGGTTGAGTGTAATTTCATATCATTTCCCCTCTTATTTTGATGATGACAAATGTGATTTTAATGCAAACTAATTGAAACATGATAAACACATTTCACCTAAATTTATATTCAAAAAGCATGTTTCAAAGCACACTTATCATTTGTACTCATAATAAAATATTTAATATGATATATGTGTTTAATTTTCAGGTACAAATACTTTTTGCAAAGGTGGTGTCGACACACCCCACAATGGTGTCGACACAACACCTCAGACCCCAAGGCAAAAAGCTGAAGAAATGCTGAGACTGTGTCGACACGAGTCAAAGAGCAGGTCGACACTAGATCATTTCCCAGAACAACATGTTTTCAGGATTGGGACAGGAGGTCGACAACACATCATCAAGCAGGTCGACACCAGAGTCTCATCCAGCACTATTTTCAACCAGTCTCCAGCCAGTTTGTCGACACCACCACAAGGGCAGGTCGACACACTCGAAAAATCTGGGACTTAAGATGGATGATTGCCACGTGTCATCGTAGGGCGATGGTGTATCAATCTAGGATCGTGTGCCCTTGTACCCAAAGGGTAACTTTGGAATCTTTTGGGTATAAAAAGCCTCTAATTGGCCATCCATCACATTGAGAGACCCAACGAACTCTTGGAGCCTTCCAAAAGTTTCCTTGGAGGCGAGAAGAGCTCATCTCCCTCCTCTGCTCTCCTGGTGTCTTCTGAAGACCAATTCTCATCAATTCAAGTGTGAGAATTGGAGTGTGATCCTTGAAGAAGCAATTGACGCCTCAAGGAAGCAGATCAAGTAGAAGCATCCGTTGGAGAAGATTTCAAGGAAGATCCCAGTTCAAAAGTGCAGAGCATCGTTTGGGACTTCAAGAATCCAAGCTTCTTCCCAATCTGAGCTTCTACAAGGGAGTACAACTGAAGAACAAAGTCCTTTCATACAATTCTCACTGTACTTCTGTTCTTCTGAGACATTTTGAGATTGTGCAAGTGCTTCTGCATAATTCTCATGAATGTTCTCATGTTCGACATGATCTGCTGCTAGAAGATCTATGTCTTGTGTTGGTGTCTAGCAAAGTTGTTTGTGAGCCATTGTGCTCAGTTTGAGTCGTCGAACTCAAGTGTTTGTTGAGCAGTCTTGCTCAGGGATCTAGAGTAGTCTTACTCTAGAGTTGTGTGAGTTGTAAACTCAGGTGTTGGAGTTTTCTGGCTCCAGTGAGTGTGTTACCCAGGTTGTTTAGTGAATCCTCACTGGGTGTGAGGGGTGGATGTAGGAATCACATGGGTGATTTTCAAACCACCGAAAAAATCTCTGTGCACTTGTCTATTTGTGGTTTGATTCTATCATCCGTTAGATGCTTGCATAGGATCGCTAAGATTCACTTAATCAACTGGTTTTCACATCTGTTTTATCAACTCACTTAACACTCTCAGATCTGTAATTTCACTGTTAAAATTGCCTCTGATTCTAAAAGTATTTTAAATTGCTTAAGCTTCCGCAAAAAGTGGCATAGATCTATTCATCCCCCCCCCTCTAGATCTTATCCACACCTTTTCCTCGATCCTTCAAAAGGCGCTAGTGGCTATATTCTCGGGTAGTTGTGCAGACCAGGTAAAACCAGGTTAACGTCAAGCGATATGGCCGCCAACCGCATGCAGACGTCCATGGATGTGGACGTCTAGATGGGTCAACGTCAAACTGCTTGCCGTCAACTAGTAGTCAACGCCATTGATGCTGCCGTCTACATGTATCCGAGGCAAGTCAACAAACGGTCAAACGAGGCTTATGGGCCAAAAGAGCCTTGCGGGAGATGGGCCAAATCTTGCGTCTACAAATGCCCCTCCGAGACGTCCGGTCTTGCAGGGGAGCAGAGTGGACTGAAAGGTTGGTGTCTCGGTAAACAAAGGACGCGGAGATTTGATGAGGGATCATCTCCGAGGATAGAAATTCTAGTGAACCAAACGAAGAGTCAGGCTAGAAACAGATGACGTATCGTCGAGAGACAAATAGGGGTAAGAAAAGTGTGATCTACCCGTGTAACTACAACTGCAACCAATGGCAGGGTCCCTGGCATGGCCGTGTCGGACTTTGACTAGTTCCGGCGTGTCTGAGTCAAAGGAGTTGTAATATGACGGTTGAATCAGGAGTGTCTCATAACCGGAGCTCGTGGGCTCGCTGGCCTAATCAGGACGTCGGTCCCGAATTTAGGAGGTCGTGGAGACAAGAAGTTGATTGATCACTCAAAGGATTATCAAGGATTCTAACTGGAATCACATGCATGGAAAGCCTGAAGTCCGGAATTATGCTTGCGACTGGCGAAGGCTCAAGTGAACTCAATAAGGATAGCTTGATTATTTGTGATATGCACGGTGGGACAAGTGGAGAAGGGGGGCAACAAAGACCCGATATCAACTTGGATAGTCATGAAGGGTGGACCCGGTAGGCTACCTGAGCTGGGTGAGCCATGGAGCAATCAGATGATCGAGGAAAATCACCATTTTTTTTTTTGGGTGTTAGTAAGAGAAAGTTAGCAGTGAAGGCCTAGATGCATGCTGGTGTGGGTTACCTATCTAAAATGCAAGTTAGCACCAGAGGAAAAATTCTAAAGGCCATACGAATATCTGAGAGATCGCAAACCCATCATGGTTTTTATTAAAGGAGAACTCAGGGTTCACGGTCGCCAAGTTATTCGCCTCTGGTGGGGTCCTATGTTAGACATACCTGTAACACTCAAGGTCGCATGAGTGTTCGAAATTGAAACGCAGCTTGTGCTTAAGATATCTGAAAAACAACTTGAAGCACAAGATAAAGGATAATGGCCATTATGAAAAATAAGACATTGAAAGTATCCGAGGAGTAAATGTCCACATCGCTGGCCGTCAGTAACAGGTTAACGTCCACTGATGTTGCTGCTAACCTACCATTGACATCCACCGATCTGGACGTCTACCTGTCAGCGATCAGGCCGAAAATATAGGCGATGTGAGTCCATGAGGACTCTACCATCTCCTACCTCCGTCTCTCCCTGCTCCTGCTGCGAACCAGAGAGCTGAGAGACGAAAACAACATAACAAGATGGCCTCCTCTTCGACCGGACGATCCACAGGCGCAAACCCTGGAGTTCTGAGCGAAGTTCCGGGGCACCTGAGCACACGACTGGCCAACGGGGAGGTAAGTCATGATCGTTTCTGCTTTTACCTGGGCTGAAAATGCCCCAAACTTTGTTCTTACAACACCCCGCCCTCATGCAGGAAATCCCTGCCTTCCCAAGCCAAGGCCAGGTACGGCCTTTTCCTGGCTCGTGAACCTGGTAACGCCATCACTCTGGACATGCGAAGCTTCATCGGCATGTGGAACCTGAACTTTATGGTGGTGTTGGCGAAGAACATGAAGGACATGTGGTGGGGATTTGACACCCTGGGGGCGTTGGTGGAGAGATGGCACCCGCACACACATACTTTTGTGTTCCAGGGCTTCGAAGCAAGCATGCTGCTGGAGGAGGTGGAGCTTTTTCTGGGATGGCGGCGGTGCCTGGAGTACGACGTAGCGACTCCTCTCCTCCCGTGGGAAGAGATCCTCGCAGACATTGTGCAGGACAAGAAGGAGGTGCTCCGGATGACAAACAAGCATGGGATCTTCCTAGACCGACTGGCCTGGTGGTTGATCCAGCATGCGAGGGAGATTGGCGGAGAGAGGGCGACCCAGGGATTGACACTCTGCCTGGCTGGAGTCTTCCTGTTCCCCACGAGTGGAGACTTCATCCTTTACGAGCATGTGGGGATCCTATCTTTGCTGTGGCGCGGACAGTCACTTGCCCCTGCGGTGCTGGCACACCTGTACAGTTCGCTGACCACGATGAGCCTAGGCGTACGCACATGCGGGAGCTTGTTCTTGCTTCAAGTATGGATGGAGGCTCACTTGAAGTTTGATTTTGCTGATGTACAACCTACTCCTTCCAGAGTCTTCCTTCGGAGCTCGGTGTACTGTAGCAGGGCGTGGTATGAGCCAGAGAATGAGATCAAGTGCGTGACAGCGCACTTGAAAGGCAGAGATGCTTGGAGAGATCATTTGGCGTTTCTGGTAATGGAGGACTCCATCGTGAGGCCACTCTTCATGAGGACTATTGAGTTCCGGGTTCGGACCAGGGTAGACAGAGATTTGTGGCTGATTGGAGCAGGTCAGATGGTGGTGTACCAACCACATCGGTGCCATTGTCAGCTTGGGATTCCACGGGGAATTCCAACTTCATCCAATTGCACTGATATGATAGTCACCAAACGAAACGAGAAGTTGATGAAGAAGGCTATGAAGACTTGGAAGTAGTACACAGTGAGCAAGAAGGTGGGACTGGCAGTGCAGGAAACCCCGGAAGACATATGGCATATGAAGATTTTACTGACACCATTTGCCCCATTTCTTGAGATTTCTTCATGGCCCGCAAGGCAAAATGATGTACTTTCCTGATTGTAACACAAATTATATGAATAAAAGTGGGTTGCATTTGTGTTGAATTGGCTTGAATTGCTTGACTTGTGGAATGTGTGTACATGAAATGGCCTCAAAAGGTTCAAAGGAGTGTGCTGTGAGGACTGAGTGCGGAAGGATTGGCGTCCACATCGATCGCCGCCAACCACTGGTCAACGTCCAGGTGCTGGTCGCCAGCCATTGAGTCAGAGGGGTCGACGTCCACACCGATGGCCGTCGATTTCAAACTAGACGTCCAGACCTAGCCGTTGGCCAAACTTCGAGGTCTGACATTGAAGAGACATTGACGTCCACACCCTGGCCGTTAAGTGTACGTCAGCGGCCACGGCTTGACACCAGGAGAAGGTAAACGGCCTCACCTTGACGTTAACCCAGAAAATGGCCTTTTTTGAACTGTCGCCTTCTCCCGGCGCCATTTCAATCCTCTAAACGCCGGGAGAGAAAAGACCTTCACCGACCCTTTGCCTTCTTTCCACTTCAACTCTTCTTCTTCTTCAACCTCCAATCTTTCTTCTACTGCTAAACCTACCAATCCGAGAACCAAAAGACTACAGACCGCCAGCCTTTTGACCGAACGGGCTTGATGAGGACAAGGGGAAAGAGAGGAGCACTTCGTGCTTGCCGGCAACCGGAGGAGGAGGAAGACGAGGTGATGGCCGGAGAGATGGCCGAGGAGGAGGAGGTCGGACCATCGGCGGCCGGCACCGGTGACGGGAGCGAACCGGAGGGAGAAAGGACCACCGGAGAGGAGGGAGGGGACGAGACGGAGGCGGATGCACCCCGTCGGCCCAGGGTAAGTCCTCTGAACCCTAAAACTCCTGTGTGAGATGTGGTTGTAGAATGGTGGAAAGGGGGGAAAAATAGGGGATGTTCTGTCGGTTCAGACAGGAACTTGACGTCCACATCGGTGGACGTCGAGCTCGTGTCAACGACCACCCCCTTGCCGTTAAGGTGAACTTGACGGCAAGAGTGGACGTCGACATAGGAACTTAAACGGCCAACCCTGGACGCAGATTATTAGTAAACGGCAACCCCTTTGCCGCCAACTTTTGATTAACGGCAATCGATGCTGACGTCAACTTTCTGTGTTTTCTACAGGGTAAAGGCTGCATGAGGAGTAGGGTGACTTTGGATTGTGCTGGGCGTGGTACTGGGTGCTGCCGGAGGCCCAGCAGACGAGGGTGGCTAGGATGGGATTTGGACACTTGCTGTCGGTGCATCCATTCCACGTGGACGTACCGTACCTTGAGGTGCTGAGGGAGCGGTGGGAGGAGGATTGCAAGGCATTCATCATGCCTTGGGGGCATATGATACCTACATTAGAGGATGTAGCGTATCTGACAGGACTGCCGGTTCAGGGAGAGCCGGTAGTAGGGCAGGAGAGGAGCGACTACCACGATGATATTGTTGAGTTGCTGGGACCAGAGTTCGTAGCGGGGGAGGAGACCGATCCGGAGCATACTGCTCAGATCACTTTCGGAGGCAGGGGTTTGAGAGGCAGGAGGAGAGGGCCTCTGGAGACCAAGATGAGTTCTATACAGGGTGAGGGGAGCCCTAGACCTGGGGGACCGGAGCGAGGAGCGCTCGGTCAGGATTTTTATTGCGTATCTCTTTGGGCGGCTCTTGTTTGCGACACAGTCATCTCAGATGAACTGCAAGTTGTGCTGTGTTGCGCGAGACCTGGCGCAGGTTGGGAGGTATGCGTGGGGCGCCGCAATGCTGGGACACCTCTTCTCACTCCTCCCCAGCAGTTCGCGGCGTCTTAGAGCACCGGGGGCTTCACCCCCTTTCTTCAGGTACACAACTTTCCTTTAATGCTCATCATTGATTTGAATTTGATAACTGCCTGACTGACCATTCTTTTTTGCTGCCTTGCAGATCTGGGGGTACACCCGCTTCCCCATGGGGCGCGGGTCACTGAGAGAGGGGAGCCAGGCCTTGGTGCCCCTCATGGCCCGGTGGGAGGTGACTCCCGACCCGAGGGTAGCAGATCGACGTGCAGAGGACGTGCGTCTTGCACTAGACCACTACCCCCACGAGCAGGTATGAATTTTCCATTAACTCTTGCATTCTACTCTTCCAATTGCTGCTTTTGAATGGTGTTGACTGACCAGTGTTCTCTGTTGCAGGTGGTCTGGACTCCCTACAGGGAGGTGGATGCTTCCCACCCAGCGGTGGCAGCAGGTCGACGCTCTTCGACCGCCACCTCCTCTTGCTATGCCTCGGACCTGCGAGGTCCTTTACCTGGAGCTTGTTGTGCGGACCCTTGGTTGGCACCAGCCGGCATGGAGGTCCCGTCCCTTGGCAGAGAGGGACATTCCCGCCGCCGATTCTTTGCGGAGGACTACGACTGGAGTCAGGAGCACGGGAGCACGGTCGCCTATGGCAGGCTGGAGGCGACCAGGTGGTGCGGCAGACTGACCTCCTCGACAGCTCAGCATACATGGAGGACTACCGGGCACGTTACACCGGACGACTCCGGCTTGACCGGCGAGCGGTAAGTGAAACTTCTAACCTTAAGCCTGGTTGTTTGGATTGCCTTATTTGATTCTAACCTTGAAGTGAATGGCAAATGCTGGAGTCACAGGACGTACGCCTTTTGGAGGGGAGATTGGCCGAGCAGGAGGTGGAGCTGACGAGGCTCCGCACTGAGGTCAGGACACTGGTAAGTAACTAACTTTGATTATAGATTGAATTGAATGAATTGAATTACTAACCAAAGTTTTGTGAATGCAGAAGGAGGAGTAGCGAGGTGCACACGAGTCGTGACGCGGGGGCGAGCTCGTCTGCCCAGCCAGTGAGAGGAGGACCTGGCAGTTCGCCTACAGGAGGCCCGGATCGGGCGCAGGCGCGAGTGCAGGAGCTCGAGGCAGAGGTAAGACAGTAGGCTGATTATGCTCTTCAATTATGATTTTGACCTGACTGTTCTTTATGTGTAGCGGGAGGGGAGCGGAGTGGCGATCTCCGGCGCAGATGGAGACTCTGCGGTAGGAGATGGAGGCAGAGGTAAGACACCGAATTCCTCCTTCCTGGCATGTGTACATAGCTAACACCCTTGTATTTGATGTGCAGCGGCGGAGCGGCGGCTGCCATGGAGGAGCTGAAAGATGATCGAGCTACCATGAGGGTCGCCTGCTCGAGGCCAGGGAGAGAGAGAGAGAGTTGAGGCAGCTCGGGCGCGGATTGCCGCGGATTACGAGACACTTAAGGATCGGGTGCTAAAGAAGCACGGGAGTAGTAGCCGCGCAGGCCCAACAGGAGACGTCCGCGAGGACCGGATCGGCGTTCGCCTCCCTCGACGACATTGTGTCTCTGGGGGATCCTCCGGGGCACGAGGAGGGTTGCAGCGGCCCGAGGCGTCGACGGCGTCGAGACCTCCTCTCCCAGACCGGCGTCGGGAGAGGGAGGAGTAGGAGGTGAGCAGCTCACGTAGCAGATGCCTAGTGAGGGGGGGCAGAGAGAGGAGTGAGGAGCGGGGCTCGGTTGTACTTCCATGGGTATGCCCCTGTCATGACATGTACTGAATTGATCATTAAGTGGAATTTTGGATTTTCATCATTCTGTGCACTTGAATGGCTTGTTCTTTGTGCTTTGGTTCCTGCATCCACAACACTTAAAGGAAGAAGGTTAGTGTAGATCGTTTTAGCCCCTTGCCTTGATGATGTACCTTTCTTGAGATCTGGTCAAGGAGCTAATTTCTAATCAAAGATAGAAACAAAGATAGAAATAACTGAAAGGGAAATATGCACATACATTTTTTTTTTATTTCTTGATTTTTTTTTTTGATTTTTTTGTTGTTTTTGATAAAAATAAGGAAGAATGTTAGGTTATAACATGCTACTACTATTTTTTTAGATTTTGAATTTTCTAATTTTTTTTTGATTTTTGAAAAAATTAAAGCATGAGTAAAATATGTACATGGTGAAAATAATAACATCAAGAGACTCTTTTTTGTTCTTTTTTTTTTTGACGGACTCTAAGACAATATTCATCACTTGTCGTGGCATAGAGTCTACTTGATCTACTTGACCACAGAGGTCATGAATAAGGAGGGGGCGTGCATGAATTCTTTGATGTTGGAAATTGCCCCTAGCTTTCTTGATATTTTCCACTACGGTGGATCTTATACAATCAATTGCCCTAGAGGAGAAATGGGAAGAAATGTATAGGAAGTCATGCAGGATTTGGTTCAAACTATTTTTGTTCCGAACCGACATCTCATATTAAACAGACTCGGTCAACCATTGTTTTCAGGGGGATTTTTCATTTTTCATTTCTGATTTTGGGGTGGAGGTATGTACTTTTTGCTACCTCTTGAGTTGGTCAGCCTTTTTCGGGTACGTACTTTTTGCTACCCTTTTTTGACCTTTGGTTTTTCTTTTCCCCATTTGAGGCTTGATTTGACATTTGCCCTTGCTTTTATTAGTTTCCCTTGTTTTATGGTGACCTTGTCCTTTAGATGAGAGTGGGTGGTCCCCTACTCATAGTTTGTTCCGTTTCCAGACACAACCGAGTGGGAAAAGAATAGGGGAAACACATTGACCGGATGAGACCGCCTGAGTGTACTTGTGATTTTCAGTTAGGGGTAGTACTCCAACATCGTAAGGTATGTGAATAAGCCCTACCTCATTAATAACCCAATGGAAAAGTAGAGACTTAAACCCAAACCGTGACAAGTGATGAATGACAGACGTGACTGACTGACTAGGGGTAGATTTCTTGAGGTAGACCGTGTTCCATGGGTGTGACAACTCGACTCCTCGGCATCTACCAACCTATAAGTGTTCCCTGAGTAAACTTTCTTGACAACAAACGAACCTTCCCAATTTCTTGCAATTTGCTCCCGGGACCTGGTGCCTTCAAGATTTAAGCTTTAGGACTATCTCGCCCACTTCGAATTTTCTCTCAAGGACTCTTTTGGCATAAAAACGTGCAATTCTCTGACGATAGACTTGAGCGTGGTCAGCCGCTACCATCCGCCTTTCATCCAAGAGTTCAAGTTGTGCTAGTAAAGCCTCCCGACGTTGACCGGGGTCAAGTTCGGAATCCAATTGAACTCTAAGTGAAGGGAGGAAGATCTCATATGGGAGTATCGCATCTGATCCGTTAGGTCAAGGCATAGGGAGTTTGCCCCGTGGGAGTTCGGACTGAGGTGCGATAAGCCCAAAGAGCTTCAACCAAGCGATCTGGCCAGTCAGCATTGTTGTGAGATTTGCATGTTTTCTTTATGATTTTAATGAGAGTCTTACTAGTAGCTTCGTTGTCCGTTACCTTGTGGATAATATGGATGACTGATGCAGATAATGCCATATTTAGCACACATGTCGCGGAGCTCCTGCGAGGTGACTGTGGTCCGTTGTCGGTGACGATATCCCGAGGCACGCCGAACCTTGCAAGAATGTTGCGCTTAATGAATTTGATGACCGTTGAAGCTTTAACCTCTATGAATGCTTCTGCTTCAGCCCATTTGTGAAGTACTCTGTGGCGGTCAGAATGAAAGACTTCTTACGAATTTCTCCGTTCTGTCTGCGAGTGGACTAACCACGTCGAATGCCCACATGGGAAAGGCCATGGAGCGATAAGGGGATGAAGAGAGGAGGAAGGAGCATGAATTTTATCGCCGTGCAATTGATTTAGCACAGCAGTGACGATCAAAGTGAGAGCAATCCTCTCCCATGGTAGGCCAGTAATAGTGTCTTAGCAATTGGGTGATTGCTCTACCATTGATGTGGCAACACATTCGCTAGAGTGAGCAGCTTCAACAATGCTTTGGGATTCGATTTCATCTAGGCAACGGAGATAGACCCCGCTGAGAGATCGTTTGTAGAGAACGCCACCTTAGATCTTGTACGCTCGGAGACACGGCGAATAGCCCGTCTATCAGTAGAGGTGGCATAATCGGGAAAGGATCCATCTTTGAGGTAATTCTCAATGTCAAAGTACCAGGGATGGCCATCATCGAGATCGATTTCAGGCTCCTTTGAGAGTGCATGGACCCGAAGGGATGGAGAAGGATGTGCGAGCTGAGAAACCACAGATCGACATGGGAGGGGACTCTTAACCTCTGGACAGAGACGGTTTCAGAAGATTTTCCCAAAGGAATGGGAAGGAGACAGAGGGAAGCGAGAGTGAATCTGCTAGGATATTTGGCCCTAGGAGTGTGAACTAAGGTGAGCTTCCTAAACTACGAACTAGTTTCCTACCAACTCTGGTATGGTTTCAACTTGGGGTCCCCGGTATGGTACTTATTGAGGGATTGCCGGAGTTATCAATTGCGAATCTCCAATTATCCTTAACTCTTTGACTCCGAGCAACAATGCCATTTTCAACCCAACTAAGAGCGCCTCGTACTCGGCCACATTGTTCGTGGCTCGGAAGGTTAACTGGTAAGTGTGCGGAATGACTACCCTTCCGACGAGAGGAGAACGGCCCCTATCCCACTCCCTTTAGAATTGAGAACCCATCGAAGTAAAGCACCCACGAAGGTTCACCATCAATAATGGCTCCTAACTTCATCGGGAAAGCTTCATCAACAGAGAGTAAGAAGGTAAGGGGTGGTGGGCCAAATGCTCAGCTATAGCATGCCCCTTGATCGATTTCTGGTTGACATAGGTGATATCAAATTGGTTAAGGAAGCTTTGCCACCTCATCAACCGCTCAGTTAGGACGGGCTTCTCAAGCAAGAACCGAATTGGGTCCATACGCGCCATAGAAGTTTCACTTCATGAGCCAAGAAATAGTGCTTCAACTTCTGGGCAACCCAGATGACGGCCCCACACGTTCTTTCCATGGTGGTGTACTTCTTTTCAGCCTCATTAAACAACTTGGACAAATAGTACACTGCTCTCCTTCTTCTCGTCGTTATATTGGGCCAAAACTGCTCCAATTGAGTCTTCTGTGGTGGACACATAGAGCAGTAAAGGCCGACCGGGACTGGAGGAGCGAGAACAGGGGGATTGAACAAATAGCTCTTCAACTCATCAAAGGCCTTTTGACACTATCATTCCAATCAAACTTTGCCTCCCTTTTAGCATCTCATAGAAGGGTTTACAACGGATTGAGTGCTGGGAGATGAACCTCCTAATGAACTGAAGTCTGCCAATAGCCCTCTGACTTCTCTGATATTCCTAGGAGGAGGCATGTCAATTATTGCTTTGCCCTTGTTGGGATCTATCTCAATTCCCCGCTTACTTACTATGAACCCAAGCAACTTCCCCGAAGAGACACCAAAGACACACTTCTTGGGGTTCATTTTAAGATTATGTTCTCTAGACCATTGGAGAACCGCCGGAGGACTTCAGCATGGCCATGTCGGGTCTTTGATTAACCAAGACATCGTCCACATAGACCTCATATGCACATGCATCATGTCATGAAAAATTGCCATCATTGCCTTTGATAGGTTGCTCCCGCATTCTTCAATCCAAAGGGCAAGACGACATAACAGTAAGTCCCCCAGGGCGTTGTGAAAGAGGTTTTCTCCTTGTCTTCCTCCGCCAGACGGATCTGGTTGTACCCAGAGAAACCATCCATAAATGATAACAACTCGAAGCTGGCAGTATTGTCCACTAGGACATCTATGTGTGGGAGAGGGAAATCGTCCTTTGGGCAAGCACGATTAAGGTCACGGAAGTCTATACAGATCCTAACCTTACCGTCCTTCTTCATTACAGGGACAATATTAGCTACCCATTGTGGATATAGAACAACCCTAATAAATTTGGCTTTGTGCAACTGTCAACGTCCTCCTTGATCTTGAGTGCAAGCTTAGGATGTAGTCTTCTTAGTTTTTGTTTGACGGCCTTCGCGTCAGCTTTTAGGACCAACCAGTGTTCGACTAAAGAGGTGTCGAGTCCCAGCATGTCCTCGTAAGACCAAGCAAATCCGTCGGAGAATTCTTTGAGAATAGCTATCAGAGCTTCTTCTTCTTCAACACTCAAGTTGGCACTAATCAAAACTATCTTCGGGGATTCTTCAATGCCATGGTTGACCTCTTTGGTGGGTTCGTCTGCAGCCATGGTTGGCTCGTCGAACCTCTTTGTGCCATCCACATAGGAGCTCACTGGGTCCTCTTCTCCCGACCCAGGATCTCCGACTCACCCTCTTCATCAAAATCTAACAGATAAACTCCCAAACCGTCGTCTATAGAGTCACTTCCTCAAAGTCAGACTCGACGAGGGCGGGATCCTCAAGAAATTCTGGGACTTGACTTAACTTAGCACACCTCTCAGCCAAGGCCATGACATATCGGGCAGGGACTTGCCGCCTTCCCTTTGCGCACACATGGCTGAGAGGATCTAGACTCTTCTAATCCTAGACTGGACCCTAGACTAGACTCTAGACCGACTCTAAACTAGAATCTAAACCACTATTTATAGGACTGCTATGTACAAAACTATGTACAGGGGAATTGCCCCTAGAGGGGCAAGAGGAGGAGGAATTTACGCTGGAAAGCGTCGGCCCCTGGCCGAGCGGAGGAGACTCCAGAGCGGAAGGGTGCTCGAAAGAGACCTCACATTCCCACTTTAAAAATTGGCATTTTTTTTTTGGGTGTCAAGGCCTAAAACCATGAGTTGTTGGCTCAAGGCGACCTCGACTGGCCAGGTCAAGGATGGAGAGAGGACAGGTGGAGAAAGAAGAGAGGAAGAAGGGGGAGGAACTGGATCGTGTGGCGGGTACACGGAAGTAGAGGGAGATGAAGATGATGGTGGTTGAGATGATGGAGATGGGGATCAAACCCAAAGAGTGAGAGGAGGCCAAAGTCTTCAAGAATGTCCTCTATTTGGGCATCCTCTTCCTCTTCTTCTTCATCCTCGCTCTCAGAGCAGGGCAATTCTTCTATTAGGGGCTCCCTGGTTCCCAGCTGGGTCGGCCCCTGAACAAAATGCTCCTTCAGAGTCCAGGTAAGAGGTTGATAAGGTATGAATGGATTTGGATGGACAGGGTCTGGGCGGAAACCTAGACCGGCCTTAGGTAACAACCTCCTAATTGCCTGAACACTATGGATCTCTCCTTGTTCGTCCGTACCTAACCCGCGGCCATGAACATAGCAATATTGGCCATCACTTCCCAACCCTTCCCCGGGAACATGGGACGGGGGTTCTTTAGCAGGCTGGGAGGTTGGCTGAGATCACAGGGTGAGGGGAAGTCAAAGATTGACATAACTGGTTTCTTCCCCTTATCTGGAATGAAGAGGTGCAACATCTGCTCTGTAGTGACTGCGTTGAGGGTCTCCAGGATGGGAATGCTCTTGACTTTAATGACCCGCGCATTGAAAGGGAATTTGAAGCACTGGTGGGTGGTGGAAGGGACCCCTAGAGTCTGCTCTATCCAAGGACGACCAAGGATGGCCTTGTAGGCCGGATCGACATCAAGAACTAGAAACTCGGTAGACATGATGACGGGCCCGACTTCTAGTTTAAGAGCAATCTTGCCTTTGGCAACCCTTTTGGAGTTGTCATAGGCAGCGATGATGGAGCAGCTCTTTTCCAGATTCTCCTCTCCTAAACCCAATTGCTTAAGAGTCTTCATCGGACAGACATTAACAGATGCCCGGTGTCAATAAGAGTGGAGTCTACCGAAACCCCGTTGAGGTTGATGGTGAGACAGAGAGGAAGTGAACGACACTCGGGGGTGGGACAAGATCCTTGTCCGAAAAAGATATTGAGGGTCCTGAGTGAGGGATAGAATGGCGTTGGTGACCCCACTAGAGGGAGGTCATCATGACCATGATCTTTTGGAGAAACTGGAGGAGGGTGGATTGATGCGACGGCGACCTCCGAATCAATTCTAAAATGGACACCCTTGCGGGTGTCTTATCTAGATGTTGTAGAATGTCATATTCGGTGCTGGCGGGGTGATGGTCCACTATCTCTTCATCTTGGGGGCCATAGAGGTGGAGGAACAATTCGATTTCTGAGCATGACATGAACGGCCTCCGGGACTTAGGGAGGATGAGCTGGAGGGGTCTGGTAGATGATTCACAGGTAGGGGAAGTGAGGATAGTAGGATAGGCATCTTGAGGAGGTCGGATGAGCATTAAAGGTCTCTCCTCTAGAATGGCATCCACTGATACGGAGGGCTCCTGAGACTCTGCAGTGGGACATGGGTACCATTCCTTGAAGCCTTATACCCCCCACTGTTGCTCTCTCCTCACAACCCGAGGTCCTAAGTGTATTATGGTATGCACATTCTCTTGGGTTTTAAAGGAGGAGGGATTGTTGCCTTGGTGGTTGGGGAGAGGGTTACTGAAAATGCCCGGGGTCCTTCTTGGTGTACCTAGACTTGGCTATGGCCACCTTGACATCTTCCCAGTTGATTCTACCTTGGTCATTCATGTCATAGACCCAATCACGGAAGGTAAAGCAATTGTTGATGAAATGACCATGGGCCCTATGGTATGGACAGTATTTGGAGGTATCCACCTCGGATTGGTGTTCCCTTTGTGGGGGGAGTTGGATTGCATCACAGGACATGAGGGCGAAGAATACGTCCTCGAGGGTCTCAGGGAGAGGAGGGTAATGCGACCTTTTAGGGCCAGATCGGGTGTAGCCAGCAGGAGGGGGAACTGCAGAGTAAGGCTTAGAGGGGTGAGATGGGAACTGATGAGGGTGGAAGGAGTGGGGAGAATTGGAGGGTTTGTTCGGAGCCCTCAATGGTTGGCTGCAAGTGTTGACGGACTCATTGACGGTCACCCCTCAGTGGTAGGTGCCGCGGGAGCCTTACGCCCCTTGGGTTTCCCTTCGAAGAAATGTGGCAGAGAGGAGCTTTAATTTGGCTCTGAACCACCCTTGCTCGATTGTAGAGATGTGTGAATGAGGGGAACTCACTTAACATCAAGATAGAGCGGAGAGCGGGGGTGGTGTTGGTAACCAACATAGTGATGGCTTGGGACTCGGGTGGGTATATCGGCTCTTAAAGCCATAGATCTCATCGGTTAGCATAAGTAACAAAGTCTTCATCCGGCTTCATCTTTTCCGCCACCATGTCGGGGAGTGTAGGGACTTGAGTGGCCATGTATGAGAAATGTGAGATGAATCGCTCGCAGACTATGTCGAAATTAACGAGGTCCGATGCGGGTAAGGAGGTAAACCACCTCAAAGCTTCCCCTTCTAATGATTGTTGGAAGAGGTGAACTAAGAGGACCCGATCATATAGCCACCGATGGGAATCCATGGTAAATCCAGCAAGGTGGAATTGGGGATCAGAGGTACCATCATACTTGCGGTACTTTGGGGCCTTGAAAGGGGGGGAAAATAAGTGTTGGGAGCTTGCAGTAGTTTTGGAGTGAGTGAGGCTTTGACAAAGATAGGGACTCAGCAGGAGCTCCTAACAAGACCTTCCACCTCGGAACGGGGAATGGATTCGGATTGGGTGGGGGGTGTGATTTGAACAGGTGGTGAATGGGCGGAAGGAGGAATGAGAATAGGAGTAGGGAATGGAGCGGGGGTAGGGGAAGGAATGAAGGTAGAGACGGGCACCCGAGGTGAGGTGACCGGCCTAGGAGTGGGCCTAGATGTAGAGGCATTGAAAGGAGATAGGGATGGAGTGGAAGGAGACGCCGCTGCCCGGATGGTATGCTTGGAAAGCATAGAAATAATTTCATCGGGCGAATAGCGAGACATGAGTTTAGAAAACTCGGGGTCTCTTGAGCATTTTGGGCGTGAGTGGGGTTGACCCTCAAGCTGACTTCCTCATTGTCGGCCTGTGAGGATGATTGGACTGATTCCTCGGGCTGAACATCAGTGTTTATCATACCGACAATCTCATTGGCATTATCATCATACTCAAATGCCGGTTTATTGGACATGTTGACAGGGTCCAACCAAGAGTCCATTAGCAAACAGAACCTACTGATTTTAAAGTGGATTAAGTTGAAGTGATTAGACTGTTTTAAGTGAGAAATGTAGATTTCTACCAAACAACGTTATCAAACAACATCCCCAAACTTTTTAAAGATCAAAGTTGTGTGTTTAACTTGACTTGATTAAAAAGCCGTCCACTCAAATTTGACTTGAATCCCGGTGAGTAGGTGAGCTAGACAGGGAGGGTAAAGGTCCTCTTGCCCCGTACCGTTAGGGAATCCATGGAATTTAGGGACTTACAGAGTTTTCCTTGGAGCCAACCCGATTTACCGAGAGGGAATCCCCGAGTAAAAGGTTGTAAACCAAGGAAGGGTGATCCTAAATGTTGAGGGAGGCTAGAAAAGGTGAGAAGAGTGACCCCTCAGTGACTGAGGACTGTTAGTGACAGATAGTAAGCAAACAGAAAGGAGAATCAAAGCAAAACAATCAAAAATCAGTGAAAAAGCATGCTTCTGTGAAAATAAACGTCAAGAAGATGGACGCACAGTTCATCAGAAACAGTAGACAGCAATATCGACTGACGCTAACAACAGGTAGACGACAACAGACGTGGACGCTAATAGGAAGTAAACGGCAGGAACGGTGGACGTTTACCTAGGTAGACGGCCGGATCTGTTGCCGTCTACCTAGATGAACACAGACCGCAGCAGCAGTGTTGTCCCACCATGATCGCCAGAAAAGAGCTGTGGACGTCTCGTTTCCGCGCCGTCTCCGGCCGACCTCTGGATCTCCCGGACGCTCGCGGACGCCGCCGAACTCTCGTTGGCGATGATGGGGTTGCTGGTTGACCCGTTTGACCTGGTTGATGAGTTGACTAGAGGGAAAACAAAGAAAACAAGCTGAATGAAGGGGAGTACGTGATCGCCGGGCCTTACCTGTGCCAAGGAGTATTAGAATCGCGCCGGTGTTGTGGCGCTCGTGCAGCGGATGGAGACGATGGCTTCAACTTCTCCTCCTTCAGCCGGCCAAAGGAGAAGAGCTCCGCAGTCTCTTGTGTGTTGTTCCTGCCACAAAAAGACACTCTATAAGACTAATGATAGAGTAGTAAATGCCAAAACGTGAGAGACAGCCCAAAAGGTGAGTCCCGTACCCGTTGCGGACTTGAGAAGAGGGGTGGCCAAATGCTATGACCACCTTCTTCCCTCCGTTTTTGGTTGGGAAACCCTTTCTAGGTGTGTAGGGAGAGGACCTACGTGCCTAGAGTGAGTGGGAGAGTGTGTGTGATATGCAAAAGAACTAAAGAGAAAACGGAAAGAGAGAGGGATGGAGGTGTAGATCCTCGTTTGCAAGTGTTGCAGCTCCTTGTAGGGCTCCTCCAGCTCCAAAGCAGCCCTCCTGGGTGTCCAACTCGTGAGAGGAAGAAGAGGATGACTTGATGAAGCTTGGGTGCAATTTCTCTCTCCTCCTTCAAAGGGTCAGCATGTGGACGTCCAGCCTCTCTCTCCGCTCAGAGGGCTCAAGGGGGAGTTATATAGACAGTGGGCTCGAGCTCAGCTGCCTTGGATGCTCAAGTGTGAAGAAAACACACTTGTACACATGGCAATCCAAGTCTAAAGGCTCCAACCAATGGGGAGAGGCCACATGGGATTTTTACTGGGTCAAGGAAGAGTGCCAAGGTGGGCCCATATGCCATTGGGAACAGTCCCATGCGGTGCATGGGCGAGAGAAAGGCGCTAGTGGGCTATATTCTCGGGGTAGTTGCACAGACAGGTAAACCAGGTTAACGTCAAGCGATATGGCCGCAACTGCATGCAGACGTCCAGGGATGTGGATGTCTAGATGGTCAACGTCAAGACTGCTTGCCGTCAACCAGTAGTCGGCGGCCATCGATGCTGCCGTCTACATGGTATCCGAGGCAAGTCAACAAACGGTCAAAGAGGTTTATGGGCCAAAAGAGCCTTGCGGGAGATGGGCCAAATCGCGTCTACACTCTGGTCGTTAAGATCTTGAGTTGGCGGCACTATTTGTTGTCGTTAACCTGATAGACGGCCACCTGCATGCCGTCAAGTTCGCCAGACTGCGACAGTGTGCATGTCTGACCTATATGAACTATTTTTTTGGAATTTTGCACCTGAGGATATAAGGTAAAAATTACTATATGTAAATTATCTCTTGTGGATCATGTCAGATGATTTTGATAATTTTTGGTTTACGGTATTATTTATCAGATTTTCTGAAAACTGGTATTAAACCTGTTTAGACCATAAAAATCGCTGTTTGCGTGATTCCATGTTAATGTGTGATGTTTGAGAATTTCTGTGACAAGTGGATATATGTCAAATCATGCTATATAAATTTGACTAATTTCTGAGCTCTGTGTAATTATAGAATTTTCTGAATTGTAAAACAGTAAGCATGGATTAGTGGATTTAAATCTCCAATAAATTATATAACACATATAAAATTTCCTGAAAATTTTCTGCAATTTTATGACTGTTAGATACAGGTTTGTAAACTGTTAAATATGACTGTAACATTGTGAATCCATGATTAATTGAGTTATGAATAAACATGCAAAATGATTGTTTATTCTCGGTAAATTGTGACCAGTCTGAAAAATATGAAATTTGGTATGCATGATGTATGAACCGTAAACAGTCAGTGGTTAAAATCTCATGTGAATTGGATAACCGTAGGCACTGATTTGTTATTTTATGAAGAATGACCAAATCAGTGCAAAATAATTACAATTATTGATTAAGTTAAATAATTACAGCATGATTAATATTAGTTGTGACTGATCTAGTTCTTGTAACAATAGTGCCATGTTAGGGAACCTGAACCATGTGCATAAATGTAAATATGAGAAATAACGTGTTAAGAGGGTGTGGAATTGTGTGTGTTTAATTGGAAAATGTGTAAATGTGCTAATGGGTGACACTGCTACCTTAGAGGGCTGAGGAACTGTACTGTGGTAAAGTCCTCACGGGAAGGTTCATAGTGTGTGATATTCCATGGGCATTCGGATTAAATCTTTGAGGCGGACAAGTACCGCTAGTTAGGGTGGAGAGTGCTTCTCCCGGTTCTGCACAGTAACTAAGGTCTATCATTGTGTTGCCTAGATGATAGATATGTGTGTGATGTGACAAGTGTGTGTCCTTCTAGAGGTGGTTTGGACTATGTGTCATGGCATATAATAAAGTGTGAAATTGTGTTTATGTGAAAAGTGAATGTGTAAATTGTGTAATTGTGTAAATGATCTTGTGAGATTATACATCAATAGAATAGCATGTAAAAATGATAATTCATTATATGAACGTGTCATATCCATGTCAAACAGCAAGCTATTCATGTGTATAGATATGAAAATGATGATAGAATCCATGCCAGGAATATCTCTTGTAATGTGTGTAGACTCCATGTTCAAGTTAACTATTGTCTTAGATTAAAATTATGAGTAAGTGAGACTTAGATTAGCATGTAGAAGAATGTGTAGAAAGCATGCGATAGGTTTTAAATTGTTAAAATTTTGTTACAAGTCATTTAACATGTGTGGTAAGTTGTAGAAATCATGTTTAGGTTTTCTTTAAAAGTTTATTCAAGTACATGCTTATGTGATACTCATGCGATATGAAAATGTGAATAACCCTTGTGGCGTATGTTTGTTTAATGTGAGTGGATGCTACTTGCTGAGTCTTTTGGACTCACTCTTGCTTCGGCGTACAGGTGGAGAGATTTCTACTTCATCCGAGGAGATAGTCAGAAGTGACTCGGAGCGGGAGTAGGAGATCTTGTGGAGTTTCAGCATTGTACCTTTATTTTTCATAGTATGTAATAAAGGAAAATTTTATAATTCAATTCAGACAATGTGGACAATGTATTTATTTTCATCTCTCAGTTATTAAATGTTTAGTTTTCTTTTCCTCTATATGGACTGTGAATAGAATGTGGATGATGGAATAAGAAATTACATTTGACTCTTTCTTTTCTGTTGTTATGTGTTATATTTGTGTACACTTCAGTCTATCATTTTTGTTGGGTAAATGTCCCACTATAGCGGCGTTCATTATACCGATGTGGGTTGGTGTAACCGTACCGGTATAAGGAGGGTCGTTACAGAGATTGGTATCAGAGCTACAGGCTGAAATGGTACATAAATATGCATATACCATCATCTTCATTATATGCTAAGTCTGTGTAGATTGTCCACATAGCTAGGTAAATAGTTAGGAATTTGATAGCGTAGAACTAAAGGATGAATTAAATCGTTTTGCAGGGCATGGCTTCACGTAGTAGGCATGGTGTTTCTACTCGTGAGGGTGAGCAGTGGAGAGATGAGCCTCGGCGTGAGGATCAGGGTGAGCAGCAGGCCCCAGCACCCCAGGGTCCTGTGCTTCCTCCACCGCCACCAGTAGACTATGGAGTGTTCATGCAGGGTTTAGTGCAGACCATGCAGATGCAGACCCACACCCAGGCTGCACTCCAGGCTTAGCTGGAGGCTCAGGTTAGAACGATAGACAGAGTAGTCAGTTTTACTTGATGATATGTTTACTATGTTGCTATGCTATATGTGTTGCTTATGATGTTTGCTGTGGCAGGCTCAAGTGCCAGTTCCCCAGGCTCAGGACCATGGTGGACCCTCAATCATGGAATGATTCAAGAGGATGTCGCCAACCTCTTTTAAGGGGGAGAGCGATCCGTTACTTGCTGAGAGCTGGATGAGGGAGATCGAGAAGATCTTCCGGGCTATTAGGTGCACTGAGGATGACAAGGTCACTTTAGCCACCTATATCCTACAGGTATGTGTAAATTAATTCGGTGGTTATTTCTTTAAGTATAGATTATATTGTGTTGTTCCTTATGGGTGGTTTTGACAGGAGCGAGCCGACGTGTGGTGGTCCTCGATACTATGTACTCGGTTCGAGGATGGTGCTGTGGAGATTGCTTGGGACGAGTTCGTGAGGCTCTTCCGACCAAGTTTGTTCCGGAGCACATCTAGGACAAGATGGAGCAGGAGTTCCTCTCGTTGACTCAGGGTTCCTTGATTGTGCTAGAGTACGAGGCCAGGTTTTCCGAGCTATCGAAGTATGCCCCTCATATTGTAGCTGATGAGCGCAGGAAGGTGAAGAAATTCGTGATGGGTTTGAGACCATCACTGAGGTCGAGGTTGGTGGCTTTCGACCATTGTACCCTCGAGCAGGTGCTCAGCGCGGCGTGTCGGCAGGAGGGAGAGATGGAGCAGTACCTGGAGGAGAAGAAGGCTTCTCAGAAGAACCCCGCAGCTCCTTTTCAGAGGCAGGATAGGAAGAAGGTGGCTTTCTAGTCACCGCAGCGTCCCGTGGCATCGAGAAGCAGTCAGGTATCTTCTCAACATTCCCCTAGTGGCAAGAAGGAGTGTCCTCATTGCGGGAGGGCACATGGTGGTTCGGAATGCTAGAAGATGGCGGGGAAGTCTCTGAAGTGCGGGAGCAGTGAGCACAAGACCAAGGATTGCCCCAGACTTCAGCAGGGAGTTCAGCGTGGAGCGGCACCAGCAGCAGCAATAGCAGCAGTAGTGCCAGCGACAGGACGACCAGGGAGACCTCGAGCCCCAGCTCGGTGTTCGCATTAGCTCGTGAGGACGCCGAGCAGGTGGAGCATGTTACTGAAGGTACGGTTTTGTTCTTAGGTGTGCATGCTCGGGTTCTATTTAATACGGGTGCTACTCACTCGTTCATTTCTGAGCGTTTTGCTAGGCAGTTAGCCCTAGAGTCAGGACTAGAGTATGAGGAGTTAGAGGTTCCTCAATCTGTGCACACACCCGTAGGCACGGTATTGACTAGGAAGTGTATTCCGTCTTTACTGGTGTGCATTGAGGATAGAGTCCTAGAAGGGTGTTTCTTCTTGCTAAAGATGAAGGACTACGATGCTATTCTTGGTCTGGATTGGTTAGAAGAGCACTATGCATTAGTAGATTGTCGTGGGAAGAAGATCATTTTCCGCATTCCTGGTGAAGATGAATTTTCTCATCCTTTGCCAAGGAACTTAGCGGGGAAGTTTGTCATCTCTGCCATGAGGGCAATAAGAATGGTGAGCAAGGGTTGTGACGCTTTTCTTGCCAGCGTGGTATTAGTACCCAAGGCTGATGAGTGACCCACTCTTACGGAGATTGATGTAGTGCGAAAGTTTCCAGATGTTTTTCCTGATGATTTATCTAGTTTTCCACCGGCTAGAAAGATAGAGTTCACTCTAGAGTTGCTTCCTGGCACCTCTCCTATTTCAAAGGCCCCTTATCGAATGGCCCCTGCGGAATGAGCTGAGCTAAGGAAGCAGTTGCAGGATTTGTTAGATAAGGGATTCATTCACCCTAGTGTTTCCCCTTGGGGTGCACCTGTCTTATTCGTGAAGAAGAAGGATGGGTCACTTAGGTTATGCATTGATTATAGAAAGCTAAACCAAGTGACGGTGAAGAACAAGTATCCCTTACCTCGGATTGATGATTTGTTTGACCAGCTGCAAGATGCATCAGTCTTTTCTAAGATTGATTTGCGGTCTGGTTATCATCAGTTGAGGATTAGGAGTGAGGATGTGTCCAAGATGGCTTTTAGAACCCGTTATGGACATTATGAGTTTTTGGTCCTTCCTTTTGGTCTACCAACGCCCTTGCAGCGTTCATGGATCTCATGAACAGGGTGTTTAGACCATACCTAGATAGTTTCGTTGTAGTTTTCATTGATGACGTGTTGGTCTACTCTTCTGATGAGGCCACACATTGTCAGCATTT